>JAJEKV010000001.1:19418557-19829589 GCA_021234155.1 Isoetes taiwanensis | reverse complement strand
TTCGTACTTCGTTCGGTGCGTATTGCTGCCTTCACTTTTTCGTAGGAGCCACCACAAAAGACCTATAAATTCCGGTTGAGGAAAATGCATTATGCGACCAAAATCGAAATCTTGATTTTCTTGGGCCGAGCGAAGCAAAATAATTTAGCATCTTTGAGACGGTTAAATTACCAAAGGCTGGGCCGGGCGATTTGCATAGTCTAGCTTTGGCTTGATTACATGTCTAGCTTTGCAATTTAAGTCACACACTTAAGTCTAGCATTGACTTGATTACAAAAATAATAAGCCTATATTGGCATATATTTTACGATGAAAAGCAATAAAGCATCATTGCTGATGCCGTGATGAAGATGAGCGGCTGGTGCGATCTAAGGCCACATCATCCCTATTGGTTTGCCATGCTTGGGCCAGCGATGCATGTTTTTTCTTTCCTTATACATAATAGGTGGCTATGGCGATGTGCGGCTATGTTTCTTTCACATACACTTTAGTTTTACGCAGTGCTCTACTCCAATGGCTGGCTATGGTGATGGTAGCCTATCCTTTCTTTATATAAACCATCCGTGACTGACTATAGGCGATGGCAAGCTTTGATTGTTGTTTACAAAATAAAAAGATAGATGGGACCTTGCTCTAGATGCCCAAGCGAATATCTGGTCAGATCTTCCAACATGTTTTCGGGTTCCATCAGTAAATCCGGCATGCTTGTTTGTGCGTAGCAGGCATATCTCACGTAGATGATATGCGCGGGCCACATATTCGCGAGGATGGGATTTGAAATAACAACATTTAAACCTCGGGGGCTGATCTTTAGCCGCATGCGGCCGCGCATTTGGAGCTTCATACATCAGGTCTGTTCATGTCCATCTTTTCCATTTGCTTAGCAAATCCGTGACGTCCTTCGGGCAATCAAGATCTTTGATTAGGTTGTTTATTAAGGAGCTCTTAGGTTTACGCGAAACCTAGCTACGGGAAATAATGCATGTATCACGGTAAGAAGGCAAGCGCCCATCACTGGCGCTATTCACTTCATGAAATTAAGCCTCGACCTAGTATGGCTCGGCGAGTTTCTTTCGGTATTTAGATCCTGACCTAAAATGGCTCTGCTTAGAGTTTTATTATGTCGTTTTAATCTTCATTTGGGGCGCAATGAGGGATCATGTTCTTTAAACCGGACATCTGATTGTAAGAAGTAAGAGGAAGTTTTTATACGGTTTTGATTACGTATTTGTTTGCATATGATCGTGTGATTTGGTGCCTCTCTTATGTCCAATGCGGGAAGCTCCACTCGGATTTTATTTTTACTTGAAAATCTTGGCGGATTGGCTATAGTGGATATCCTTTATAAATGCGGCCCGATCTGCATGCCTTTGAAAACTTCGGATATATGGAATGCTAAGGTGCTCATTTTGCATTTCCACAGGCTAAAACGGGCTATTTCTAAGCGAGAGCACATTGATTGATACAGCCTTGCTGCTGAGACCCCATAGGTACGCGAACCTTAGCTTCTGCTGAGCTATTATTATTATTCTCGAGTAATACTATTTTTTGTTTTGCCCATTCTTTATTTCACTTTTTGTCTTGCATGTACTTTGTCCTTTTCATTTTTGGAAGCCAAAATTTTCTTGGAGAACTAAGATTCCCACAATGAAACGGGGCATTGGGTATGAAAGCATATATTTGGATAACCGGCATATTTTAGTGGAGAGGAATAGCTCGGATCGAGCATTCAAAAAGGAAGCTGACCAGCACAAAGTAATCCCGGGTCAATACCACGGCTAATTGAAGCAGTTGCAATCAAATTGATGTTAAAGTGATGTTTCCCTTGATTTAATGTTTTTAAAACTTTTGAGAATAATTTAAGTTGATGTTTTGAACCTTAAGAAACCTTGGTTCCCTTTAGAAAATAATCATACGAAATGTTTTGAACTTTAAATGTTTTGCCTGCCTAAGTTAAACGTTGAAGCGAGTCAAAATTTGGATTGCAACTTACAATGCCTTTTATGGACTTGTTTTGGGTTCGATTCCAAAGAGGCTTTTCTAAAATAAATATGAGCAATCAAGAATTCAATGATATTGAGAGTTATATGAGAAACAAAAATATTTAATATATTGATTTTCAAAATATGTGGTTATTTTTTTTAACCACTTATTGTTTTAATTAATTTAAAAAAAACTATGTATTGTTAGTAAATTGAAAAAAGGCCATAGGTAGTTTTATTGATTTTTGCAAAATAACACTTGAAACAGCGTGTCTTTTGTTGATAAAAACAACACTTCTCAAGCGTCCCTTTTTTATTTTCCTCGTGTTCCTTTTTTTTTTTTACACTTTTCATTTTATAGCATTGTAATTTAATTCTTTTCCGATAATTTGTAATTGTTTTTCCATGGATTTCTATTGAAAAATTATGTATGTTTGGAAAATAATGTCCAGCAAAAAACTACAGAAGTAAGAGAAAAAAAAATAACATAGAAAGGAAAAAGCTCAATTGCTTTCGTTTTTTAGTTTCCATGTAAGAATATTAAATCTGATGTGCTGTTTAGAGACAACTAGCGATTGGCTCGCCGAAACAATAGTCAAAGCATACGTTGACAAAAATGCTGCTAAAACAGCGATTGAGAAAAAGGACCACGTTGTTAAAAAAACAAGGTGCCAAAAACCAGGTAGGAAATTTTTGCCAAAAATACTTTGTCTCTTTGTGCAAATCGGATAAGCGGGCCCGTGGACTTTAGAGCCATTTCTTTGATGTTTTAATAGCAACACTTCACTTTTAACCAAAGCAAGCGTGGACTTAAAGTGAGTTGGTGTGTATAAGCGAAACTCATTTAGTAGGCGGGTTCGGCGTAACGCCCCCTCTTCGACATCAATAATTAATTTTTAAACTTGTTTTAAAAAAAATTTATCCCTGGCAAAACTCAAAATTCCAAAACTCTTATCTAAGGGGTAGGATTCATTTTTAGATTTCCCCTCTTCAGGCCTTATCTTCTTCATTTTGTCTTTTTCATTAAAAGCTTCCAACCATGTCCATTTCCAGCACTTCTTCTTACGTTTGAACCATGTCCATTTCTCTTAACAACAACCATATTCCATTTTGCAACAACTTCTTACTTTCAGTTTAAGGCTTGCTTTATTGTCTATATTTTTTGTCTTTTAGGGAGAAAGCATCAAGTGATCTGTAGTAAGATACTTCAGGTTGACTAGAAGGAGAGCTTCATTTCCATAGAAGCTCAAGTCAGCCTATAAGCATAGCCTACCTTATTTTCTCTTTCTTTTTTTTGTCTTTTTAGGCAAAGCATCAACAACGTTCATTTTATATTTTTATTTTTGGAATTTTTTGTCTGTGACGATGGATTTAATACATTTTAAGCATTACCTTTATGGAGATCCATCATCCATATGCACAAGTTCTCATGCCACATTAAACAAAATCTAATGTTGCTAAAATTGCATAAAACTTTGCAATGAGGCGAGCAATAACTTCTAGAGTAACATATTTTTAAATTCCGATTCTTTTCTCATCGTTTTAATGTTTAATTTGCACATTTTATCTAACCTTCACTTCCCCTGTATCCTTGTGTCTTTATCAATAAGCTAGATGCTGGGCTTTTTGTTATTAGAAGTTACACACATTTACTAAGTGGATGCTTGCGTGTTAGATAGAAGGCGAGATAAGAAGCGTTAGCACACAAAACATCATGCAATGCAAGGTATTGCTGATAACTAGCTAGGTGACACCTTGACCATCATAAAATCCATGTCATACTTATGATCAAATGGTGAAAAATCTTAACCTTAAGTATGATCATCAATTTCATGTCACATGCATAAACAACGTATACTTGGCACCATAGCATCGAGTTCTATTCACAGTGACTTGTTTCCAATTCATACAACATAGATTTGAAACTTAGCAGGTTAGCTATATGTAGTCCAAAACCTACGCTACAATTCTTATAGCATTTAGATGACTCTTTGTACCAATGCCATTGTTCTTCTTCCCTCATATATACATATTGCCCCAAATCAATCCACATTGCTCCTTTACAAAGCGTCATTGGCGCATTTACGTACTATCATAGTTATGCTTTTCCTTCAAGTTTAGCGGCGTGTGTACAAATGTAATAATTTGATGGATATCTTAACAAAATTGTATTTATGCCCGATGTACAAAAAGTTATATTTATGCACGGCAATCTTTGAGGCATGGTCATTAGTTATATTAACCCGGTTAAAAGCAAAAATTTAGAGGCATATCCTTATAAAAAAGCCCAAAGTGCCCATCTAGAAAGCCCATGAAAAGCGTTTTCCCTATGCCACCACTGAAGCGGCTCAGCATCTGCTTGAGTTGGAAGCTCTTGTAACCGCTAGCATATACATATCAAATCCTTGAAACTCAATTGCAAAGCTATATTGCTTGAGAAAATCATTGATGAAATCACAATCACGGGTCTCCAACTGAAGTCTTTTTACATGGGTGCCTCTCCCTCTCCGCAATCCGCGCACATTGAAAGATCAAGAGCTCAAATGCCTTGTGGATAAAAAGACAAAATCAAATCAAGACACAGAGCTTACGGCTCAACAAGCAAAAGCCTTGATGCTGCGGAGGATGCTCACCACAACCTGAGCGGTTTTCATCTTTGGCAACACATATTAGTATGGATTATCCCTCACATGGGATACCTTGACTATGTCAAAACCGCGCCATCACCTTTTTCCTTAACTTATTAGATAACAGGTGCAGCATCAACGGCTCGGTCGGAAGGAGCTATTACGCATAAAGATTTTTTCGCGTCTTTTGACACAGCGCTAATAGAAGAAACGTACACTTTGTGTACCCTGAATTAACTTTCATTTGCTCTACGTCCTAAGATCTTGAGTTTTTATTTTTCCAAGCAGGTCCAACCTGACATGTCTTGCATGATTTTTATCCATGGAATAAAATAATGGCTAGGTTGTAAATGCTATTTTGTAGCAGAAAAATAAGCTAAAGTAAAATGGAAAAATCACCCAAAAAATTTTAGCCCAATTTTTTGCCTTAGAGTGAGTTTTAGGTTGAATAGCCAAACCTCGGAGACATATCCATGAGAACATGATTAGCTAAACCTAAGATAGAGTGGGCTTGGAAAAATGGATAGATTAATCGAAATTCAACATCAATGTATGTGTGCTAACTTTAGAAATTTCAAATAGGGTTTATATTTTTCTTTTCCTTTTCACTTTCTTCCCTTGTTCCAGGAGTACAAAGTTGTCGTATTAGAGGAAAAGGAACAGTATGAATCCTTTTTAGGTTTTTGAACATGTTCATGCATATCTTGATTTATGTATTTACAATAGATTCAATGTCCTTACTTAAAATGCTTGGATTTTTAATTACTATGGTGATGGCTAGTATTTGCCTTCCATTTTGTGAAAGTTTAGCCAAAAGCAAGAAGAAGCGGTGATGGAGAAAACCCATTTAGTTTAATAGTGGTAAAGCTTTATTTGAATTTGAAGGTAGTTTAGCTAAACCTATTTTGTTTGCACTAAAATATAGGAGTAGTAATTATTCCATGTTTTTATCTTGCTCCTCTCGAGAAAAATTTACCACAAAAGACCACCACGGAAGCATTCACGGGGCAATGGATGCACTATGTTGTTACTTAGGAAGGGACAATCCATATCTCTACGATCTTACTACTACCTCCAGCTATAGAAAAGAATATATGCTAAGGCTTCATTCACCTCTCCTCTGGTAGCGGAAACGCTGTGTATCGGCCATTTACAGCGAGATTATGGCATCATTTATATACCCATTTTGTTCTTCACAGGTATGTAGGTACTTTCTGAACACTCTCTACACATATCGGGGAAAATAAGGTCATTCCATTTTGTTGAAACTGCGTGCCTCATTGAGACCTTGATCTTGGCTATGTGAGGGGAGCCAAGGCCAGCAACTAGAAGAAGAGGCCAAGAGAGTCCCGTCATAAAGGGAATCTCTGACCCGTCACGATCTTGACACCCAAATCACGCCAATGATGGTTACCAAGATCATGCGGCGAGAGATCGCTAAGGATTAGGTAATTGAGGATTTAAGAAATAGCGGTACATTTGCTATTCCCCAGGCTAGAAGGCCATTGTACTATATATATCCGGGGAGTTGACTTGACAAGTTAGGGCATTTTTATTGTCTCACCTTTTTTCGGAGATTTCATGTATTCCCAATAATGATCATTCAAGTTTTTCACTCTTCTTTCACTTGTGTCTCATTTCATTCTTTCATTTCTTAGTTTCTATTTCGTGTTCTTATTTAAAGCCCGTGACATTTTCCTATGGAGAAGTTGTTTGTTGGCTGCATGAGAATCGTTCTTGAGACTCCTCACGAATCTGGACCTAAACAAAGACACCAGCCTTTGTATGAGAAGAACCCCAAGAAGCTGTAGGAGGTGCAAGTGGGGAAACCTCTGAGAGTAGGTAAAGCCGCCTTGAGCAGTTGGAGAGAAAAGAGGTGGATTCTGCTTGAGGAGAGTAAAGAGCCGGTGAAGTGCGAGTTAGAAAGGAGGTGGGCGTGTTGCAAGTCCATACTTGTATTACTTGAGGAATGGGGTCAAGGCAAAGGTATTTGGCGATTAAGCAGCGACAAAGATGAAGATGAAGCACAAGCACCCACCCCACCACATTAGAGGCATCCTTGGTTGAAGGCGTGTTCCAAAAATTGGCAAACTAGGATTTGCCATGGTGGCGAAGTCCTGAAAATCCCAAATCCGGTCCAGCAAAACTCAAGAAACCTTATATGTGCTGTACACCATGAGAAGTTCACATCCTCAAGCTTTCCAATGCATTAAAACCACAAAGATAAGCCACACGGTTAAGAGGTGTATGAGAGAAATGGCGTCAAGAGCCTACATGGCACCCATCCGGCGCTGGGAATTTGTAAAGGATTACATCACATGAGTGGTGGCTATTAAGGTAAAGAGAATTACAACTTTTGAATTTGATCTATTCCATGTTGAGAGGCAAAAGTTATTATTTGTTGTTTTGGTATTTAGAAACTTTTTGAGTAAGTTGAGAACATACTACAATATCGATGCAATTGAAATTAAAGGAAGTATACAAAAAATTCTTTTTTTAATTATTGAAGGCATTATCAATAGTAATATGCAAAAGTACATAATAGATTCATAGATAGATGGCTTTTTAAGGGAAATTCAACCCTTAGATTACCTTGTCCAAAAAGCAGAAGTCTAAGATACTAAAAGGATTAAAAGGATAAAGTATATATTAGATCAAAGTCGGATATTGATTCTAAAATTTGCAAAATTGATTTTCATCCTCTTACTCTTTGATTTTCATCCTCTTCTCTTTTCTTCCATAGCCTCTATAGAGATTAATGAATGGCTTGATAGAGCATCCGTGCATGGCGTTTTCTTTGGATTAGATACGGCTGATTTGTCAACTGACTTCACATATTCTCTCCTCTTCTTACGTTCATATTACGTTAGCTGGCGATCTAAATTACTTGGTCCATGAAGGATAACGACTCAAATTAGAGTCTAGCAATTGATTTTTATCACTTAAAGTGTTTTTATCTGATGTTATTATTATCATAAATACAGCCAAGATTAAGATAAGAAACCTTCGTTATCAAGAGATATCATCGTTGGAGCCTTACATAAGGCATGATAATCTCCTAGGCTTTCCACATTTACTCAAGAGGAGGATTTAAATTCTCCAGTCGCTTTGATCATGAGGAAAAGAATATCTCTACAAGAGGTTTGTTGGATAAGAGGAGGAATATGGTATTTCCTCTGCCACTAACTCTCTACAGGACCCACTTTCTGACCTAAAGACATCCTCTTAAATAAATGATTTTCCCTTGAGAGGTTTGGAGATCACAGAACCCAGGAATTCAAGCACATACATTTTGGATTTATTTATGAAGCTTTTACGCCCGAGCTGCCAAATAAGGTTTTAATTTTGGGATTAATGGGAGAGCTTCAAAGAAACTTTAGGTTAGTAGCACAATTATGCGTGAGAAATATCCACACTTAATACTAGGTTGTCTGAAACACATTTTGGGTTCATCAATGCAGGTATGGGTCCCTCGATTCCTTCTTCATGGTAGGGACTAGGTCTCTATGATACTTATATGAGATTTTCAATATAAACTACACATTTTGTAAGATTAACTCGAAGTTATACCACCATATTGATGCAAAATAAAGAAACTCTTCACAAGTTTAGCACAATCGCATCTTAAAATACACTCGATTCAATTTCAATGATATGATATGATCTCATGACACTCAACATGGAATGGAATTTCAATATGACATTGGTACATGGATATAGTCTACAAATGCTACTCATTTTCAAAATTTCATGTGATTTCATAAAAATTTGATTCTCAATCCTTGAGAGGCTCGGTCCGGGTCTCAGAAAGGAATTTACGAAAACAGAGACATCCAGAACCATTTCATCTATAATATTTGAAATAGAATAAGAATGTGAAGGTACTATTATTTGTCCAATGGAAGTAGATAATAAGTACTACTTGTCACTAAATATTTTTTTTTTCAAAAATTGGAGGTGGTATTATGAATTCACAAAATTTTAACATAAGAGGGACCTTTGGAATTCCATAATGAACTCCCCGAACTTTAGAAGCTTTTCAGGAATTATTTTTTGAAGAATTCCACCATAAAGCACAATTTCATTAAAATGAAATTTAGTGATTCAATTAGGAGCGAAAATCCTTTTAGTTCATTTTATGCCAAATTTGTAGCATTGTAAGCCATTTAGAAAAATATGCCTCTAAGTGTCATTTATTGAAGCCATTAAAAATACTAGAGTGCATATAAAGAAGCTAAAGAAACATAACGCTGAAAAGTTAAGTTAAAATTTCCAAATTCATAGATTTGCATATCAAAATTTGCCACAGCAGGGCAAGGACTTCGAAAGAAAGAGTGCATTTTACAAAAGTATTATTGGCCACAATTTACATTATAATCACACAAAATTGAGGTTCCGCGCTCAGGTCCGGGTTAAGCATGAGGGGTGGTTTCCATCGAGGATCGGATTCGCATCGCGAGGAACCATGGCTAGAAGAAGCACCCATAGGATCTGCTGAAAGCTCGTAGCTGATGAAATTCCGGATCATTAAGTATGTCGAGGATCGAATTGTCGCGTTCTTGATCACATCATAGTCCACATCCGTTGGAGCTAGGGCATCTACGGATTTGGTGGATCTCGGCTCTTCAACAACGGCGCATCTCTACATCCACGGGAGCTAGCGAAAGTATAGGATTGAGAGTCAAGCCTATCAAAGAATCCCCATGACACTCACAACCCAACGGCTCACTTCGAACCTGGTATTTAAAATCTCTTATTCATCAATGAAACTGACCAAAAGAACCACACGCGGGAGAAGTAATCAAACACCTTTGTTCTGGCGGTACCATTTTCTACGAGGTAGGAGCATGTAAGCGTTGTTGGTTTCTCATGATTATGTCCCACGGCAAGCCTTACCCGGCTATGCGTCGAATCTGCTTTGTTCTGCGAGCTTCCTGCCATAGCCTCGGTCTCCCCTCTTACGTCTTCGTTAGAGCACGGGCGGTGAGTTCTTGAGGATGATGCGTTGAGAATCTGAGGGTCAATTTCATCGGCGAGGATGACTGCGGTGACTGAATTTTGTAGAAGTACACTGGTGTGAGCAAATGGCCCGTGGCCATTTGAGTGAAATGGCGCCATGGGCGTCATTTGCTAATCTGCGAGAAAAGTGAAACATGTACGCTTGTATGGTTTGCGGCGAGATTGCCTGCGTCAGGTGGATCGAGCTTCGCAAAGAGCATGTGGTATTTACGCAGTTGGGTTATTTTATCCGATGAAAGGCTCCTTAAAGAATAGTCTTGGCTTGGCCCGATATCATTGACTTCTTCTAGGCGAGAGCTGCGAGCACCCGCCGTCCGCAGTGCGGACAGGGCACAAAGCAATTCCGATACTCTATAAATCTTTGCCATTTGTTCTTGGGACTTGACGTGAGGGTCTTTGGTAGTGACCGCCGGAGAATGATTGCCATTCACTATGTAATGAGTGCATCCCCACATGAGGTCATCCTCGGTTTCCAAAGGTGTAGTTTCTTTGTAGGGGATTGAATGGAATCACGTCAGCGAATTGAACAGGATAATGGAGTCTTTTTAGAAAGGATTCCACCTAAAGGTCTTGGCGTTACTCCATATTTCTTGGCCTGAATGTGATTTGCGGCCCTTGATATAGGCTGATTACGTTTATTAAAACATAAATCAGCGTTACCCGAGAGGAAAAAGATTAAAACGGTGATCAATGATCATACGTAGCGTGTTCTACACTTGCGTCTTCTCCTCTTCGATCTTTCCACCTTGATTTGCGGGAACCTCGACGGAGTCGAGCTATTATTCTTAATGTGAGCTTCTTTGGCTCTGCGGCGAGGAATGGTGACCCTTTTGGTAGGGTGGCTGCCATGGAATCTTGGATATGTAGTGGGCTTTGGAGACACCCGCCACTTCTAGCACGCAAATTAGAAAGCTTCTCTCATTCAGGTCTTGGACTTCGGCCGGGTGGGGGTCAGAGTCTATCCTCTTTGTTTTTAGGTGTCCTCTCCTTTTGAGGAGGTCTCTGGCGTGCTTCTTCTTCTTTTTCCCGCCTTCCATTTCTCTGGTTCCTTTTCCTCTCCGTCTTTTCTGTCCGCGCTTTCCTTTCTTACGCCTTTCAGTCCCTTCCGCGCCTTTCTTTTCCTTGTCTTTCTTTTCTTTTCCTTTTCTTTCTTTTCCTTCTCTTTCTTTTCCTTCCTTTGTTTCCTTTCCTTCTTTTCCTTATGCGGGACCATTGATCCTTTCTCATACAGCTTCCTTGTCATACGCCTTTCCTTTTCGGTTTTCTGGACAACATCAGTAGCGGATGAGGAGTCTTTTTGTGCGGTTGCCTGTTGTCTTGTCTTCTTCACCGCTAAGCTACATTTTTTAGCCGGTAGTGTCCACAATGGCGTTAGTTCTGTGGGCTAATGCCTTGACAGCGAATCAAGCGAGTTTTTAGGCTTCGTTCAGCGATGCGAAGAATCATAAAACCCTCAAGATTTCTTGTGGACCTTTGATGCTCCGGCTTCTTTAAAATTTTGTTGTATGATCATGGCCTTGACCTTGCTTTCTCGTAGAACCCGATACATTTGCGATACTAGCGAGACATTATTGTGGGATCATGACTTCCGTCCCACATAGTAGACTATTATTCTCTCTTTGCGCAGGTGTCTTCACAGAACCACCGGATCAATCTTAGCGGCCTTCTTTGCCGGCTTCATGTTATACAGATGCGGTACGAGTAAATCCCGCGGTCGTAGCCGTCTCCTTTATGTCGGCGGCGAGCTCTCTGCGGTCTCCTTTACGAGCCTGTAGCGTGGAGAGGGGCTCACACCGCATTATTTCCATGCACGGTTCCTATAAAACCGACGCCCAGTAGTGCAGTGGGATTGAAGTATTAATTTTACGGGCGTAAAATAAACGCAACAAAGAGGCGCGATAGCGAGATGCATCAGCCAACTCTGGCCCGAAACAAGAGTAAACTGAACCAGAACTGACTAACCAAATGGCGACATGAAGCATACATTTGCATCTAAGTTCGATGCATAAGCACCTAAACAACAAGCCCTAATGTAGCTAATAGTCAAATGGCACCATGGCATTTGTCAACTTCGAGACCTAATATAAGCTAATGGACATCAAATGGCGATGGCACCATTTGCGACAAAATGGCCTAATGTGAGCTAATGGACAGCCATGGCAGCCCATTTGCCAACAAGCTAATGTGAGCTAATGGATTATCAAATGGCGATGGCCATTTATACTCAACCCCTAATGTGAGCTAATGGACATCAAATGGTAGCGATAAGCCATTTGCCAACAACAAGCCCTTAATGTGAGCTAATGGATAACCAAATGGCGTGAAACACCATTTACTTAATAACCTAAACCCCTAAAGAGTAGGGCTAATGGATAGCAAATGGCCATAAGCCATTACTTAACTTCTTTCAAACCCCTAATGTGAGCTAATGGGCGGCAAATAAGCGCCATGGCCATTTAATCCCAACCTCTGAGGACCTAAATTCGGCTACAAGATTCTAAATGAAAACCATTTAGCGAAAAAGGAAAGCACTACAAAGTAGATGACATACACATTGCCTTCGCGGTCGCTAGCCGTTGTCTCCACATTTTGAGAGCTCGAGAATTGTCGAATTCCATTGGCGCCTTGAATTTGGCGGAAGTGGTGTGTAGCTTGATGGCGTGAGCTGACGAAGCGTAAATAAGCGCCCGAAAAGTGAAACTAGAGCGAAGAGAGGTGCTGGGCTGGACTGGCTATTTGGTGAGTAGAAAGCTAAGTATTTGTGGCTAAGGTCAGCTGAGAGGCTGGAATAAATTAAGCCCAGGAAGCACAAATGAGGTCCTCAGGAAAAACAATGGGGCATAACTAACTTTGGCATTTGGGTATGCAACGTACCGCAGGCGGCCAACGGGGCTTCCGTGGGCATCTGTAGCCATGCCGCCCAGGCGCCCATGCCCACCACACGCAGGTGGCCCGTCCCGAGGGCGCTTCCATGCGTGTGATCCAGGCGCCATACTTGTAAGATTTTGAAATTCGAATATTTCATGCCCTCACAGCGGCCGCCCAAATTTGAACATAAAATTCAAAAAAACCGCCCGTGGTGAAAATTTGCCCACTAAAAAATTTAAAATTCACTTGGTGGTACTGGTACGCCACTTGGCCAAATTTGAATAGTCGCTTTTAAATTGTACTTTGCATTAAAGCTCCCTCTTTGTAGCCGTTCTCCCTCTTAAAGGCGACCATACCGCAACAGACGCGTTTTAGATTACCGCGGTTGGCTTCGAATCCGCGCTTTCGTTTATTCTGCAGCTTACCCCATAAAGCCCGGCGCTTCTTATGAGAAACTTTGCGAGGCGCATGTCATGCTGTCGAGCTTCCTTCTTGGCTCCACTGAGAAATCAATTGATTCTTGGCGCTTTTCTTCTGGCCTTCAGTTCTCTGCAAATTCATCTGCTGGGGTTAAGCTTCTTTCTTATTTCCATCCTACTTTGCTTTCAGTACATACCACCATGGATCTATCTAATATCAAGTAAGTCCACAATTTACTGTAGGAATTATGTTTTGAGTAGGTGTATAAGCGTGTTTGAATCTTGAATTTCATCTTTGCTAGGACCGCGAGAACTTGTGATTTCACTTGCAAAGTTGGCATGGGGTGCCCATGTTATGCATCTGCTCTTATTGATAATGGGAGCAGAATACTTGAGAGGCACCGATGTAATTTTGTGATGGAGCTAAGAAAGCTAAGTAAGCCTCCTTGGCACCCACTTGGGTCAAATGGCCCGAGGCATGCATTCTATCTGATACCCTTAAAATGGTGTATTGGTCTAAATGGCCATAAGCGCCATTAGAGTTGAAAAATATGGTGCAGGTTGAAATGGTCTAAATTTGGAGCTAAATGGCCGTAGGCCATTTAATTAAAGCAGTGAACATTTGGATCAAATAAGCGCCGCTAAAGCCCGTTTGATCCCAAATTCACACCATAGGTGTGAATTTGAATTAGCGAAGCGTGGCGTTTGATCAAATGTTCACCCGTTCGGTAAATGGCCATGGCCCATTACTCAATTTAGGCCAAATTCTATCTTTTGTACTAAATTGCATGCATTTTTGTTTTAGTCGATTCTGGCAACAATATTCTAGGAATCATCAAGAGAATGTGATGAGGGCTTGGAAGGAGTGCAATATGTATTCTTGAAAAGGAAGGATTATCTTAGGATGGAACAATTTTTCCAAATTCATCCCGATTCTCAATAATCTTGGCGTATGTCTTCTTTGTCCACTTCCCGTCCCCAGAAGAAATGGATGGTTGGGTATACTCATATTCACCCATCTTTTAATGAACAAGGGTTTTATTAGTTCCCACTTAACTACATCCTCGAGGGACCTAGGTAGGCGATCATGCCTTGCTCTATCAAGCTGCTCAAAGATCTTTGTAATGAAGACATGTGGCATAAACAAGATGTTCAATAGCGCCATGGTATTGTGCGGGCTAAGGCAAAACATAGGTACCTTACTGCGTGGCTTTAATATCTCCATCCCATCTTAACACTAGAGTTGTCCCGCCAGTGAACCCAAATGTGTTCATTAAAATTACACTTTTTGGAAATTCTATTATAGCTCAAGATAAATAGATTTGTCTACATACGATATATTTGCCCTCCATTACGGGAAGAATTAAGCAAAGAACACAAAGCCGTGGAAGTAGATAGAGCTTGTCATTCATTTCTCAATTTATCGCGTGCTCATCTTTACTTGGCGGGGGCCATACTAATCTCTACTACATGTCGTTCCAATTTTATGGATGTCAGAAGGACTAGGCTTGTCATTCATCCGCAGTAGCCTGATGATATATAATGTGTGGAAAAGAAAATCTGAATGAGGACGACCATAGGAACAATGTCTAGCTATCCCATAAATGAAATAAGGAAATATGCAAAAGGCGGAGAGAGAATAATGGCGTGAAAAACTTCTCATGGGATAAAAAACCACGCCCTTTTGAGTTTTCAAGAAAACCTAATGAGAAAATGGTAAGCCTAGCATTTCGAGGATGCTGAAGAGCAAGATAGGAAGTGGTAAAGCCTTCAACCCATGGCATTATCAGCGAGTGGAATATGCAAGCACGAAAAAAGGAGAAATGCCTAGAAAGTACGCTAAACATTAGGAAATAGGCACAACCATGGCGGTGACACCCCACTGAGGAGAAAATAGCCCACAAGCAAAACACTCATTAGACATTTCTGGTAGTAAACAAACATAAAGATAGCATCAGGAGGTGAAAATAAATAAGCATCACCAGCGGGTGAAAATCATCTAGCATCACCCAATGGGTGGAAAAAAATATAGATATAGCATTACCCAATGGGTGGAAAAATAATTTACATCACCGTAGTGTGGAAAAAAGCATCCGCGATGGGTGGTCAATCTTGGCGAAACATAAAAAATGGATTAACCCAAAACAATGCACAGGCGGGTAGGGGTGGGAAGCAATGGACAACGAAGAATCTTTGTTATGAGGAAAACTGATGATAACTAGCCATAAGAATGGCGAGCACATATATAAACATACATCGAATCCCCGAATAACGATCAGGGGCTGGGATTGATCACCATTCTAGAAAGAGACTTCGCCAAAAGAACACAAAAATTGGCCGACCACCAAGAACTTCCCTTATTTACAAGCCACACTTGATGGGAAATGTCACAAATGTCGAGACAGCGTAACGAACCACATCAGGAGGTAGAGCGCGATGATGCGCCATGCGAACCGCAGAACATCAACTTACGTGGAACTAGTTAGTGAGCGAAGAAGCCTTGGCAAGGATGCTTAATTAAGCGTCGACAAACTAGAAAGATGGGCAAAAGCATAATGAGTTATCAAGGGCGCGAAATGGATTTCTGAAAGTAGAGAACTAGAAAATGAGTCGAGAAAAGACAACACAAAATGAGAATGTATACATTTATAAAACCCATGTCATAAAGTACAATGGAGTGCGAACACAAGTAATCACGTCATAACGAGAAAAATGATAACGAAGAGATATATCCAAATATAAAACCTATGCTGGAAACTCAATGAAGTGCCAAATGCAAATACAGGTCATTATCTGGAACAAAGCAAGTATAAAGGATATGATATCATATATGATAATGAAATTCTGACACAAAAGCTATTTGTAAAAAACAACGAAGACATACAATGTAAACTAAATTTGGCCAAATAAGCGTATTTGTAACAAAAATGTGATGCAAGCATTTAGGTAATATGAAAATGTTAAATAAAAAGCTTGGTGCAGTTTTGAATGAGATGTCATAAGGCAATTTATTACTATATCTTTGAAACCTATGAATATAGATGCCCCAATATAAATAACACTTACGAGAATGGGAATGAGGTTAGGAGTAGATGTAATTTAGTCATGGGAAGTAAAGTCAAGAGGAATATCGAGAAGAAAGTGAGATTGAATGCAAATCGGATTCACAGCCCGAGGAGGTTGCTGGGGTGCAAGAATGCGCATGAACAAGAATGGGGCGAGGTGGAGAATAGAGTAGGCAAGGGAGTGAGGTCAGAGTCGTAGGGATAGAAGCGGTGTCACGGTAATTGTGTGACTGGAAAAAATGAAAGCCAGCGGAAGAGATGGAGGTCAAGGTGCCAAGGTGGGGATGGAGTGCAAGGAGGTTAGCCATATGCTCGTGGAAAATGACAAATGAAAACACAATGACTAGGTAAAGTGACATATTACCATACATATGGTCTGCAATAATAAAAACAAAACAAGTAAATGGGCATGATAAATGGCTTAAATACAAGGACTATGTGAGAGTGATATATTGGCCGTAAAGCTATGCATGGAAAGGAGTTGGCCTCTCTTGAAAAGGAGAGTTGAGGTGTTAGTTGGAGACAAATTCGAGACCAAAAACATATTTGGCCATACACTTAAAATGTATTTGGCTTCTATCATGAAGGAGGTCAAATCATCGAATGGTTAAGAAGGCTTATGAGGAAATGAGCAAGTGGCTGAAAGATAGAAATCAAAGGTTAGGGGTTAGGGGTGTAAGTATCCCGAGGTCCGAGTCAAAGCCGACTAGGATTGAACTTTGCTCGAAGGGTTTGGATGGATACAAAAAATGAAAAACAAAGGACCAAAGTCAAAGTTGAGGAGAAGAGATTAGAGGTTGGTCGTGGTAGAACAAAGCTACAATTTAGCGTCCGGGTTTCCAAAATCTCAATGCATTTGTTCTAATAATGCCGAAAAACCAATATACTTAAGATCAAGTAAAACCAACCATCAAAACTCAGAGAATGATATCGCCAAGTGATGGGAGACCCACACAAATGCAAATCAAAGGGTCGATTTAGAAATGGAACTTTATGATATACATTACGGAACACTAATGGGAGAGGAAGCGAACATGAAGAATGATAAACGGGTAGAATTAGAGGTCAGAAAGCTAGCATTGTAGAAGCGGTAGTGATGATGCAAAATGGCATAAAAAATAGATCAATCTTGGATATTAAAGCAGAATGGCCATAGTAAAAACATGTAAGTAGATGGAAGTGAATTTCGAGGCTCAAGGTCAAATTTGGTTCGAGTTGGAATGGAAAGATGGGCCGTGAGAAGTGTAATGAATGGTAGGAAGGCCCAAATTACTATAAGCAAGTTAAAAAGTTTGGTTGGAAATGACTTCTACAAACTGTCGTCAAATTTCGAGGGAAGCTCAATTTGAACATCGACAAAATCACAGGCAAAGTATAGTAGAACAACCTCAAATACTAGTGTATATACATATAGCGATAAAACCAAGTACCTAAACAAATTATGTATGGCGATTATACCCCAAGATTTAAGCCTACACAAGACAAATCCAATCTAGAGGTCTAGATGCAAAATTAACAGCTCAAGATATGTATATACTAAAAATATGGTCTAGAAACAAACTAGATATCTATGCTTAAATATGTAAAGAAACGTGCAATGCAACACAATAAAAAGCCAATATAGATCATCCCCGTCTGAGACCATAGCAAGCCCCTATATGCAGAAGCAAGAAAATCAATAAAAAGCCAAGCCCAGCTAACACTATGAATCCCAAATGATAATATCATGTATTCGCTTAACAACATTGTATCACATATGTTTCACAGTGATGGCTAGTTCACAAAATCATGAAAATAAACTTCAAAAGTGCATTAGACACGAGGGATGGCCGGAAAATGCAAATAAACAAAGTAAGATCAACACACATCTGACAAGGAGGAAAATGCCCAAAAATACAATAATTTAACTCAAAAATCAAAGAAAATAGCAATGGGAGGAAGGCAGTGGAGCCAAGGTTGAAGTTGATGTTGAGGTAGGAGTGAGATGGAGATTAAATTCATAGCTAAATTGATAAGGAGAGCAAGGAAGAATGACTGGATTAAAATGATGAAATTACGTCGAGCTAACACCACCTATGAAAAAGGAGTGCAGAGACGAAAAGAAAATAGTGCTTGAGACATGGAGCAATCATGACGAAAGAAAATTAATATATCACTCCCAGAGCTCATTACACCAACTAGAAAAGAAGAAACATAAGGCCTCTAAAGATGGAAGGTACATATATATGTAACACAATTCCCAAAACTACAAATGCTATTTATCTAGCAACAACATTGTATCAAGCTATTACCTGATGATAGTCATTTGCAATAATGCTCAATGATCATACAAAATAAACTTCTATTAACATATAGTAGAGGCAGCCAAGGATACCATAAAAATTCAAATAAACAAGTAAGATCAGCATTTGCCACATCACAGCAAGGAAGATATGCCCAAAACTTTTAGCAATTTATTCATGAGACAAAATAATACCAATGGTAGGGAGGCATGAGGTGAAGATTGAGGTCCTGTCGGGTTGATGTGATGTCATGGTCAAATTGATAGGAAGAAGAGCGACCATAAATAATCGGTTAAAACAAGCGAGACTCATTGGAATCGAGCTGATGCCTCTGAGAGCGTCATGATGAAAGCGATAAACTTTAATGGACCCGAGAAAATAGTTAGTGAGAACGACCGAATGTGGGCAAAAATGAAAAGAATATATCATGAAAATAATATATCACCTTTGAGCTTGGCATTATACAACTAAAAAATAAGAAACATAAAATTTAGCAAGCACATAGAACATGACCAATTCAAAGCTAAATCAATAAAAAACTTCTGTAGCTTGAACCCTTGTTTTATAAGGTAGCAAAGGCCACGCCTTACCAAATCAAAGCAATCAACAAATTTAATGGACAGCACCATAGTACGGAACCTGGTCTAGAAGGTAATGAGGCACCAATGCAGCTTCGACTCAAATACATAGATAGATTACAACGGTTTAAAATGTGGAGAAGGAGCAAAAACTTGCATGTGAAAGCACATTAATAGCAGTGCGACGAACATAACAAACCAATGAAGCGTAATACTTGAGTCGGCGAGATATAAGCATGCGTTACCTAGCCTAGTTGAGATGTGTCATCAAGAAAATAAAACAAAGCGAATCCTCTCCCGATTACGTGGTCCAACAAGTTGATGCAGTTCTCGGTCGTGAAGAGGTATGGGGAGATGAATGCGACTAGCGGTGATGGTGGGGAACCCAATCGAGAAGGCGAGGCCCGAGAGATTGATTTAGAGTACTAGAAAAGCTGAGAAGGGAGGTCGAGATGGGGAAATCAAACTCACAGTGAATCCAGACTTTCCTTAAGATCTTAGAAACAACAGCGATAAAACAAAGGTGGATGTCGTTCAATCCTATTTCATTCAAAACACTTGAATCTAGCCATCACGATCCATGCAAGTTCTGATCGTCCAAATTCCATACCAGTAGGTAATTGCTAACGATTTGCTTGTGACAAATTGAACCTAAGGCGGTGCTTAGAAACCAACTCATGTTGCTTTGCATGAAAAGCGTAATGGTGCAACAAATGTCACATCCGTTGGAAAGACAAAAAGAGAGCTCACAGCGACCTAGCGAGTTAGTGAAGTGTTGAGTGAGAGGAGATATATGATACTTGGACTTGGTCAAGAAGATACATGGGTTGTGGATTTCTCCTTGGAAATTGGCGGGGATAAGTTATGAGCTAGATTCATATATGGTTGGTATCTTGCTTTGTTGGGCAAGCGATTAGAATCTTGTTTAAGAAGGACAAAAGCGAAAAGAGAAAGCTTTTTGCATGCGGGCGGGCGAATATCAAAAGGAGATCATGAGAACACCATACAGCCTTTGGAGATGGATAGCTTTCGATTGTATAGAGCGACTCAATTTCCAGATCCCATCTGGAAACGTAATTGTCATGCAAATCATCAAAAATTCACTTGATATCTTCGTAGAGTTAATAATTCCATCCTCTTGTAAGAGAATATAGATTCTCTGTTAACAAAAATTGCAACTCAAATTATCACAGCAGGTGTTGAGGAAAAGAATTGACAAACCCGGCCTTATGTAAATCAAATCTTGTAAAGCTCTAGAAACAATCACTATTTTTGTTGAAATCCATCTCTAAAGCTTTTTAAGGTGCATCAAAATTCAAAGGAAAGCCATACTCCATAGAGGTATTGATAGGGCCGGTTTGCATGCATTATAATTTGTGCAAAACCAGCCTCAATAAGCTACCTTATAGGCTGATTGGGGAAGAAGATGATCCAAAGCAGAGGCGGAAAAAGCGATGAAGATGTTGCATGCGGCTCAACCCTACTCCCTTCTTGCGAAGGTCCGGCCCGGCTTTGGCGAGGAAATCAACCTAATAGTCCGAAATGGACAAATGAAGCTTAGATCTGGATCCCTTGAAAAATTGATGGTTGAGGTTGTGATGTTGAGTAGTTCTTGGGAAAAATTAGGACCAAGAGGAGACGCAGGAATCCGGGGAAGAAGGGATCGAAAGGGGAAGTTACAAAAGCGTGAAAAGGACAGCAAAGACGCAGTGATTTGGTGGGTGGCGAAACAATCCCTATACGGAGCAGGGCGGCCAAAGGCTGATGCTTAAAACGGTTGGGAAAGGATGGTGGTAAAGATGAAGATGTGAGGAAGATGAAGAGGAGCAGATGATGAGTAGGAAACAATGGATAAGGAAAGAGAGATACTGGCTGTGAAGGCGAAACAAGAATGGCCAGGCATTAGGCACATATCCGATCCCAGAATAACGATCGGGGCTGAATTGATGCCATTGGTGTAATGTCTCTGGGGAAAAATTTGTAAGAAAATATAGAAAGCTTCTATTACGGGCACCAATGTGGAGCCAAATCACCGAGGGATCAGGTTTATTCTCAAAGTGCTTCAGCATTTCTCACATTGTTTTGCAAATGTGATTTTTCTTTGGAATTCTAATTCTTCCATCTTGTAAATCATGTAAATCTATCACAAGAAAAATAAAAAAGATCTATGAGCTTCCATTTCATTATAATGGGAAAAGTTTTAAAGTAAAGCTGGAATTTTTTTTATTATGGGGGTTGCTTATAAGACCTTATGCGAGGGGTTGTATACAGGTATGCAGGTACCACAATATCATAGACTACTTATCTTGAGGGGTTGTATGCAAGTGTACAGTACCACAATATCATAGAACAACTTATCACGGGGGTTGGCCTTAATACGTCGCGATGCAGAATATATCATACATACATGAATATTTAGAGAACATAATAACTGCATTATCATATACCATCTTCAAACACAATGAGACGAGTATGAACTATGTATGTCTAGTAACCTTCCCCGGGTTCCTAACCCCTTCCCTTCCCCTTTCCCTTAGCGCGAGGAGTCAACCCACGCATGCGGGTTCCAGGGTCCAAGAGCTCACGCATATCCCGACTGATTCTTCCCACCATATAGGTGCCTAGTCATTAGAAAAAGTAATTCCATAGGATGATACTCACGGAAGAAGGCGGACCAACTCCACAAAACCGTTGTACTCGTTGTAGTACACCCTAATAAAGACCATACATTTTGTCCCTTAGAAATTTCCTTGAATGAGACTGCATTATGTATGCATCCAGGAGAGTGTGCTAAATATCCAACCATGAAGGCCTCAATTCTTTGTAGCATCCCGTCGAGAGAAAAGAGGAGGGTTCAAGCATTCCCTCATTGCAAGTCTCCTATAACATTGAGGATGGATTAATTTCCATGGTGGCTCATGACCACCAATCAAATGCATCCCGAGGAATGAAAGTTGATCCAACTCCATTGCTTAAGCTCCTTGGTGGGGTATGGCGCAACCTCCCTCGAAATGGTCAAATAAGCTCTCATCCATTCCGAGGGCCGCCTGCGAGAATGTTTGGGGCATGCTTGCGGGGTATACAGCAGGTAGCCCAAGGAGGGGTGAATTCAATGTTGCAAAGCAAGCAAGGATCACAGGTGGAGCAAGGAACGTAGCGGAGTAGAGGCAAATTAGCAAGATCAAAGAGCAAGGAACAAGATAAAGTAGCAAGGGAACTTACGGGGAATGAAGTAGCAGGAACAAGGATCAAGATCCAAGTAGCAGAAGCAATGAACAAGGAAGATCAAAAATTGGCAAAGATCAAGGAACAAGAGGAAGATCAAGGAGCAGAAGCGGGTCAAGATCAGTATCAGGAACAAGATCAAGTAGCAAGATCGAGAGCAAGGAACAAGATCAAGTAGCAAGAACGGGGAATGAAGTAGCCAAGGATTCGAACAAGGATCCAAGATCAAGTAGCAAGAAGCAATGAACAAGGGAAGATGAAGTACTTAAAGAAGATCAAGGAACAAGGAGAGATCAAAAGTAGCAAAAGATCAAGGAACAAGGAAGATGAAGGAGCAAAGCAAGGATCAAGATCAAGTAGCAAGGTGAAAGTGAAGTGAAAGCAAGATTGAAAGGAATTTATAGCTCTGAGATCAATAATATTGGAAATTATAATACCAATAATGTTGAGTATAATACCAATAATGTTGAAGTATATTTCCAATAATCTTTGAGAATTATAATATGAAAATGCTCCGCATTATAATACCAATAATGCTGAAGTATTATACCAATAATTCTAGCGACTATAAAAAGCGGCTCCATTCGATTGGTAAAGTCATTCATCTCCATAACTATAATATTTATGAAGATCGGTTTGATACCATTCTTTGCTCCATGAGCTACAATGATATTGTTAGGTGCATACATAAAGGTGTTAAAATTTGGATCCCTACTTGCAATCAAGATGATGGTCACAGTGTCATTGCTTACGGCCTTACTTTCGTGTGCAGTCCATCTTCTTTGGCTTCTGAGGCAGCGCTGATTGCCTATGAAATTTGAATGCGATCCGCGTTAGCGAGATTGAAGATGAGTGAATCATCGACTCTATAATACCATCAATAATATATGCATCTAAATTATATGTATGCCATCAATAATGTGTGCATGAGATAAACGAGTATGTATTAAACACACTATTATAAAAGATGTAAGGATATTTGAAGTATAAGCATAATATGGCTAATTGATGTATGCGACAATGTATTAGTGGCTAGAAAATGCTTAAAGTATTATAGCAAAAGAAAGAAATTACATACATAATTATAGAGAACATGATTGAGATTGAGAGCTTTTAGCTAATGCTATGTCCCCACATGTATCCAACAATGTATTTTGGAATCTGAGAGCAGTCTTGGTCTTTGCCATTTGCATCCATGCATAATGTATATCTAACTTCTCATACCTTGATGGATGCGATGGATTGGGTGCCGTAGCGTTTAGTTAAACGCTTTGTATAGTCACGACCTTGAGGCATACCATGATACATAAATGTGACCATAATTGGTAGACTCACGGATCCTAGGATGGCATCTTTAATACGTAAAGCCCAACCCGTTGGAGTTTCATAGATCTCGAGGTGGGACTAAAACAAACATACTTTCATTAACATGTGCATGAGGTCGAACTCATCCATAGGCAACTGGGCGGCCCATCTGGCGGCCCACAATACGTAGGCAAGGTCTTACAAGCGGTGGCTTCATGAGCCTCTGGGTAAATGCGGCAGCAGAGGTTCTTGCCTTTATGCGCCCAACCAAAAGTTATCATTTTGAGGTGCGTCCACGGAGATACATCTTCCAAACACAAAAGAATCTGCGTTAGGTAATCCATGGTTGCTTTATGTCGTGCAAACAAACTATCTTCTTGATTTTTCGCGGAAGGAATTCCCATAATGCTATGGACTTCGTCTTTGTCACCCCTTGAGCAGGGGATCTTTCAATGTCTTCCTTGGAGGGATATTTTTAGGCACCCATTTGGTAGCGTTGGCTCATCATTTTCATCCTCCTTCCACATTCTTATTCCTTTTACGGAATCCACTCTTTATGGGTTGGCGCATCTTATATTGCATAATAGGCCATTTCCCATCCATTTTTAAATCGAGGAATAGCAATGGGTGGTATGGCTGTTAGGCGTTGGCCTTTATGGGGATATATCCTTGACAAAGCCTTTCCAATCACGGAACTTCATCCACAAAATATGGAGCGACTTTGCATTGCACTTGCTAAACCAAGTAAAGCAACTTCGAGGCAAAGATTAGAGCATCCCGAATGAACTCATTACTTGTCGAAAAGTTCCCAAACAATGCATCAATATGTCGTCATGAGTATGCCCAACCATCATGAGACCAGCACGAATCTCATGGATACCTTAAGCCATGTCAAAATAAGAGGTAGGAGAACACATATCTATTTTTTATTTTGACGCGTCATTATCCAGCGTAAGTAGAGATTTTGAGGAAAGTTGAAGCCTTCTAAGTTGGCTGATGAAGATGACATCTTCTCTTGTGTCTGCGCTAGCTTATCTTTACTTGATTAATTATCTTTTTAGGGCTTTGCATCGATTTCGTCTGTGATTCTGCTTCCATACAGTCACACGCGCACTTGTCTTCTTAGGCAACTCAAGATAATGTAGAGGATCCTAGAAAGTGATCCAACACTTGAAGTTTGAGTCATCCTTCCAAAGATCAAGAGAGAAATGGCCATAAGCGAAGATCCCACCATGACCATGTCGATGCTCACCGTCAATTTTGCTCTTCAGCCTAATCTCCTCTCCAAAAGCAGAACTTTCTTGGATATGGTGACTTCTTGGTGTGAGTGTTTGACTGATCACATCTATGCGTGTATTATACAAAGGTAACTTTCTGGCCCGAGCGATGTGATAATGCCGCCAATGCCAATATTGACTCCTCTGAGAGCGTTGTTTCCAACATATATGTGCCGGCGTTTGCTTGAATTTGAGTTCGCCTCTCCCCTTGTATCTTTTGTTCGCGCCAATTTTACTGTGACTACACATATGTTACCTTGGAGAATCGTATTTTTTGCTATCGCGGCGATAAAACTCTTTCTTTTGAGCGGCCAGCAAAAGAGGGCAAGGTTACACTCTTTCTGTCAATTCTTCCACCAACGGCACCCATTTCCTTATGTATGCTCTTCTTATTAAGAATGGAAGGAAGTTTGAACATTCTCCCTTATATCATCCTTTCTTTTAGCTTTTGCTTCTATGTGGAATGCTCTCCGCATTCTCACTTAAATGAAGGTATCAAGCACACTTTAAGCCCAGCTAGTGTCACGAGATCTAGGCTTCTTAGAGCACATATTACCATGCTCTTTAGTTTTTACCTAACTTTCGAACCTCTTCCTCCAACTATAAGCGTGAAGCTGGGCAACTCCCACAAAACCCGCAGCGCCATGCTTGAATCGGCTTGACACTCCCACTCCGAGACCACTACTTTAAGCCT
The DNA here is from genome assembly GCA_021234155.1 of Isoetes taiwanensis. Classification (NCBI taxonomy): domain Eukaryota; kingdom Viridiplantae; phylum Streptophyta; class Lycopodiopsida; order Isoetales; family Isoetaceae; genus Isoetes; species Isoetes taiwanensis. The sequence continues at coordinate 19,804,248 of JAJEKV010000001.1, read as the reverse complement.
CCCAGGCGCCTGTATAAGTTACACTCAACACACATAGAAACAAAGGCGGCGGCCAATCCACAGCGGCGGTTGAGAATGAAATTCTTTCTTAAGGCACATACTTGCTCGGCTCGGTTTTTGTACATTTCACTCCTTGCGGCATATTTGATTTTAGAGCACTCTTGATTGACTTGGAAGCGCACATCCTCTCCTCCTTACTATCCCCCTTTGGTTTCCCTTGACCCAGCTTCACATATGTCCTTTTTCCTCTTGAATTGCTTCTCAGCGCCGGCTTCCAAGCCTTTCGACTTCTAAGTCATCTGACCGAGGAAGCGGCTGAGGCTTGTAAATGTTAATGGCTGTCCCTACCATCATAAAATAAAACATCATGGGTCTACAGTTACTAATTTATTAGCTATAGGCCTCTCGGCACAAGCATGACATGACCTGATATTTTTTGGTTTCACAGCCGGGGATCTATTATGTTTTACTTTGGCTTGGAGCCTTTGATACACCCGAGAACTCATGATACATAGCATCACGAGGGATCACTAAAGAGACTATATTAGCCTCCCAGAATAATTTAGATCCAATTCTTTTGAGGTGAAGAATGTAGCATGGCAAACTAGTAGATCACGATTGCGGAGTAGTAAACATCTCATCTTAGGGCTTAAACAACTTGAGACCAAGGCGGACAGCTAGATTCTCATGATCTCAATCTCCTCTACTATCTCGTCTTCTTCATTTGGCTGCGTGTTCTTGGTTCACCATAGTGGCCCGTGGCCCCGTCTGTCAGGCAGACTCTGACGATACGAAGAGGGCAAATTGAGGGATCACCGAGCGTATCTTCACTTGAGGGCACTCATTTTGTTTTACACATCCCTCTTAGGCCACTTGAATAGATGTGCCTCTGCTTCACCAATGTTACTCTTTGCCCCTCAGCGGGAAGCTTCGGTCGATGGGATCCGCGGTTCAAGTGACCTCAATTACTTGTTGAAGGATCTATTTCCTTCCATGAAGAGTGGTTCTATTTCAAAAATATGTCCCTGGCAACAATTGTCCTTAGACAAATAGGTTGTGGGGGAGAAAAGTGAACTTTGTTTCAAGCAAACTTACTGGCTGACACTTTTTTAGAACATATTAATTAGGCGAAAAGTAAACAACATTCTTATATTTCTCGAGCCGAGGGATGGCATTTGGCCAAGTAATACGGTAGAATGAGATTGGATGATTAATGAGATCATGACTGCTACGTGGCCGGTTACCTCATCTGCGATGTAGCCTACATGATACACATTTGCACACCTATAAAGAAAGCATAATGACTCAAGCGCCCACGACCTTAGCGGAAGCCAGGCTATTCTAGCACCAATCCATTGAAAAGTTCAGGAGTGCTCACGCCTTTGTCAAAAGTCGATGGCCAAGCAAAAGCATACAAAAGATATATTTTTTGGATTTTTTATTAGCTTGGCTCTAAGCTTAGTTGGTAGGCGGCCACTCTTTAAAATCATCACGGGCGTCCACCTAATACCCTTACTTGCTTATTTCATACTCGGAGAGGACCTTGATTACTTCTTCCGTAATGCCAGCTCATATGCATAGCTCACATAAGCTGTACATCGACCTTTGGGATGTAAGCCAGCGTTTCTTCTAAAAGCTGCTAGAAAGATGCCTCCATACCTGAGCCATGCATTATTTATGCGAGCATGCATAATAATGACCGTCACGACCACTTTTGTGATAGTACTTGCATCCTTACGGCATTAATGACAACTATATAATACGTACGATTTTCCTCAAACTGGAGTTTACAAGATCTGCTTGAGTGTTTACAAGGAAACCACGAGGCTGCTCGGCGGCGTTTTTAATGGTGCGAGGAAGAACTCTTCATTATGATATATATTTACTTTTAAACTTTTTAGTTGTTGCTTCTTTGCCTTACTAGCTGTATGTCCTAGATTACTATTTCCATTTCGGAGGATTCGCCATGGTGATCTAGAGGCATAACTATTAATATTAAGCTAGCGTAGTTCACCCTCGGAAGGACGCATCGCATGAGACCCTCTAACATGGTAAAATGGCTATGACAATGACATTGCTCGAGGATCGCCATGGCTATCCTCCCTACCTACACCAGCGAAGGTGGTTGTAGACATAATATTACCTTTCTATGCTTTACTTAGGAAATGCGACAGAGATGTGGCATCGCCGGTAATACATAAAGTGGGATCCTGGCGGTGATGAAGAGGTGGTGCACAAAGGGCGGGAGGTTTTTCGTGCTTATTGCTTGTGCAAAATATTGATCAAGTGTTAAAGCGTTGCCTGTGAGATCGGATGCAGACGGGGAATAACTCCGGCATCCTCGACATCATTCTTTGGTGATAGTCTTTGCGAGGACTCTACGATGTCGGAGATGGGTACATTTAGTATGACGTGCTTTGTCGATTCTGAGACCACAAGGATGTAATGATTCATGCGATATGCATGCAGATCATTGCTCGTTACCCTACTTACGTGAATGGAAATTGAATTCTTTTTCGACACTTGACAAACATTTTGTAGGACTCATTGTCCATAGTGCATTGATTTGTTTGTCCTTTTTCTAATGCATTTTTGGAGGACAACTACAAAGCGCCATACAGAGCAATGAATCTGGAGCGGTTTGATTTTGAGATCCTCAGCGGGGCGCCTCGGATTAACTTTTTTGTTTTCCGTAAATACATGGTACATCCTTAGCATTTACGCCGCCGGGGCTAGAAGTTGGGGAAACATTTTTATATATATATGAACTTCAATGCTCGCTTTTATTACGATCTTTGCAAGATAAGTTCCATGTTTAACTAAGAGGTCAAGCTTCGGAGAAATGCATACTTTGCGATCTTATCTAGCTTACCCTTAGCTCAATTAGGAAGTATTTGATCTAGCCCATTATCCTTCCATGCGCGCGCTCTCCTAAATATAGAAATTCGCGAGGTTACGTAATAATGATATGTGGCGCCATTATGGAGCATTAATTGTGGCGGTAAAATCTTATATGACCGGTAGCTAACTACGCGGCGCTAATAAGAAACCAGCATCACTGCTTATTTCTTAGGGGTCTCACACCGGGGAAAAGTACCTGCATGCAGAGAATTAACACACTTTAGCCCCTACCTCAAAACAGACTCTACACGCATTGTAGTGTTCTCCCCACAGCCAGTTTTGATCTACGCAGGATCGCCATGTCGATCTCTTTACAAAATATTGGCGTTCCTTGAAGTTAGTTTCACTAGCTTGGAAGGATGCTTGTGCGTATGCCTATACATTTGGCGTAACCACCAAAACATGACTCTTTCGCCAGAGGCCAACAAACCGCCTATCCATATGAGAGCCATACCGGGGCCCAGTCTTGTAACTTTAGAGGTTACATTTCTTGGGATCCCTGCGGCGGTGATTTTCTGTATGCCTTGCATGAAATCTTGACAATCTCACGGCATCTTGAGCAATGTTGGAGTGGAGGAGAAGCGTTGGGAGGAGTCTTTGTGCTTGTCTTGGCTGACATGTCCTTCTGAAAGTAGAAAGTATTCTCGATGCTCCTACAAATCCCTTTGCACTTGCCCACCTCGAGGTTTTCCACGATTTTCGTATTCTCGAACCGCCCATCACGAGGTTGAGATGGAGCTCATGTTTGATCTTACGGTGGCATCCATGGTACGACTATCAACCGCGTGGTTCTTGAGCCCTCTAGCTACATGGGCTTGCCGAGGTATCCCCTTATGCAATGGGGTTGTTTCATTAAGCCATCGTCGACTTATCAACATTCCTTAGGACTTGCGAGGATGTTGAATTTCTTAGAGGCCTTTATGATTGACTCACTTTTGGACTTGGCAGCGACCAAATGGGGGCTTCTCATTTGCTTGAGATGTTGTGGGAGGATCGTGATGTGTAACATTTTGATGGAAATGCAATATAGGCCCAGACATGGGAGCCAGAAGCCCGATTTATAACATTTCATAAAATGCATGGGAGCTTACGATGTCATGGCCCAGCTAAGGGCGTTACACTCTATTATATACATGATTTTTGATAAAAACATCTTTCCATCATCTTTGGCATAGTTTGTTCAGGTCTACCTTTTTGGCCAAGCTGCGGCCGACATCGCCGTGGCGATCTTGACAAACAAGGCTTCTCTTGTTTACTTCATTTTGCATTTTATTTCACGAGGTTCCATCAAAACTAGATTTAGGGTTTAGGGTTTTATGGTGGTATTGTCACGAAGACCAAATTAAATGACTTTCTTGAGGCGTTGAATTATTCAAGGGGCCTAAACAAGTGATGTAGGTCAAATTACCAACACCTAGGCTTAATAGAAGTGGTGTATACAAATTGTAAGGTGTACCACATAAGGAAGGCTGACGAAAAGAAAGGACTTGCCTTTTATTTATTACGTCGAGTGAAAAGAATAAGGTAGGTGAGCAATTACCAGGAATAATGGTACACATGTGGGAAGCACACCGAAAAGGTTAGAAAATGCTATTCTATACTCGGGTTAGAGGCCACCACCCCGGGAACAATTCATGCAATAGATCACTGCGGTGAAATATTATGACCCGGTATGATGATGTGGCGTAGCGAGATCTAAAAGTATTAGAAGGATCACGCGATTACCCAGAGGCTGTTGACGGCCTTTTGCCTTCCTATGAATCCTTGGAAGGCTGGCGATCAAATGCTACATGGATATTTTGCCTTGGTTTAGGTCGTGCAAAAATTTCTTTCAAATAAGCCAAAAAACCACCAAGTTATGCCTGTAAAAGTGAGTGAAGGATGACAAGATACCCACATGAATGGATAGAGCGTGGCTAAGCTGTTGCGGTCTCAAGAATATGACGGGGAACTTGTGCAAAAAAAAAATTGAAACCCTTTGTGCGGCTTCGGCGACATCTTCTGGCGGCACCAATATACTGCCGCGCTTAAGTCACTTGGCGCCGAAAAGCCCGTGCGGCAGGCCATCTAAGCACAGATCTTCAGGTCAAAAGGACCCAATTGCTAGCAAAATCCGGTTCTAAATGCAAGCGAGGGTCGAAGAAATGAGGACTTGGCTTACCGACCTTCCCTGCGATTAAGCTCCTTACGCCGGCATTGAGTCCAAGTTCGATTGGGTCGGTAGATAAAAAAACCTGAGAAAATGCTTGCAGTTGTTTACTGTTTGCTTCAATGCCGATCCATCGCCATTATTCCTGCTTTCGATGAGCCTAAGTTCAACCCGACTGCGATGAAAACATCATGAGAGAAACAACATTAAAGTTGAAACAATACAAAAGATTTTTATCAGATGATGGGTGTTTAGGTGGTTCAGAATGTTAACAGGTTTGAGCTACTTCCACTTTGCTCCCCTATACACATGGCACATGGCGAGACCGAGCGAGAGAAGGGAGGCAAAAGGCCTAACGGCATCTACACTAACTCTTGATACAATGGGTTAATTGGCCTCTAGTCTGGACCACACATGCATGACCCCCTTTGCTGTAAAAGGATTTACTTGACCACGAGGCGGCAACAATACCGGCCATGCCACCACAGCGAGAGAATTCATGAGACCATGCATTCCCACCACAACCTGCAATGAATTCCTTATCGCCCGGATGTTTTAGTATTGAGCTTGAAGTAAGTTTTTTGTAGCTCTTATGCGCCAAGAAGGTTTGTCAGGTGCCAGAACCATTCGCGGATTATGATGCGAGGCGCGCACTATCAACAAATTTAAGTTCTACGCAGTAGGAAGAAAATCAGCGGCTTGCACTATAATAGCCATGGTATGTGGGCGTAAGCTCTCACAGTTACTTTTGTTCATCCATTTGCCATGTGAAGGATTGATTACCTAGATCTCCTAGCGCCACAATCATGCGGCATTGCCGTATAAAACAAATCCACTGAACCACACAGCAGTCCTGCCACACACATACATCAGAATTTCAACCATATTGAAATCTCCAATGAGCAACCATGCCACATTATTGCCTAGCACGAGAACTTTGCTATGAAGTACAAAGCTCCCTTTACGTACGGATAATTGTGAGCATAAACATTCACTAAACCACATTCTTGCACTCTTTCCATTTAGCAATTATCCCGACCAAACTTTGTCACTTGAGTGAGAAACGACATTCAAGGAGGGCTTCCATGTAGTAAGAATGCAAACACCATACAATTAGTAGCCACCACAAGCACATTATAATCCGCCCCAAAATGTTGCTTGACTTTTGAACATAGATCTTTCACGGCACTTGTGCTCCACGAAAACAACATATATCCATGGGAACTTAGATAGATGAGGGACAACCTACTCCTTTTTGCTTGGGGAAGAAGCCACTCCTAACATTCAAGAAAGAATATTCATGTGGGCGGTTGAGGGTCTCCCACATCCATCATTATTTAAAGAAGATGCTTGCACATCGAGAGGTCTACCATCGTAATGCTGAGTAAGTGGCAAAGGGAGCCTCCTCTGTTCCACCCCTTCCATTGTGTCTGAAACAATTGAGAGAGGAGCCACCAGCTCACCGCTCCACCCTCTCCCATGTTATGTGCAGTTGTGGTGAGGAGCCTCTCCTCACTGCTCACACGGCCCTCCACCTTGAATTACCTCGACCTTTGATAGGGGGTGATGGCATCTTTGTTATTGCACTACCATGTCTATCTCCACTAGGATGTGCGCTTGAGAAGCGGTAGGCAAATTTATTACGGGCAACCTTCTTCCAAATTAACCTTTGTCGACCATCGTAGTTCTTTCAAATGGGTCTCCTGTTTGTACTCTTGAATCATTTGCAACTTATCTCTAGCATGTCGGCGCAGCACGGGCCATAATAGAGGCGGAGGGTATATCCAACATCCTTATCGGTTATCTTTAAAAGGGCGTCGATTGAGGAAGCCGCGACTCTGGGGAAGCGAGAAGGGAGAGGCGAAGAGGAGGTGGAACATTGGCATGGTGCTTAACATCAAAATTTGCAAAGAGTTCAAGTTGGGGAAACAAATCGACAAGTTGAGGACCATTTAGTAGTTGCAAATCAAATTTGAGGAACATAGGGCCACTATTGATGATGGCGGAACTAAGCGAGAGCTACGACCACAAGGCGAGAAACACAAATCTTAGCACCATCAACTATAGAAGTGAGCCAAGTGAGTACCCAAACCATTACTTAACACTCACAGGAAATTAAGCACAAGTAGATCAAGTGGAAGATTTAAAATAGAAAATCAACAATGCATCTTTAAGCATTACACATACAGGTGGAGGCGGAGAATAAGGGTGGTATAACCGTAATCACTCTACATAGGATCAACACCTCGAGCACAATTGATCGCTTAACAACACATCATCAAACATATCCAAAAGAAATTTTTCCAAGCATTTTCAAAGGTCTAGATAGCCCGGAGAGGACCAATCTGCGGAGATGGCACATCCCGGCAGTGTAAACTTCCCTAATATCGGATCTGGCGGGTATAATGGCCCACCGCAAATGACATCAAGTTCTTGATACATCTCTTGTACCAAATCATGATCAATCCGCTACAACATTGAAGCGGAGGATGCCAGCAAAGTATCTCTGCGCCTGCTGTTTGATAGAAGACATGCAGGGCAATTCAAAATCAAAGTTGACTCTCCTTTGCACGGCTCACTAAGCAAACTACCAATATCGCTACATTTATTACGAACCACATCATATCAATACTTGGCTGAGATGGCAATTGAAGGCATGTCTTTCTTAATCCACTCACCAAATCGTTCTCGTGTGTTTTGTTGGCGATGGCAAAACATACTCCAAAGATAAAGGCGGTAGGAGGAGAATTTGAAGGTGGAGAAGCAGGGGAATAGGCATTACCGGAAGATGCAATCGACCTTGCATGATGAAACAGTGCGAAATACTTAGGAAACATGGCCGCGTAGAGGCAAGCCCGGCGGAAATCATCTGTAGAGAATCTAGAGTCCCCTCCTTCATCTGCCCGGGATCCTCAAAAGACGGCGAAAGTTGTGCGTCGCTTCTGAGACTCACACACAACGCTGGCGGTGAAGGAAGTGAAAGCTATGAGCACCCGGAAGAAGAAGCTGCTTAGCGCCATAATAGCCGAGATTTAAAACGAAAAGCAAATCGGCGGTCCTAACAACAAAAGAATACCTGATACAGCACCCACCGCGCCCGAGGAAAGCCCTGAAATCAGCTGCGCGCAAGATCATCAAATTACATTTGCAGAAGAAAGTTCACGTGAATTTTCAGCGATATGTACGGGCACGGAACTCAAATCGGATGGATTCAAAGCTTGAATACCCCTCGTAGGCCCGAGTTTGTCCTCGGCAAGATTTCATTTGTCCTCTTCCTGATTTAGTTTGTCTTCTTCCTGAGCTGGCCAAAACACATCATAGGTGCATAGAAGCGGTGGTCTTGGCAAACGCTGGGGCCGTGAGTGGTGCATAAGCTAGGTCGGCTAATGGGGATACACCTTTATGCTCGGGGTTAGACAAAGCTTTTGTTAATAAACACGTATTACTCTATTTAGCGGTTTTTCAAAAAGGGAAGAAAATAGGTTCCTCCTTGTAAAAGCATTAAGGAACCTCATCAAACCTTGAGAATTTGAAGTTCAAAACGTCACATTATTTGGAATTTGACCATCTTATTTTACCAAGCTATACGTGGAACGCATCAATTTAGTAAGGCGACCATAGAAGCCAAACTACATCAATTTAGTAAGACCGCCATAAACTAAACAATAGCTTACCAAACCATATATGCGGTTTCAAGGAACGTCAATTTAGTAAACTGTCACTTAAAGTAAACAATGCTCTCCCATGATAAAGTTGTTTCCAAGCGGGCATTGGCCAACACTTCAAAGCATATAACAAACTTCCAGGCTATATCAAATTCCATGTTGAAGTAGTGCATGAGTATACACGATATTTCTTCAATTTTGCATTCAACACCTTTCTGAGGGGGCTTGTGGAGCAATCCTAAATCGCCTTTGGACATGGAGATAGTCAAGTCGATCCTCTTTTCAAAATTTGACAAATTCCAGCGGAAGCGTGCGTGACATCGGCCCGGCACACGATTATAGATCTCATCCATATATCCTCCACTATACTCCGCGGTAACTTACTCACATCAAAAGAGGCCGAGGGTCTCTCTGCGAAGCTTGAGGGCTCTTGGACTTGTGCAACTCTCTTTCTCGCGGCAACCTCTTATTCCCGACAAAAGCACTGCCGGTAGTCACAGTCTTCAAAAAGCGAGGAGCTCTCCGGGGCTCGATTAGTGAAATCTTTGGAGCCACCTGCGGCGCACCAAGCGGTGTAGGCACACAGTACCTTCTCTCCCACGACCAACGACGCATGAGGCTCCCGATGAATTCCACGCCCTTGTCTACACGAGAACAGGGACCACAGGCGGGAATTTACAACCTGAAATCGCCAGGCATCCCGGCTCCATCGTTAGCCTTGAGGGCAAGCGAAACCTCTTCAAAAGCTGCTCTGTGCATATTGACATACTACTTTTTGTACATATTGACATCCTCCGAGAGTGTGAAGCCTTTCCATGCGACACGGCATCACAACTGCACTACTCTCAGGAGGCCTTCGCCATCTACACATCCCTTGGACACACCACACGAGCCGATATCACGAAGAAACATATCTACATCAAGCAATACACTGCTTGTGAAGGCAATTTCGACCATGGCTCCACACGAGGTCAGTATCCGCCGAGGAAACACGCACCACTCTTTATGCAGTCACGCCACCGGAATTAAGAACTGTATTTGGCATCCCATATGAGGAGCTTCAATCAAAGCAGCAAAATCAGCATGTGGGCCCGGCCCGGCATGGCTCCCACCTCTCTCAAACTCAGGGGCACACACAGCTCCCAGGCATGCACTGAGGAGAAAGCCGCCCGCATTTTACATCAGCAGCTACCATGGGCACAGCCTGAAATTTTCTTCAAACCCTAACCGCTACCATGGAGCACAGCCTCGAGAATTTTTTTCTTCAGGCCTAACCCCCCCTTTCTCGGTTAACCACTGCCAAATCATACTCAAGATAATTTGCAAACCTTCTCACGTCTAATCGAATAGAGATTTTCAAGCCATCACTCAAATATCATCCCATAGACACCATAGCCAAAAATCTGATTGGCAGAGACCTCCCTCCCCTCTTGTGGAATGCTATGGAAATGACCTTATTTTGCAAGGCAGAATAGAGATTGCAAAACTGCAAAGTCAAGGGGCTTGATAATAGCAAGCTAGATAGCTGGATAATGAAGAACAAGAAACAAATAAATAAATGCTGAAAGCTACTCATGCAGGTTAAAATGATTATTATATACACTTTATTGTTACATACATTGCATGACAAAAGCGTAACAAGGTAAGCTATTGTACATTGCAAAGCGCAACAAGGTAAACTATATCTTCCTGTATAAACAAGCACAACCTGGTACAACCCCAATAACACTCTTTTAAACATGGCGGAACTTCTCTTGAACGGCTGCCGCGTTTTGAAGGATAAAACATCATGCAAATGGAGGTTCCTTTGTAAGTGCCAAAATTGCAGATGGCACTGACCATGCCTCCATCTCCACAAATCAACTGAAACCACAGCTGGAACATATGAATCTCTGGTGCCTGTTTTAAAGCTGCCAAGAACAAATCTAATGACTGTCCCTATAAGCTTATGTCAATGGTGAAGTAAGCTCAATGTAAAATGGAATAGCCATTTGCCATAGGTATTGGTATATATTTAAGAAATTTTGGGTATGATATCACGCATTGCATTAACAATAATCGCAAAGGCAAAGAACCCATAGCAAAGTTGAAGGCAATGCCTGGGCAGAGCTGAGAATCAGCAGGGCCACCCCAATTGTACCATCTGCCTATAGATTACAGCATATGGAGCCTTGTGTGGCCATCTGGATTTCAATGTCAAAGCGCCTTCAAAACATCCAGAATGTGATGGGAGCCATTATGCATCCTAGTAAAGTTCCAAGCAGTTGACTTACAAACATAGAGGCGTGGGGAGATGAGCAGGTGAGATATCCAGTTTTGAAGTCTTTACATAAGGTCAGATGCTGTAGGGAATAATGGACATCATGCTTACAAGCCTCGAAATCCCACAGCAATAAGCATACATGACTGGCCATGCTGCCAAATACAGACCTAATTTTCCACTTAGGTAGATGCCAAGCTCCAATCTGTCAATCCACACGAAATGCGAGAGCGAGGGGAGCCAAGATGTAACATATGAACACATAATACCATTTTAGTGGTGGGAAAATCTGTGGCATCACACACCAAGGTGAGATGTATGTAATGCAACATAACCTGCTGCTGCCACAGACTGGAATCCTGTCTTGCAAAAGCTGTCCTTTTCTTTCATCTATTGACATCAGTACCTCCACACTACATTACCTGCAACAATGCACTATTCAGTTTATCAAGCCATACTTGAATTTAAAAATTGGCGGAACAAAAATTGGAAATAAGATTGAAGATGATAGTCATGACCGAAGATGAAGGAAAAACGCAGTGTAGCAGCGGCAAAATCCTGCCACACATCAAACTGACTCATTTTGGTCACTGCAATGCAGTTCAGACTGTTTTTATGCATCATATTTTCCTTCTTCTTCAATGCAATTCCAGAATCTATTTTATTCATTTTCTTACTAAAGCTATGCTGCTAGATATTTCTCTGTGACGTATCTTCAATGGGTAGGATTTCTTAAACCATGTGCGAAACTGTTGATAATTGATTCTTCGCACGGTTTCTAATACATTTCTTAAATAGCGTCTACCATGAGCACACTCACAATTTTCAGCACCAACACAGTAGGGGGCTTTCCTCTTGTAGTACTGAAGATAAATTGACTTTTACGCTAATAATAAATATCTTCACAAAATTGTATAGTCCATCTCCAGGATAAAGCAATGGCCACAAAACGCCTAAAAGTAACACATGTACATCAACAAACTTTTAATTTGGTAGGCGCCCAGCCCCTAACTGACATGCAAATAGAACTAGAACATAAAATAAAATGAATGTACCTTGTAACCCATTATAGACCTTCAAAGTTTGAACTCTTGCGGGCAAGTTAGCAGGAGTGCCAATCACCTTCACGGTTATTAATAAGGGCCACATAAAACCCCAGGAAACAATAGCACCGAGCAAAACAGACACATTGACAATATGTGGGCAAATCATTCCTGCCCTATATATCAAAAATTAAAATCAAGTAAAACCTGCAAAAAGACAGTCATAAGACATAAATCGTGTTTAGAGGAGTCATACTGGATTCATGGCTTGGGCAGAAATTTAACCTGTTCATATGCCTTTAAAATAACCAAAGAAGGAAAGCTATCAAAATACAAGTTGCATCCCCCTCGCCCATATAAGAACCACTTGAAAAGCACCAAAAGAAAACTACAGCAAGCTTTTCCCCAATGACTTTATTTGCTTCACAAAATAATAAAAGAAGTAAACACATTAGTTTAGAATAAACTCTTGCGCAAAGTAGTCATCACTTGAATCAACTGTACTTAAAGAGAGAACTTTACCTCACCAATCTTGGCACCTTGTGGAGTATGGAAACTGTTAATAAGAACGGCTGTTGCTGTTCCGCTTGGAGTATAAGTAAGCTTGTATTTGAGAATCATTATCTGTGCATGAAAGGAGCATGAACATCTCTGCAGAAATACACTGAGACAAAACGGAAAAAAGCGTTTCAACAATGCATACCTTTTGAAGAGGTACAAGAACAAAGACCCCAGGCTCACTGTGAATATAAACGCAAGAAAATCCATCAATGAAGGGTTTTAGCATACTCCTTTATTACCAAGGTGGTTTTCCAATAAGATCATAAGTCTTATGATCCAAACCGAATACGTCCCAAATCCTCCTGCATGTCCAGGATTAATGCCGCAAGACAAAACCATTCTTTTAGAAACGTAGATTAGTATACTGGCCACTAAAAAGCAATGCCGTAACGGGCAACAACACATGTTTGAATAACAGTGTTTTTCTTGTCGGAGTGAAGGGTTTACTCCAGATACTAACCGGCAAAAGCGTCGTCAAAGCTTTATAAAAGAAAAATCACAATAAGCACAAGATACATTAAGTGACGGAATCACTTCCCACTGTAAGGCTCAACTTATGGGTGATTATACTGAAGAGTCACCCAAAACCGCGCTAACGACCACTGCCTAAGAGTGATTTGATTTCCCTCAAGGAGGAACTGGGATATCAGAAAACAATTCTTCAACAGAAAAGGCTGCCATTGAAGGAGAATCTCGGATTCTGCTAAGGTTCATCTTCTTCATGTTCAGGATTCCAATGTTTGTCAACACCATCGTCGTTGTAGAGGCCAGAAATTGAGCTCAACTGCATTTGTGGAATGGGTTTTCCGTCGGGATCAGGCAGCGCCATTCGCTATGGGAATGGAGGTAGAGAGCGGAGGGGAGAGGAAGGGCCGAAAGCTGTTTCTGTTCTGTTGTATTACTGGAGTTGGGGACCATCAATTTCAAGATTCGTTGAATGAGAAGAAAGAATAGAAAGCAGAAAATCGCGTGACCAGAATAATATAATAATTCCTGGTGCCTTCATACTCAGTATACATAGCTCTTTTAGCATCTTCGACTTCTGCTTTAAGTCCCTTTGCCCCATATCAAACATCCCCACCTTGGCCCCATACAAAACGGCAATACACTAGTCCAAGAGCAAATATGTCTCTATTCAGCGCGTTCAACCCACTAAATTGTGGCCGTGGGACCTTATAATCCAATCAGGTGTCATATATCTGCCCATCATATATTTAATATCCACTGACCCACTCGCATCATCACATATATTCTATAGACTATTGATAATGTGGCATCACATAAAAACTTATGAGTTTAACACACCAATCTTTGAAGTAGTTTCTTCATTGCACTTTTATCTGCTATCTTTGACTAGCTGTGCATTGCTGACTCATAACCTTAGCCTCCATGTAGCCATTCTACCCTGTTGTCTTAACCACATATCTCCATGGTCGTAGTCAAATTTATCTCTATCATTAACCATTGATGGAACTACATTGAGTTTGTACCATTGGACTTAAACCATGTCTTTATGAATGGTGGTCATAGTCAGTTTTGTCCAATTCATATCCATACCCGGTGGGAGCTTGTCTGTATCCTTTGCTATCTCTGACCATGAAAAGTAATAACATTTACATTCATGGGAAAAAGAATAACTTTCTTGTATCAGCTCGGCTTTTCACTTAACACTGGGATCCAAACCCAAACCAACAATACCGGACTCCCTCCTCTTGTAGTCGGTCAGTACTTTTACTATAGAATGGAATTTCAAGGGGTCAAGAACAATACCATTAAAATAGAGAATATGGTGATATTCTTGATGTATTACATAAAAGGACATACTTGTCTTATACCCTTTATTTAAAAAAGAGTATAGACTATATACTTATATTGAAGGTGTATTATTTTAGTCTACATTTGGAATCCCGATGGGGCACGCTTTCATAACTTCAAGGCATGGGAAAAAAGAAATTTTCATGGATCTATTGCAGATTGTCTAATGATTAATAAAACAAAATGCACTTGCCTCCATTTTGAGCTTTTTGAGTGTGAAGGCCACACTTTCACTCAATAAAAAGAGGCCATATGCAAACAATAATTGTATCCAAACATGAACTTTATGGAGCAAGTTTACATGCATACACCTTACCAGCATTTACTTCTATCATTTCCTATATAGTCATGTTAAAAATCAAGTATTAAAGGAGTCATGTTGTTAGTGTGTTCCAAAGTAAATAATTTACTTACCACGAACTTTGTGTGGCGAGTTTGCATGGACCTCATGGTTGTTATGATGTTTTGCTTTATTATAATCTCTATATATAATCATACTAATCATACTAACAACTTCCATACTTATTTGGATCCTATTATATGGATATCCATTATTAAGCAATTACAAAGCTTTGAGAAAGAAGCAGCATAATACAAGCGAGAGAAATAATTAGCCAAAGAGCGTTGATATTCTACATCAACATCATAAATGGACAGTGATAAGATTCTAGATGTCCTATTGATTTGACCATAGGTTCAACATGTAATAAACAAATCATCACAAAAACTTGACGTTTTCTTTCCTAAACTAATGTGGTTTATGCTTATGCAACATTTTTGTTTTCTTATGAGAATATATACTAATTGCATCCATTGTGTCCTTTGTTTATATATATGCCAACTTACCTCTCTATTACGTCAAGCAAAGTAGGTGAGAGCGTTCTTGAAAATCTTGAGCCATTCTGATCCAAGAATGGCAGAGTAGCTAGAAACCGGTAGAATCGGTTTCTCTTTTGCTTGACGTTGGAGAACAGAATGGGGTCAGCCATTCTTGCTGCCCCCATGACTGCGAATCAGTCCCGCGCGCCTCCAGCGGCTCGATTACGCGGGTCATAAGAGAACGCTGAAGCTCAACTTTATTCCGTTCTCCATTCTGATGAACGTCCCAAAGATTTCTCATCTCACTCGTATTTTATCTGAGCATAAATTTTGACTTTACACGTATCCATCCAGAGAGGTTCCCATACCCGGCATTAAGTTTATATATTTGACTTACTCTCCTTAGGATAATAGGCCATTGGGTATTGCATAACAATTTTTGCTGTTTTTAAAAAGGGTAATCCCTTTTTATAGTAGTGATTCATTAAGAAATACTCCTTGCTTTTGCAGGTTATTTGTCCATCTGACGAAATATGACTTGATGTCATTTTTTCTTCTTTGAACAATAGTGTATTGTTAAATTTTTTTTTATATTGTATTTCAGGTTGCTCTTAGATAATTTACAACGTTGAAGTTTTTGGCCAAGGAAACATCCACAAAACAACGAACTTGAAGAAATAGAGATCTTAATAGCAAAATTTTTGTAGCCACAAGTCTAATACACTATAATATGCATGCTAAAGCATTTTAGGTTACACTTTGTTGAAATATAGAACGACATTTGTTCAAGATCCTCCTGAACCTTTTGATATACCTTTGAGATCTCTTTGCCAGCAGTGCTACACTGTATCAATGATCCAAACAATCTTTTTTTAGTTTCCATGATCATAGGTGTGCTTCTCATACAAACTACATGGCATAAAGAGCCTTGTGCGTTTCATCAATCCTCACGGAGCGAAAGTACAGAGTATTCCTTCTGTGATTTTACATAAAAATTGTACTGGATTATTTATAAGAGTCACAAGGATTTTATCAAATTTTTTGTATCACGAAGGAACATTCCTATTTGGCGCTCTTTGTCATAATGTTTCTTTCTCTAAATTTACTTTTGTGATGGCGTCATAAGCGAGGCAGTCCATCTAAATGCATTGCATGGACTCCAAAGGCGGCAAAGATGACCTACATTAACAACTTGCACTAAAACCATGAAACCTTTGTGCAACCACGGACCCAATTGTCATGGAACCATTTTTCAAGGCGATAATGGAATAGTCCCGAAGCAGTGGGAGACAATGGGCTGACTTACTGAACTCGATGTTATTATCAATGTATTCTCGGTTCTCTAGCTGACAGCGGGAAGGATAACTACCACGAGCACTTTTTCATATAATACCTACCACTTTGCTTCTTGTAATGGTTTTGGTATATTAGGCTTATCCATTCTATCCCATAATTGGAAATATAAACACTTTGTCAAAAGGCCTTTTTAAAATCCAGCGAAGGCAAAATATGCTTTGGCTTTTTGTCCCTTCAACTGTGTCAAGTATTGTTTCATCACCAATAAATGATCTAATGTAGAGCATCAGGACCCTAAAACGACTGCGATTGATCCTCTTGTTATTGGTTTTAAGCAGTGCGATTTTAGTTTTCCCGGAATGGATGCAAGTTTTGGCAACAAACTATTGACTAGAATAGGATTACGTAATTGTTGAATTGTCTTTGGTAGATCCACCTTCATGGATTGGAACTACTTTCGGCCCGGCTTGCCATGCTATAGGAAATCCCTCATAGGTATAGCCAAGCGGATCACGCCAAGATAGGACACACTTTCGGTCCACCTTACATTTAAGATACTGCCAGCTCACATAATCCTTGGATGTCCATTACTTTCCATTTGCTAAGCGGTTGATGCATTCCCTACTTACTTCCTCTGCGATTGAACATAGATCGCGATCTTATGCTATGTCCTACTCACGTGCAACATGGGTGATGGTATAAGATCACATACATGTTTTCATAGGGTGTCCATTTGAGAGGAGGAAAATACTCGGCAAACTTTCCAAAGCATGCTCAAAGCTTTTCGTCGATGATATGTATTTTGGCAAAGCTCCTCACATGTGAATAATTAATTATCTTTGGAATACTTGCCTCACTATTTTTCTATAAGCTTTTATTCATTGGTCTTTAGGAGGTCCACATTACGCCATGTCGCTTAGAATCTGCATATGCAGTCATATCATGATCTACATGGAAACCCTTTCCACTGACCCGCGTTTTGAGGTAAAAACCTCTTTAAGCGGCATCAGAATGTAAAATACGAGATTGTTGGCTAGATGTGGATATATGCCAGAGCCCAAGTAATGGATTGTAGCTTCGATTCTATCTTAGCGGAATAGCAAGCTGCATAGTACGACCTTCATGTGATATCCTTAGCGCATTAGTAATGGAGTCCAAACCCAGTTGTATTACTAGCATGGAGTATGGTAGCCAATCACGCTTGGATGATTTGATTCAATTGTTCTTCACCAATTTGAAAATTGACCCGTGATTTATAGTGTTATGCGCCGTTGTGGCGTCCCTACTGTTATCACGATGCACTCACTTGAGTATACAAGCGAGAATTCATCCACATGCAGCTCCTGCTAATACAAGGCCCTCATGACAGCACTTGGCGAGTGGCGGGTTTCGAGTGGGAAAAATTGGAAGAGGTCATTACACCCCGTCTCCCTCGGGGCCTACCTAGGCTGAGCGTAAACATACATGTCATTAGCACATACATCAACATCATATGACCATCCACGAAGGATGGTCCTCCACACTATCTTGCATAGACAAGGATCGGCCGCATCCTGTAGAATCTACCCAAGGCTGAGACTCAAGGGATGGCCCGGCTTAGATTCTCGGTTGTGCAGGGCGGGAATTCATATGATAGTTGCGGCATATGAGCATGGCTTAGGGTTGTCCCACTCCATCGCCCCACTCCGTGCACACTTTGCGGAGGTAATTACGAAAAGTGTCGGGACCGTATGGCATGGGATGCACTTAGCCAAGAGGGCTACTCACGGGCTCATCTTCCCGGTCCAGATGGGGCGGTGGGATCCACTCCCTCCCGAGATCTACATGCTGGCTCAAGGTGGCTAGAGGGCCCACTTTGCCCATATTCGGCCCCGGAACCTTTGGAAGGTGAGCACCACCCCACGGGTGTAGAGCCCATGCCTGCAACTACCCATACTTAGCATTGGCAAGCCATTGGACCTAACCACAATGGTTCGGTAGGCTTACACGGAGGAACCCGTTCAGAGTGAGGACATGAACCTCAGCGCTTCTCCCGGCCAGGTCACGGCCCCCTTCACCCACATCCGGGTGTGTCTTGTGCCTGAGAATCTGATTAATTGCTAGAGGGGCTACTCTAGGAACATCAACTACAGCGTTAGGTCTCTACGCTTGCGCACCGCGGCTAGCGCACCGCACAGCACCTTCCCAATACAAAGGAGTTCATAGTCCTCATCCATATACTCCGAGCTAAAGAACTAGATGCAATCTACAACATAGAGTTAGGTTCTTTAGTTAGGATCTGCTATCCTAGAGATCTAAAAGGTATAACGGTAGGTAAATCCTAAGCAAAAGGCTAAACTCTGATTCTAGGACTAAAATAAGAGTTTAGACTATCTAATTGGCCAAAATGCACGTCCTTGAGGGGCTCCTCATTTTGACAAACCATCTCTTTAGCAGCTAGAATCCTAGAGAGGAACTAGGATGCAATTCTCCCCGGCCAGTCACAGGATCACGGTTTCATTTGTTGAAGCGGCCAAAGCGAGTTCTAAACCCTGAAAATCGAGAAAATTGGGCTGAATTAGGGGTTTCCTACCTATATAGACAGGGGTTGGCTAGGGTTTCCAATTATCCCCTTTTGGCATGTGGGATAATTGGAAATGGAACTACTGCCATTAAGGGCTAGGTGGCCAAATGTGCACACACATGGAATGTGTGCCCACATTAATGTGTACATTGGAAAATGTGCATTAGTACTATGGGTGTAGCCCACTTGGCATGGTATCCCGCGGAAATGTGTGCCCACACATTAATGGAGTACCTTGGAAAATGTGCATTGTTGTTTGCGCATATTTAAAGCAGAAGTTACTCCCTAGGACTGCTCTACAGCTACCGGTAGGCATTACCACGTCGGTGAGAATGGTATGTGTGAGAAGCGATGCGGTATAGATCTTTGGGGCATTATCGTCTTTGGGCACGTCACATTCTCCCCACGAAGCCGTCTTTGTCCCGCGCCGCGGCAGATCTCCACCTTGGGATCATCGTGACACGCAATCAACTTTGATACATGCGATTTACTACTCTAATTCCTACACATTTAACAAATTACCTCAAGGTAATGTTTTTATGACATTATCACATCATTATATTATGAAATAACTTATCAATTCACAACATTATAAGCGGATTCTCCCAAATTCACTTAACATTACGATTAAGTTTATCAAAATTTTAAAATTACGTCCAGGGTACTCTTCATTCCCTTGCAACATTCCAACAAAAAATTGTGTTGCAAGATGTACATCTTCGACCTCCCTTACCCTCGGCTCTCTGCAGCTGCAGTGCGACACTCACGTTAGTATCATTTAATTATTAATAAAATTTTTGGTTATATGGTGACCACCTATCTGGATGCATGGCTAATCTCCGTGATGGAAAGAGGGTGAATCTAACATTATGGCAGCGAACTGACCTATATGCCTATATACGCTCATGCCTACACCTCCTAGTTACTTGGCGTGGGAGGATATCAACTACCATGAAGTATGATAGATTCCTCCTATCAAAGCTATATATGGGGCTAAAAGGTGCTTTTCCCCTATAATGCATTCCTTCGCGGCCTCCTTTCTCACCAGTCGTCTACGTAGGGCGAAGTAGACTTTCTAATCTACTTCCACTGCATGGCGAGCATGATCATGCCTACATTGACATTACACCACGCCCTAGAGATCCGCAGTAATTGGTCCCATCGCCGGTAGCATGCGACCCCATACTAGCGTGGGTGGCATGCGTAGGTTACTCTTAACTACACAAGAATTAACCTACACAAATGCGACATGCACGAGCCGTTCGCCGGAGATGACCTTGCCGTCCCATTGCTCCATAGCTGTGAATCTTTGCTTTACTTCAAATCTTTCTTAAGTACCCACGTCAGCGTCTTCCAACGGTAAGTGTTTCCACTTGACCAAATCTTGGAGGAATTACGATCTCCTCGTTTTCTTGAAAGCTTTATCAGAATCAGTGCGGAACTATTTCAGCGCTCCTCGTCATTTTTCAACAAGCGTTGGCGAATCCAAGACGAACGTGCGGATTTGGGTATGCTTCTTCAACAAACTCACGTGGAAGACCTTGCCAGATCTTTAGGTGTCTTGGCAAATCTAACAAGCTTGTAGGATTGATTACCTACTCTCTTGACTAATGCAGCGGTGAAGCCCCACGCCCAGAGCCACTTCTTGCAATTGCGATCCACGAGCCGCTTCACCTTGATCTTGGGCAAACATCATCTCAACTTTGAACTCTCTTACTTGTTGATGCTTGTCGTGATGCTCTTACGGCTGGCTTCTTGCAGCTAGCGGATAACCTCGAACTTCTTCCACAAGGCTGGCGCATATGAGTCAACATGTCTGGCTGCGAAACTTCCCACTTTTGACGAGTTTGTACCAAAATTAATATGCGGGTTAAACTTTAGCGATAGCGTAATTGATCATAAGCAGGCGACATTTGGGATGATTCTGCTTGGTGCTGTGTATGCAAACTCCACCAAATTGAATAAATTCTTCCCACATACTTTGCTTATTCGGACATGATTTAGGTAGCATGTCCTCTAAAATCTGTTGGTCGCTCAGGTCAAGCCCATCCCGTCTGAGGATGGTATCTTAGATGCTCATGGATAGCTTAGATGCAGATTATGCC
Organism: Isoetes taiwanensis; assembly: GCA_021234155.1. Lineage (NCBI taxonomy): Eukaryota > Viridiplantae > Streptophyta > Lycopodiopsida > Isoetales > Isoetaceae > Isoetes > Isoetes taiwanensis. The sequence continues at coordinate 19,783,071 of JAJEKV010000001.1, read as the reverse complement.
AAAGAGGTCTTACTTAAAAGGCTCATGAACCGGATCCATTAGGAGATGATCTCCCTTAATGCCATGAAGCACTGAAGATCTCTTTGGTGAAGAGCTTTCAACATCCGTAAAACATGTCATTGGTTACGCAAGGCACAAAATGTGCCATCTTCGACAACTTATTAGGCCACTACCATCAAAGGCATCCTTCCCTCTTCTAGCACATTGCTTTGGGAGTCACACGTGATAAAATCCATCTTTGATTACCTCCCACTTAGCGTTTGTACAGCTAACAAACAATGCCCACAGGAATTGAAATTTTAACTCATACGACCATAGCAGCATAAATTGCGACATTCCTTGATGTAGCGAATATTTCGCTTCTTCATTCACGGCCAATAATAGGCTGCTGCGCAAATATGTTTCATGAATCAGCATAGCGGCTATTGGGGAACGGTATGCGTGTCATGGAGGATCAACTTCCTTACACGATGATTAGTGCATACAACTTGTTCTTATGGTATAACGGGTTTGCCTTCCTTCTTATAATGGCAAGGCCTCCGCTCTTTACTCTGTTCTAGCCTCGCCGAAAGCACTTATACTTGCAAATCCCACATCCGTTGCTTAAGGAGACTCTTCCATCCACTCTTACCAAAGTCATTTGGAAGCGTCGAAATTACATTGCAATGCACTCTAATAGTTGTCAAGGATGCCTTGAAAGCATCTGCTACCACATTGAGCTTCCCGGAGCTTGTAGACTATATCAAAGAGTCATATTCTTGAGGAACTCCATCCTCTCAGCTGCCTCCAGTTAAGGTGTGGTTCGCGTGAATACATATTGGAGAGCTCGATGGTGGTATCAATTGGAACTTCCTTCCCCGAGAGATAATGCCTCCATATTCTTAATACACGACAACCCCATGAAGCAACTCTAGTCGTCGTTGGGTAAGCTGGCGTCTCGGCGTCGTTCATCTTCACGGGATCATAAGCTACCACCGCTCTTCTTTATAAGCCGCGCACATGGCTATCTTGCTGCATCTGTTGCTACAAGCTTATCTTTCTCGAGATTAGAAGCTGAGGTTAAAGGCCAGAGTACATTGTTAAAGCTTCCTTCAAGCAATTCAAACCCTTTTGGGCTTTCTTGTGCCAATGCTCTGCAATCTTTCACCTTCTCTGCACTTCGTCCGGGTCACGGTAGCGGGGCTGCTATCTTGTAAAGTTCTTCACGAACTTCTGTAGTACCACAACTGGCAGAAACTTGACTTCATGCACATTCGCCAGTAGGCCGGATACTGGCTTCAATCTTTGCGGGATCCGTCGAGATGCCTTCTGGATCACATGACTGGAATGCTCCACCTTTTTACGTTCTTGAAGTGGCGCTTCGACAACTTGGTATGCAAGCCCAGTTGCCTCTTCAACTTTTCTAGCACTCTTCTCTCAAGTGTTATGCGTGCTCTTCAAAGGATGCTATACACCAAATGAGTCAAAGAAACAATCACAAAGGTGTCTAAAACTCCTGAAGATGTGGATTCATGAGCCTCATAAGGCGTTAGCGAGCATTGATAAGCCGAAAGGCATTCTGTGAACTCATAATGCCCATCTGGCGTTCTGAAAGGCGGTCTTATGGATATCTTCTTCCTTTATCGATGCGGTATTAACTGACCTTAGAGTGATTTTGGAAGATCTTTTGCCCCTTAGTGATCCATCAAAAGTCGTCGATCTTGGAAAGCGCTTATACTTATTTCTTAAATGGTGTGCTTGTTCAAGCGTCTATAGTCTATGCACACATCCTTAATTTGCCATCGCTTCTTCTTAGCAAGAAGAGAATGACTCCAAAGCGGCGAGACACTAGGTCTAATGAAACCTAGGTCGGGCGGCTCCCACTAAGCTGCTGCCCAGCTCGGAGCAGCTCTGCGTTGTCATTCTATATAGACACTTGTTGGCTTTGTTCACAGTTCAGTGCTATCTGCTTTCATTTCCCCTATAAGGAGGGCGCCCAGTCATGCGGGAGAGATCATGGAACTCAAAATGATCAGCTTAGCTACTTGCTTGACAACTGGGCACCTTGTCTTCTTTGCTTCAGCCGGTTAAGGCTCACTAATCTCAAGCGAGATGTAGCATGCCGCATGCTCCTCTTCGATTACTGCTTGAGCAGTAGTTTAGAACCTTACAACGCATGATGGGAACAACTTCACTTACACCCATTGCTCCTCCAATGATCTTTAGCGAGGCCGGGCGTTGGGAAGGTCACCTTAGCTTTCCCGCGGTCGATAATGGCCTGGCCCAAAGGTACTCCATTCACATGATCAAGGTCCTTGCTTTCCAATGCCCATTACACAAGGCCCCAAAATTAACTTCGCATTCATAATCGTATAAAACTAGTATAATGATGGTATTTAATACGAAATACAACTCGTAATGTCGATAGAAAACTAGGTGACTTGGTTTGTAATATCACTACTAGTTTGATCTTAGTTCTTATACTAATTATATGTCTTACATAGTTTCTTAAAATTATTTAGCACTGTAGTTTAGGAGGTGATTTTTGAGCCTACATTGTCAATATATGATAATGTAAGATGATTTTACATACAAGTTAGCATGATCCGGATACATGGTTTTTAACCTGGTTTCAATCCTCTCAGGAGTTTTCTTATTAGTTCAAAAGAACTACATTTGATTTTTGGAAGTTTGCTATATGTTTTGGGCACATGCTTATTTACTATGCATGTTAGTAGTCCTATTATATTGTTTTACGTTGTTGTCTTTTTGATATATTTGTTTCAATCCTTAAAGTCATTATAGACTTTTGAGCATAATTTCTTACATTAGTAGTAATTCCAACTGTATATCTATTTTTGCACTACTTTTTAGAGTATGATCCTTTTTTAAACTCCATCTTAGAGTGTTTAAAATGGTTGTTTGTGAATATTGGTAATGTGAGGTTGTTTTACTAACTAAAATGTCGATAAGAAGAGTGTTCAAAATAGTTTGGAGTTGTTTTATGAATATTGGTAGTGTTTGTAAATATTGGTAGTATGATGGAGTACATAATACATATTGATCAAGTGAACTTACAAAACACATAGTTAAATGGGCAGGATATTGCAATCACTATTTGAAAATTCATGGAGTTCTAAGAGTATGAGGAAAAAAATTTAAATTTCCTATGCGTTGAATTGATGGAGGAATGTGGAATATGCGTTGAAAGTATGATAATTCTAAATGCGTATATTTCATGAGTTGCCCTAGAGGCTTGGTTAAAGGGGTCTACATTTGTCATTACATTATTATTAATGCGAGATCTATGTCCTCTCATACATTTCAACTCCATGCCTATGAAGAGAGTAGAAAATTCTAGGTTGTATAATCTGCACTCACATTGTCATCATTGCAAAACAATTTTGTTTAATACTTTCTTTTACCTTTAAGGCCATGACACTTTGACCTCTTTTTAGTTGTTCCAAATGAAATTGAGACGATTGCTATGTACACATGATAATATTTCCTAAACCTCCATCGGTAATAAATGCTCAGTTGAGAATACCCAGGTCTACCAATTTATCAATGTGGATGGGAAGGAAAAGAAAAAAGCATATCTTACAATCTATTACCTTTGTCTCATTGGTATTCCGCGAGATAAAAACACTAAAATGAACTTCAAATACATCCTTTAAATATGAAGTTTATTTATTGCTGTAGTAATGCTCCTGTGATACAAACTCTTGTAGCCCTTTGTTAAATTGCACTTTCATAGTTCATTCTAATTTCACTGTTAAAATAGGTCGGATTTTTAAACCAACTGACATTTTAGTGCCATTTTCCATGCCAAAATGAACTATAAACTTGCTTTTTGTCTCTCCCTTTTATTCTTCTACATCATAACATCATCATTACAACAAAAGAGCATCATGCAGTGTTTATTTGTCTTCACTTATCTTACGAAATAGGCAGAATTTACTTATTTATAAGGATCCGAGATTATTTATTTGTGGCTTCAAAGTTGGATCTCAAAGCTGAGCTTGGCAGGGCCTCTACAATAAAATGATGGTAACAACAATATACATACATACGTGCAAAAATAAAATCTCACGAAGACTTAACCTGGAAACTGAAAATGTTATTCCTCTGATTATTATTTCTTTGCGGGGCTGAAGGTTCCTCAGGTGGTATATTCTTGACTCCAAAACTTCTGAAATGGATGTCCAGCTTGAGGATCATAACTAAAGATGGTATATAAGAAGATAGAAATTTTCAAACAAATTTGTAGAACTTACGTGAAAAGAAAAGGTGGTTATAAATCACACTTTTGTCAATCCCAGGTCAAAAGCTGCGGTAGCTTTCGGGCGGCTTGATAAAAGGCTTAAAGCTGTTGATCGGTTGCAAAATGTTGTTTCTTAAATCCAATACATTTGAATTTATACAAAATTTATTAGCTATGCATTAGCAAGCAAGCAAGAAGAAAGCAGAGATGTTTTTCCCTCACCTTCCTTCTTGACGTTCAACACCCTTAAAATACAATCTTGAGATCGTCAGGCGGTCCAGCGATTCTCGAGCGGGGCGAGCATACAAGTTGCATGCGTTGCCATGCATTGCATGCATTCGGGCCTCTCATCCGGTTAGGGGATGCGGCTATTTCTTCACCGCATTAGCCCGACTTCTCATGTGGCTTTTTCTCTTACGCCCGGTGTTTGAGGGTTATGTTACATGCTCTCACAATGCGAGGAGGAGGCTTCTGCATGGGATTTGACTTTACCGTGGCATTTCTATCATTCTTGTTTCTCGCCGACTGACCTTTCACGTATCCCTTCACATGGCGTTTCTTCTTATAGTTCACCGGTTCTCTTACAGCAACTGCGTTGACCTTTCTGGCGCACATCCCTTCCTGGCGTTCCTATCTTTCTATTATCTCTTCCCTATCCTTCTCGTCTGCGCTTCTACCTGCGGCATTCCTCCACTATAGGGGGCAATTCTTGAGCCTTCATCACCGGATCGGCAGGGAAGTTCTCTTCTTCGAGGCGTTGTTGTGTCATCGCAGTGGCTTTCCGAGAATGCGGTCGATCCGGCCGGATCGCGATTCTCGAGCAGACGAGCATGCAAGAGTTGCATCGCGTTGCCTGCATACGTACATAGGTGGGGCTTCCTCATCCGCAGGTTAGGGGATGCGGCTATTTCTTCTGCGTACCCAAGCCCGACTCATGAGAAGTGGCTTTCTCTTAAGCCCGTGATTATTCAGGGTTATGTTCTATGCTCTCCCTCCCTCCCTCCCTTAAGTATTTTTGTTTTATATATGTTGTTAGCGTGGCGGCGCTTTGTCGACCCTAAGCTTTTTTTTGAGGTTTTGTTCTTCTATTGTGTTTTTGTGGTCTTATGCAGTCTGAGGGGGCGTTGCCACGGCCGTTGGTTTCTTTTTGGGCGTGGGTTTTGGGAAGTTTAGCAGCCGGCGTTGTCTAAATATTACTTGCCTGGGCTGCTCAGCTAGGGTTTTCCTCGAAAACCCGAAAGGTGAGGTTTTAATCCGTGATAAGCCCCTAAGCGGTACATATGAAACATCTATGATATATTTTTTGTATTTTGGGGTCGGGTGTTATGTTGGATATTCCTGTATTTTTGTTTTGGGTAGCTTGGAGTATCACGACTACCACTCTCGTGTAATTACCTTCTTTTGGGATGAATAGAAAGGCCCATCCATGAAGCGTTGTTGTGTCATCGCAATTAAGCGTCGAGAATCCCAAGGCTGTACCATTTTGTTTTCTCCACGCATATGAAATTGCTAAACATTAGCCGTCCTCTTGTTTTGGTTCGGCCATGTCAATTTCACCTTCTTATCCTTCGTTATTTGCGTGAAATCCATGCATACGGCAACCATCATTTTGATGCTAGATGCGGTCGCGGCCTTTCGTTTTATAGCATGGTGCCACAATATCATCTGAGGGGCAGTTGGAATATGGCCACACTTATCAAGCGAAGAAGCCTATCGGCAATGTTGTTTATGATAGTCTCAAATGCAATCATTTTCTTGTCTTTGTGATTGCATTGGCAAAGACATATTTCTCGAATATATTGGTAGCGGAATAGATTCATGATTGAATACGGCTCCATAGTCGAGAAGCAGGATAGGCATCCTTGCCTCATCGACTTGGATTTTATTATTATCTTGAGGATGTAATTTTTGTAATATGTCTGTGCAAGTGGCACTTGTTTCGAAGTACTTGGCCTCTCGGTAAAAAATTACTGATTTTTCATACCATTGACCAACCTACTGTATCCTTATTTTTACTACAAGCGTGAGAAACAAAATTTCATGCACAACTTACCTTATAAGGATTCGGCTGTGATACGAGAACTTCGCAGCCGGAAGGAATGCCCACAAACAAGTAATTCTCTTGGACGGCCCTTGCTTCATCTATGCATTATCTTGCTCTTTACAGTTTGAGCAATCGAGAATTCCCTTCTTAGAAATCAAATCTTCCACTTTCAATCAAGTCATACCTGTTACTGATTCCCATAAGTCAATAGTTGTTTAGTTTAATTTGCATAAGTATACCGGTGGTTTTCATATTCTCATTATCATGCTTCAAATTTTGTAAGAATTAAAGGCGCAGCTCTTGAGGCAATAAACCATCATTGTCTAGACTCTTCAATGAGAAAGATCTTAGAAAATCGTCTACGATTCTCTACGGCGTAGGTCAACTCATCTCTTTTTTATTTGTATGCCTTTGAATTGCTTAGCAAAGGTGCTCTCAAATAATAACTTACCGGGTAGCATCGAGGTGGACCTATCATTTCTATGTCATCCAAGACATGACCCTCCCCGATCATGCTCAAGGCTGTATTATGGCTGACAAAGCTGCTGCTTGGAGCCTTGAAGCACCGCAATAGCTTTTAGTGGCATTCATGATGCACTTTCCGGACCATCCATTTGTCCTTGCAAAATGCGTAGAATATTCTAGTAAGGTCGGTAGCAATTTGAGAAATGTTGAAGTGTGAAGAAGACACCAAATTCATTGCCCGCGTATCTTACGCCTGTAGCTATAGGCGGTGATGCTCTTGCGCCTTAAAGAAACCAAGTAGTTTGAATGGGTCTTTTTGGACACCTACGAGATTTCATTACGGGTGTCCTCCGCGTCAATCATGGCTGCGGCCTCTCCATGGCAATCTTTTGACACCTTCCTCCATTTTGTCGATCAAATAGAAGCTTGTGGACTTTACTTGTGAGAAGATTTAATGCTAGGGTGTGCATAAAAGGTCGGAAACGATTATGATGTAATAAGTCAAACCCATATAGGGTAAGAAAGCGAGGGCCCAAGAACATGCTAGTACCTCCGACACAATTGTCACATGCGACATATTTAGTTAATTCTTTACGGAAATTACATCTTTGCATAGTCTTCTTTGTATCACGGAACTCTTGTTTTCTTCATAAATCATCGTAGTAATACTTCCCATCGTCTGTACTTGAGATAGCACAATGTCGCATCTTCTACATGGCACCTTACCTCTGAATGAAGAAGAAAGCAAGCCATTCATAAACTAATTTATTTGTACGCGTGGGAGGACTTCAAATTACCAAATTACCAAATTATGCACTGAAGATAATTTTAAGACTTAGCATTGTCTTTGGATGGTGCTGGATTGTATGCAAAACTGCATTTGTTGTTAAGAAAGACTTGTGCTTGATCACGAATGAATGGACTCACTCTCAAGTGCATAATTAACCTTACTTTTGTTACAAAGCTCTCTAAGTTCATCCACCAATGGTTGTAGGAAGGGATCCAGTGGTCTTTGGAAGTAATGCTTTCTCCTTTGGAATAAAAGGAATGCGGGAATGTAAGCTATCACGACCTTGGCATCAGCATTACTTCCCACCATTTAACACTATAAAGTAGGACAAGCATGCTTGCTCCTTATGGAGTGCCGAGTTGATTGGAATCCATCCCAATGCAACATCAAAGCAAGATTTCTAGGATCTCCAAAAACGCATTGTGTCTACTTTGATATATAGCTACATAGCCGGATGCATTAGGGACATAATCAAGAAGCAATTGTCTCTCCATAATCCGCCAAATTGACTTTGTACATGAAGATGAAAGATTTGATCTGCGGTTTTTAGGTCTTGCATACTATAGGTAAAGCTGCCACTTTGTTTGTGGATCCCCGGAAAATATTGCATTTCTCTCCACATCGCTTTACTGCGGCGTTACTAAGAATGGAGGAGGAAGAAACCTGTCAATTCTACCCGCACTGCCATGATTTAAGATTGCCATGCGCCAATGCTCGTTATCACTATATGCTATGGTCTTGCTTTCGACATCTGAGTTTCATAATCTGCCAATGGAATTTGTATAAAAATGTAATGGCCGTCCTTTTCTAGTCTTGTCACAAATTAGGCATACCTCATGCTGTCTGTCAGAATCTACGCTAATCGGAAGGCCATCCCTATTCCTTTTACAACTACAATTCACATTGGTGCCATCTTCTATTACTCTGAAGTGTAAATGCATCATCTTCATCTTGAACAAACAGCGTACCTTTGCAAAGGAAGGCGGGGCCCATGTTTATGTACAAATTCTTTATACACTTAATTTGGTTGGAGCGTGAAATCCATTTACCGTTTAAATTCATACCTTTCTCGACAATCATAGATGCTAAACAACCACCATTGCTATTGGAAAACAAAGCCCGGTGCATCTTGGTGACTTTACGATGCATTATATGTCAAATACCATCTCGGCAAATAAGCAATAGTAGTTGTCGATTTCGCATGCTTCTATCATCATCTAAAGTTCCTCATTGTTAAGCTGATGGCCCCAGCACTTCATGATTGTCTAGACAATGCATAATATCACGCTGCTCATGCACATTAGGTAAATTGAGAAATGAGGAGATGCCTTGATCCTCTACACGCAAGGTGGCTAACACCTCTCCGGCCGTACAACTTCAAAGTAGGTGTTTTGTTCGGGGAATCATTAAAGGCGTATTTGAATCTTTGTATTTGTACATTTTAGCATTAGCACAAATATCTGCTCTAGTGAGAGTGACACGAGCTATCTTCACATAAACAACGAGGACATGTACAAGCGGCGGTTTCACCATCATTATTTTTTACTCACGGGATCTTTGAGAAGCTGCGGTAGCCATTTTGTCTGTTGTGGTACCTATATGTCTTACGCTTAATGCTAATATACGAATCTATTCTTGTACAAATTGTACTTACATGAGGGAGATGTCGATCTCATTTCTTGCTACTGTGACACCGCCATCATTGCAAGAATCTTAGAAATGCCTCTTTGTATATATAGTACATCATGAATTACATTAAAACAAAAGATCAAATTTCTTATTAATCTATTGCTTCATCCAGATAATATCACACACTACTCGAACATTTATTGGATCATGTATTGTATTGGGATCTAACAATACATGATGTAATGCATGTATCACTAGAACAAAGGAAAGGTGGAGAAGCTAATAAAAGATTGCAACAACATTTGCTTTGCTTTTAATGCAATCTTCACAAGTAGAGTAGCATCATTGTCTAGTGCACATCATAATATGTTAATAGATTTAATTCTCTATATCTGTGTTACTTGTAAGAGCGGTATTTACTTGATGCTGATGTTAACTTCCATAGACATGAAACGGAACTAATTTCCACGAGATATAATTTCTGACCATAAGGCGAAATTAATTTCATTTTGCTTGTAGAAGGCCATGGTTACCACTAGGGCACAATGCATGGAGAGCCTTGCCCACGATCATTTGCCCTACTTCCTTAATGCAATACTCACGTTTAATTAAGACTAAGCATACGCGCACCCCTACGAACAAGGAGTGCATTGGCCAGCTTCGACTAATGCATATAGCAAAATTAGAGTTTGGCTATGTTGGTCTAGCAATTTGGTCCCCTAGAGTAAATTGGTTACGACTTGGGGTCTTGCATGGAAATAGCGCATTCAAGCTCATTATAGGCTGCCGGGTGGAGGAACCGCATCATACATCCACCTCGTGGCCCCTCGTCGAGGAAGGGGTAATTTGGGGTTGTACTGGAGTGCAATGGATGTCCATTTTCTTTTTGGAGATGATTCGGGAACCACAGGCTACCATTTGGGCCGATTGGGATTAGCGGGATGGAGTGGTTTGGTGCCCCAAAGAGCCAAAACCCTATAAATCTTGTAGGGTTTTGGGTTTTGATAGCCTTCCTGCCTTTAAAGTAGTGCGGCTTGCTGCTTGAGGTTCCCCACAGGGTCACGAAGAGAGACCCAGAGATAAAAACCCTCGAGGCACCTATTCCCAAAAGTTGCCCCTTGCGATGCTTCATGACAATTTGGACAGGTGCCAGCAGCCATGCAGAAAGGCAAATCAAATTTCGAATATCTGCGTTGCTTGTAGAAAGGCCATGGTTACCCTAGGAGCACACATGCATGGAGAGCCTTGCCACAGATCCAAGCTGCCCCTACTTCCTTGTACATGCCTACGTTTAATTAAGACTAAGCGCCCGCGCCCTCTGAGGTGAGGGAGTGCATTGGCCTTCGACTAGTTGCATATAGCAGAAGTGAGAGTTTGGCTATATTGGTCTAGCAATTTGGTCCCTAAGTAAATTAGTTTGCCTTTGGGGTCTTGCATGAAGCCAAAGCGCATTCCAAGCTTTCGGTATAGGCTACTTAGGAGTGGAGGAACTACGCCATACATCCACCTGTGGCCCTCGTCGGAAGGGGAGTAATTTGGGGTTATTCGCCCGTGCAATGGATGTCCATTTTTCATTTTGGGAGATGATTAGGGAACCGTGCAGGACGGGATGGTGGGATTAGCGGTGGGTGGTTTGGTGCCCCAAAACCAAAACCTACAAATCTGTAGGGTTTGGGTTTGATGGCCTTCCTGCCTTTAAAAGTGTGGCTTGCTGCGGGGGTTCCCACAAAGATTACGAAGAGAACCGAGAGAGAATAAAACCCTCAGAGGCACCTATTCCCAAGTTGCCCTTTGCGTGCTTCATGACCACTGGCCCGGACAAGGTGCCAGCGGCTATCTCACCGAGAAAAGGCAAATCCACGAGAATTCCGAATATCGCAGATTTGCTTCTAGAGGCCATGGTTACCCCAGGGCACATGCGTGGAGAGCCTTGCCCACAGATTAAGCTCGCCCCTACTTCCTTGTGCATGCTACGTTTAATTAAGACCCAAGCCTCTGGGCATGAGGTGCATTGGCCAGCTTCGACTAGTTGCATGTAACAAGTCGAGGTTTGGCTATGTTGGTCACAGCAAATTTGGTCCCTAGAGTAAATTAGTTTGCCTTGGGGTCTTGCATGAAGCCAAAGCGCATTCAAGCTTCGATATGGCTGTAGGGTGGAGGAACGCCATACATCCACCTGCGTGGCCCCTAAATGGAAAGAGGGGGTAATTTGGGGGTTAGCGCGTCTGATGGATGTCCATTTTTTTCTTCTTTTTGGAAATTGATTGGGGAACCACGAGCTACCATTTGGGCGGTGGGATTAGCGGATAAGGTGGTTTGGTGCCCCAAAGCCAGCCTACCCCAAATGCAGCCAGGGTTTGGAGTTTGGTAGCCTTCTCTGCCTTTAAAGTGGTGGCGCTTGCTGCCGAGGGAGTTCCCACAAGGATCTGAAGAGAGGAGCAAGAGAATAAAAAACCCTCGAGGCACCTATTCCAAAGTTGCCCTTACTTGAGCTTCATGACCAAAGCTGGACAAGGTGCCGCGTATGCAGGAAAGGCCGCGTCCGCGAGAATTTGAATATGGCGTTGCTTCTAGAAGGCCATGGTTACCCTAGGGCACATGCATGGAGAGCCTTGCCACAGATCAAGCGCCCTGCCTTTGCGTACTCACGTTTGAGTAAGACTAGCGCCTCTGAGCAGGAGTGCTTTTAGCGAAAGCTTCGACTAGTTACATACTTAACAGGTGGGTTTGGCTATGTTGGTCCTTATTTGGTCCCTAGAGTAAATTGTTTGCCTTGGGGTCTTGCATGAAGCCAAAGCGCATTCCAAAACAAATTATGGCCGTAGGAGTGGAGAGAACCGCCATACATCCACCCTCGTGGCCCCTCCCGATAGGAAGGGAGAGCAATTTGGGGGTTGCTTGCGTGCAATGGATGTCCATTTTCTTTTTGGAGATGATTCGAGGGGAACCTGAGCTACCGATTGGGATTAGCGAGATGGAGTGGTTTGGTGCCCCAAAGCCAAAAACCCTCTAAATGCACAGCCAGGGTTTGGGTTTTGGTAGCCTTCTGCCTTTAAAGGTGATGCGGCGCTTGCACTGGGTTACACAAGGGGGTGCGAGGAAACCAAAGAGAGAATAAAAAAACCCTCAGGGCACCTATTCCCAAAGTTTGCCCCTTACGTTAGCTAAAAGCGATAATTTGGACAAGGTGCCAGCAGAACTCAGTGGCAGGAAATGGGGTTTTTGAAGCTTTGTGTTGAATTGAAGCAACCAATTTCCTTGGTTTTAAAGTTGTTGAACCTTTAGTCCATAAAGCCCTTTTGCCTCTAAAACCATCTAGTAACATCTAAACAATGAATTTTGAAGTAGTATGATTGTCTTAATAAAACTCGAGGATTTTTAATTGTCTTAGTGAAATATGCTCAAGAAATAGGTGTTGATTGTGCATTTGCTTGCTTTATAAATGCCATTGAATTTGATATATGTTTGCAAGTTATTGTTGAACCTTTAGCCCATGAAAAGCCCTTTTGCCTCTAAAAACATCTAATAACATCTGAGCAGGTAAGATTTTAGTACTATGGTTCCTTGTGTAGGCACCGGAGTTAGCGTGAGCAATGGATTTTTGAAGTAGACTATGGTTCCCTTAATAAAATTCGGGATTAATGCACTTGGTAGAAATTGTTGAATTTAGGAAATGATCAACTAGATGTATTATTAGTTGATGCAATTTTCTCACTTCACTTATACAGCAAGGTGTTATGCTTATCTATAAGCTTAAAAACAAAGTAGACCATTTAGTGCAAACTATAGAAACCATTAGACTCATTGTTTGCTTTTATATTTTTGCCGGCGGCCCAAATCCCTTGATTTGGTGATGATCTTAAACTCCTCTAGGTACAGTTCTTCAATGTTGTTATTTTGTATGTTTAGGTGTTGATCAACTATGCTCTGATTTGGTTTATGGTTGTTATATGGTCAAATTGATTTGCCGGTTTTACGTAGAACATTTCCTTCACGGTTTAAGCGTAACCTCCTAGATATCAAAGGAATTTCATCTCTCAAATGTCTCGGCCGGATTTACAACCATTAACAAATATATCGTGGTCGCCAGAACCCACATAGTATACTAAGGTCTTTGTGCATTCTCAAGTGATATTGAGCTGTAATAATGCATTTCGATGCAATGAAGCTTTAAATTCTCGGCATATTGGCGAAACGCTTTACAACTATATTATTGCCACTATAACAGCATGTGATGACCTCAATGTACAATTACAGCAATATACTCCAAGAAATGCAGAGCGTGTAAATTTTTTTTTTTCTTTTTGGCAAAAACCTACCATTGTTTACCGTGGAAGCTCTCTCTAAACGCAAGTTCGACTAAGTTCGAAGTAACAACGAAATCTTCGAAATAACAGAAATATTTTGGGGGCATCCGGTATGGAAGCGCCTCTGCCGAATAAAATATAGCTGGCCCGGAATTGTTTTGCGACTCTTCAGGATAAGTCGTGATCATATAAGGTATGGTATTCTCCTTCTATTTTAGATTCTGTTTTCTCACAAACTTATAAACATAGTTGAACAAAAGTGGATTCATGGCGAGGAAGTATGTAAGTGGGGAGCCATCTCGGGTTGCTTGCTTGTTATAAAGATTTCCTTACATTCTTTGACTTGATTGAAATATAGCGAAAATCATATATTTGGGATTTAGTTCCTCAACTTGGAAGTCCATCGGTTAGCGAGAAGTTGGGGCCATTGATTGGAATAGGCTGTGGAATTGTTGCCTTGCGGGGATGAAATCCAAGTCCCAAGGATTGTTTCAAACAATGAAGGTATTTTCTGGCTACTTCTAGAAATTTTGACTTATCTGGCGATCATTGACACCATCACGATTCATCAAGTTTAAGTGCGGATGGAAAAATAAAAAACACACCAGCCATATAATGGAGCAATTTGGACAAATGCGATTAGGATGATACAAGGTCAAATCACCATTTTGGTTTCGTCTTTGGTAGGGGATCGAGAAAAGAATGGTAGATTAGCTTTGAAGAAAAGCGGGGACATCATGCACAATGGATTTTGATGATGGAAAATCATAGAACGAAAATTCGAGCTGCTACTTCATCACCGCTTTAAACTTTACATTGCGGTGCCGGGGATATCTACGGTAATAAATGGTTAAGAAGGACAAGTTGGTGGGCCCAGTTTGATGGCGGATGGATCTTTAAAGTAATATGTTGGCTAAGCGTGACCCTATCCAGTCCCGAGCGGTTAGATTAGGGGAGGTATGATTAACTCACTTCTTGCGGTGCAAAAGGCGATTAAGACCAGGGAGAACAAGTTCCACAGGAATTATGAAAGAAGATGATCATGTTTCCTTGGTAAGCGTCATCCACGACATTGGATAGAGACAGTCGTCATTTTTTAATAAACTTTTATCTGCGGTTATCAGCGCCCTTCATTTTTCTATGATAAAGGAATTCGTGATTGGGGGCTGCTTTGAGGTTATTAACAAAGTTGATAATAATGACTATGAGCTCTTAATTTGTTAAAATTTCAAGTCTTGAATTGCTAACATGGCTCGTGTACCTCCCTTTTGAAAAGGACCATGTATCGCAAAAGAAGATTGAAGGGCTGTCAATGAGAATTTTTATGTATTTTTGCATTCCATGGTGCCACTTGTTTATTTTTATATCTTTGACCCAATCTTCCATTAATTCCTTTTTCTTGGTTGTCTTTTCTGTTATATGAGACCCAATTCTCGTGGCGAATGCATGACTCGTTCAACTTGATATAAAGACTTTCTTGTGTGGAAGATGATGAGCCACATTGATGATGCGAAAAGGACACACCGGCCAACCTTGATGTGGTAGAAAAGCGACAAAGTGATAGGCGTGGATTAGGGATGGGCTGTCACCGACATGTTCTTAATAGAGGTATATTTCAATTGATTTGCTCTTTAAATAATAACAAAAAATAAGTTTGTCTTTTGGTGTTTGAAGGACACAAATTATCACGACAATCAGGTTTGTATCTTTGAGGTAGGCCGGATGGGACACCAGTAGGGTAGGGAGAAAAATCCATCGGCGTGGATCGAAGGCCTTATCCATGGTGTATTGATTGGCTGACAATGTCTCTTTAAGCGTGCAAGTTGTGGATGAGGATTGTGGTGAGTCGCCTTTGCCATATCCACCATGTCTTTGGAAGTAGACACATTTGGAACTTGGGGTGACATGAGGGCATGGATTCCTCACGTTGGCCAATCAATACGCCTTTCTCCTCTCCACAGAATACGAAGCCAACAAGATTATTCATGACTCTAAGATCTCTGAGGTAGTAATGGGTTGTACTTTAATTTTAGTTGTTTGGTACATTTTTTATGAATTATTCTTGAATTTTGTATTGCGCGGAGTTGTAAAGGCCAAGCTTTAAGGATTTTTACTTACCTCACTAGAATTATCACCGATACATAAAATGTGTATTTAGTTGCATTGGGAAAAGAAAGATTGGGCGAGGTTACTTGAGATCCTAAATTTACAAGCAACTCCAAGCGAGAAAACAACAATTTATTTCTTGCTCTTACTTCAAGTCCAAAGCTAAAGAGATTGAATTTGTATAAGCAATTTGCTATAGCTGCATTAAGACAAAAGATAAATTGGAGGTTACTAAGGAGGGTTGGACATCCTCGTACTTTTGCGATCGGACCACGTTGAAACTTCTTTGCTAGTTAGGCTTTGCTTCTCCTTACTTTTTCACATTAATTGCGGATGATTTAATGCTACTAGAGGCATGCTATGGACCTCTCTTGTTATTTTTTGGCTTGTGGGCCAAAGCTTTTCTGCCAGGATGGGAGAAAACACCCTTTTGTATAGCTCACTAAGTGGATTGAATAAAAATTTGTTCAGTTTGAGTTCTTAATTTGTTTGTAAATATCATGGGCATTGCAAATCATTCTTATAGTTAATATTGTTTATGCTATTTCAATTTGTTTTGAGGGTTTGTCTGTGGTCTGTGGGGCAAGCAACATACATGGCTTGAGAGACTTGGATCATTTGGGTAACATTATTAATATTGATTTTTTTTTTACATACTTAAAGCATGGACTCAATTTTCATGAGGGCATCTAGCCTTTTTTGAATAATTAGCTTTAGGAATTTAGCGAGGAACATAAAATGTGTGTAAGGCATACTGTTAAAGTCTAAATGCATTATTATTACTCACAAAGCAGCAATGTTTTCTTGGTTTAAAATTGAGAGATTTATCAATTTTAGAAATGTGAACTCCCTCTTCATACCACAAGGCATTGCAGGCGGATGACGGCCTCCACGGTATGCACCGCGGTCTCCGCAAATTGATTCACATAGTTATTGTCCTGGCTGTCTCGATCTCCCTACACACTTTTGTACACTCTGGCCAGAAGGGCAATTATTTGCATTTCTTTTAGCGAAGAAAATTAAAAGATTAAGTTTAGGTGATAATTTTGTACATTGGCAGGATATTGTCGGTCGTATGTCATCAAGAAAAGATATGGCATTTGGTACGTGTGGCCATGAGATTGGGAGCTATGATTTGTTAAACCACGATAGTCTTGATTTTCGGTATGCATACATGCATAGCAGGACACGTAGGGATTGTGTGACTGACTTCAAGAATGTCCAATATGTGTGAAAAGGATCAAAGCGAGAATCGTCTTTATTGATTTCCAAACAAGGGAGCTTTTTCCACCATATGAAATTTTAACCATCCATTCCATGGTATGTACAATACCTTTGTAATTTGCACTTTGTACATAGCCCAAAAGTTGATCATTGAGCTGAGTGTTTATGATTGAAAAAGTTTCCATGCCACAATGCGGCTTAACATTGTATTTCATTTTATACGCACGAATATATCCAGGATTTGCTCATAGGCGGATAAGAACACTTTTAATGTAGTAGAGGCATTTGGCCGATTAAATGTTTTTGGAGTAGCAGAAATTGTGGAACTCCTTGCGGGCTCTTAATGACTAAGGCCAAAGCAAATGATGGCGGAGACCAACTTGCCTTTGTACCATCTTTTGTTGGATAGACACATCATGTTTGTTAAGCGGGTGTATTGGTTTATTGATAATTCTAATTCACACGTGCTTAAAAAGCGGGGAGAATTTCCATTATTCTTAATGAACCCTATGTATTTGTTTTGCGGGGCAAGGACATGCCAACTATCTCAATATTCGCAGAATCAGGAATGTCAAAATAAGTGGCTCGGTAACTATGGGTGTTTTTGAAACATAACATCATATTAAAAACGTTCAGGGCTTACGATTGAGGTAAGATACACCAACTATTGCCATTTAAAACTAGGTTAGAAATTTGGCAAGACAATCTACAATTTTGGGGCATAGCATCGATAGAATTACTTTGTGTCCAAATGAATGCACTCTCTCGTGAGACAAACTTTGTGAAGGTGAGATAAAATGCACCAAATGAATAGCGACCCTGTCGGTTTAAAGGTCAAAGAGCCTTTGTGTGTGATCCTAGCAATTTTGGAGCAATTGGTGCTAGTGTTGGAAGCCAAGCAGTTGCTTGAGAAGGATATGTATCGAGAATGCTCACGAAAACCCGGTGAGTAATATTCCTTTGGGCAGGAATTTTAGCGAGGAAGATTCAAAAATCACGGTAGATGTTATGTGAAGGTACGCAAAGAATAGTTTTGGTTTTACCAAACCCACTGAGGAAGGCGAAGGCCCGGAACCTTACTAACTCTTGGTGGGATAGTGATTGTACAAAAGCGAGGGGCTCAGTTCCAAAGGGCCTTAGAATTAAAGCCCAAATGGTACAAACATTGCTTAAAAGCAAGCGGAGAAACTTTTTATGCTGAGAGCCGGCTTAAACTTCGTGAAATGTTTCCATACGACCAAAAGCTTACGGAACACTTTGAATACTTCGCCCGGTAGGGAAGAGCTTAACTAACTTCGGATGCCGTACGGATGGTCAAGGAATACGTACCGTAGCAGACCCACATCAAATGCAAATATATTAGTTGATGAAGATTTGTTGTTCACCCAGAAGAGGAAGTTGGGATCAAATTGCTTAAACATGAAGAATGGAAAATCGTGAACCTTCAAAGGAATATGTGTGAGTATTGGAAGTGGGAGATTAACCATCGGAGGCCCATTAATCACGTCTCATCTAAATCAAAAATTGTGAGATATGGTTTTGCCACAAACATGGAAGGAGAACAAAATAGTTCCGATATACAAGGTAGGATAGAAGGGATGTCTGGAGATTACGCACCATTATGGGTGGGAGGTGTGTTCTCAAAACTCTTGGGCTGATTTATTATTAGAAGAAAAGCTGGCTTGATTGGGGGTAGAACATGGAAAAGGCTACATACTTATGGCGAGGTTTTAGGAGACAGCATAATACTCCTAGACCATCGCGGTAACTTTTAAGAGTTTCTTATTGAAAGGCAAAAGAACCAAGAAAAGCCCTTTATTTGGCCTTCATAGATTTTACCGAAGGCGTTTGACCGCGGTACGCAGGGTAATCTAGGTGCGATATGGATCAAATCGGTGTTCCCTTGTCTCTTAAAGGAGAGCATCGGTAGAATTATGCAGTGATGTGAAGCTTTCATCTGATTAGAATCTGATTACAAAGCACAATGGGAATGCGTCGGGGTTGTCCATTATCGCCCGGCTATTTGAGTACGTACATTGATGAAATTTGGAGGAATGAAAAACTACAGCAGAGTTGAGGAGCGATGCTAGGTGACATTCTCATTGATTTGCTTTTATGCCTTGTTGATGTAGTACTAGTAGCGGACTCACTTAGAATGGACTTCAAGATCCCACTTGAGCAGTTTAAGTGATTTAGAGCCAAACAAATGAGAAGTAATTTAGGTAAGTCAAGGTGATGGTTTTGGAGGCAGTTAAGCCCGATCTTTTTTGGTATAGCCGGTTACGTGTTGGAAATAGTAGAAGATAACTACAAATATATCTACGGCCTAGAATTTTCATCTAACTACAAATGGAAAGATTATTGTGCATAAGCGTGTTACAATTGTAAGCGACACTTTATAGTATGTTGGCGGGTCTGTAGGCCTCTTTGGGTGATTGGAGTTTGAAAAAATGTTGTTTAAGACTCTACCGTCTTGAGGCCCATCATCTTATCTGCAGACTCCCATTTGGGGCATCTATATCCTCCTAAGCTGCGAGGCGGATTGAAAGCGGTGCTCAATCTTTCCTCCACGAAGAGCTAAGTCAAGAGCAGAACACCTTACGCTATACTCTTGGCGAGCGGGTTTGATTCCTCTAGAAGGCTGAGGCTCCTACTCTCAGAGACAGTGGGCCCCCGTCCAGTAGAGTCAACCTAATGGAAGATAGGCGCCTAAGATACTTTGTCGCTAGCATCCACCACATCCCGAGGGGTGGTTGCATGATGTCAGTAGGCTGAGGATGGGGGTACTGTGAGACTCTTGGCCTACTCACAGGCACAGAGCTAAGTCTAGTCCCAAACCAGGAAGCGGTAGAATCTTATGGGAAAAGAAGGTGCAGGATGCTCACCTATCTAGAGGATATTAATCCCTTGTTAACTTACCTGAGACCAATGCTGCACGAGGCGAGGAATCTCAAAGCGTGCGGGCATGTGTGCAGTCTGAGAACTAGCTCACACCATCCTTGGTCAGTAGGAAGATGGAGGCCAAATTCAAGAGAGCGGTCGTGCATTATGTGACCATCATAAGGTGGAAGAGTAGATTCCATGTGTTTCTAGAATGCCACTTACGATGATATTAGAGATAGACTTGGTATTTGTTGCCATAGTTTTCAAAGTTTTATTCTCTATTGATGATGGAACCGGCCAAGTGCTTTAAGCCACTTCCTCCATCGGTTGAGCTACATAGGACTCATTGTTATGACATTGGGTCATGATTGATGCGGTCAGTAATACCGCGTAGGCTCCATGACCTTGAGGTCTTCTGCGAGGCGTGATCATATATTATTATTATTGTGTGCTATTTAAGCGGCTTATCCCACTTGTTAAAAGTGCATTTAGTTGGCTCTGCGCATGTTTGCATTGCATCATGGCGTACATCAATGGGGATCTCCTTAAAGTGGAGAGAATGAAAAAAATGGGCAAGGTTAGCGAGGGGACCATTGAGCTGAAGCCCATTCTTGAGGGAAATTATGGGCTGAGGGGAAGAAAAAGTTTTATTTTTGTTGCACCTTCATTTCCATTTTAATTGGTGATGGCACTACAACCTTTACTACGGTAAGCTTATCATTTGATTCAAATTTGCTATTAAGCAGTCTTGTCATACTTGACATTAGGGAGATACTTACAGGATGAGACTTAAGATATGCTGAGGATTACGGTGCATTTGTAAAATTTAAGAAGATGTGGACAGGGTTTTGCACACTTTAAAACCCGGAGCGAGAGATTATCTGACATCGATTTGAATTTTGGTAGGGTGTGAGTCTAAGACTCTTGAAAAGTGGGTTACATGTCTGATGTGACTAGGGACAATCGCCAAATTAAGACAATCAAAACAAACTAATAGATGCAAACATCACATGTGTTCCCCTAACACTACTAGGCGAAGGACCTCAATGTACTCACGATGATAAAATTCAATGGAAAAACTTGACATCTTGGTCTTAAATAGGCACCTTGCCTTAATCAAAATCTAGATAATAAAGCAAATTTAGATTAAAAAAAGGAAAAATAAACCAAGAAATGCTCAAAATTATAAGACCATATCTTTGGGAAATATACCAATTAGTAGGAGATATCACAATTTAGAACCATGTAAAAATCATGAACACGAACCTCAAATTTTATTACGGCTCAAACATGAAGGTTGAATACTATGGTCTCTAATGTGATATCAAACTTGCCTTACGCAGGAGAAGCCGCGATAAAGGGCGATATCATGAAAAAAGCTTACACTAGTTTTTTCACATTATCGTGGAAGCAAAATCATCTTGGTATATCTAAACCAAGCATAGTTTTATTGATAATTAGTCACTATAATTATACACTAAAATAACAAAGATGATTAATGCGTTGTAAAAAATATCATACTAATTACTGCATAAAATTATAATGTTAATAAACCAAGGATAATAGATGTGATCAAATATCATTAGATAAGCGTGATAGAATTAAGTAGTAGCACATATCATATATTCAAGTTGTCACAAAAACTAGCTATAAATTATATCATCTTTCAAATACCATGTGAAGAAACACTATTCTTATGTCATGTTACTAAGCTGCATTGATGAACTATATAGTATAACTAGACATGATTTATACTTTGGCCCACATCACAGGTATTGATTTTAGGAGTTGGTTTTTACTATGAAATCATTAGAAAGGTCATACTAATTCAATTTTGGGGGCCTTGTGTTGCATACGCCCCCATCACGGATCAATAATCACTGGCAAGGTGATGTCGAGAAGTTAATTCTCTTGCCCTCAGGTCGCCTTCTTGCACCACTTGCTAAAACAGCGGGTCTTAGCTTTGACTTTTAGGCTTCCAGCAACATTTTGAACCATTACGGGGGATGCAAAGTTATGGCTACTTCACGAGTCTATCAAGACTGCGGACTTAGCTAGCCTTCCCTCTTTGTAAAATTACCTTATCTTGGCTCTGCACTTGCTACTGGCGTATCCTATTGCGGCAAAGATGGCGGCCACTCACCACGGATGTAATCCAGCGAAGGGCCTCTTGGCCGAGTAGATGCGTCAGATAGGCGTCCCAATCTCCCAACTCAGCTAGAGCTGCACTCATGGCGTGGAGACGGGTTCTTTGTCTATATGCTGGTAGGCTTACGAAGCCACCGGTACATTTGCTTTTCTCGCCTCCTGCCTCTTTTCCTTGGGCATAAGCTTGCAAAAGGATTGCTTGCTTTGGAGTAGTTGACCTCTCTGCTTGTCCTTGAAGGACACACCAGCTTCTTCTCCTGCTGCTTCCCCTGGTTCCCACCATATGGGGGCTCTAAATTTGGACTGGTACAGGCTGCCACAGGGCTACCAGCTTCACAATGCGCTTGCCTTTATCACCCGTCTTCTTGCTTGTGCCAGCTAATGCGAGGGTCAGAGCCCTGCAAGCTTATAGCCTTGGATTAAACCACGTCACAGTCCTAGGGTTTATTGCGCTCCACAAGCTTGGATCTCTCATTGACCCCTCGATATAGCTTTCCCTTGCGTACTTCTCTCCCAACCCGGCTTTTATCTGACCTTAGCCTCATGAATTCCTCTGTATATTTACAGGCCGATTTGTTGCCTTTAACGCAGCACAGCAAAAAGCTTCTTTGCATCATCTTTGGACTTATGTTCCCTTGGAGCGTGTGGAAACAGAAGGCTTTAGCAAACTTTACGAACTTCTGAGAGCATCCTGCTTAATGAGTGTGCCTTTGCGCTTAACCACCCAAATCCAGGCGGCTCCTTTTAAGTTTGGTACATTGCAACTCTGCCTTTTGTCCTTATCCTTATGCCTCTCCCACGAGAAGCTGGTTCTAGTTCAGGACCTTCCATACATTGCCCGATTCGCGGAATCTACCTTCTTACGGTAGTCAGAGGCCACAGTATCTCTTTTGTCGTCCCTACGGGGTGTTCCTGCGCCCTTCCAATACATTTACCGTTCACAGGCACATTTCTTCCTCTTCCTCCAGAGTGAGTCACGAGTCTGAACTTGAGTCGGAAAGATTAAATTTGGGATCTCCTTCTCTTGCTCCTCTTCTTGTCCCTTCCTTCCCTCCAGAGTGATGCTTCTGGCAATGAGCATTGCCCAGAACCCATACTGCTTGCCTTGACGGTAATGCCTTTATACTGCTCAGGTGCGTCCTCATCACAGGCTATCTCCTCCTCACAGGGGTCATGGGTTCCCTATCTTCAAATAGGTTTCTTGCGGGGTGTGCAGAGGCCCGAGGTTTGTTCTTCCTATATAAGGTCGCGGTTGTCGTTCCCCTGCGTTTGAGCCTCTGTTTTGCATACCGCAACCCGATTCATGGCTATATGATTAGTTCCATTTGTTCTTCTTGCATTGTTTATGTTTGTTGGTATAGTGTGTGGGGCAAACTACATCAACAAAACATTTAAAGTACTTGTGAGAATTGTATTTATATATCATATAATATTTCAAATACAAAAGTCTCACGAGGATCAAGAGTCACAACTAGTCTTGAAATCAGCCGTGCGTAGGGTTATCTTCAAGAAACTTCTTAACTTGGTAGTCCCCTCTTAAGTGGCCAAGTTCCACAGATGAGAGAAATCACTTGGCGGCGAGCCTCCACTGGATAGCTCTCACCCGGGTCTTCTACCACTAGCGGTGGATGTAAGGGCGCGGAGTCCTTTGCTAATCTCGCTGGCGTGTTCGATTGGGGTATGGCCGAGAAGTGAAGGTCGAGTGCCATTGTCCTCTTGAGCTAAAAAGAGCCTGACATATCGACATTTGTTGCTATTAGAGCATGCACGCGAAGCGAGAGAGTGCTGTCGGCATAAACACTCGCTAATGCCTGCGGGAATTTGAACTTGGGTGGTGCGTATTCTCCCATCCATCAGTGACAAGTAGTATCGGCGACTGTCGTTGTGTGTAAGAAACTTCTCGCTTGTTTGGCCTCCGGCTGTGCGCCGTGCCTAGGTCGACCTCAGCCGGTGAGCTCCTGTAGTCTTCAATTGTGCGATTAGAATATCACGAGATTGATTCCCTTCTCCTTTGGCGGGGTGATATCGAAGGACCGCATTAGGATGCTCGTGGTCTTCCCACGGATCCCATCACGTTCTTGGAGGCGAGGAACTCCTCTCATTGGCGACTCCATTCGTCCATCAATTGCACGTCTTAACGCAGGCACGGATATGGAGGTCGTCTCCCACGTGTAGGTGTGGACTCCCTCACTTGGCGGGAAGTAGGGTTCCGGGGCGATGGGGGAGTCGTCCATGTGCGATTACTGCCATTTGCATTGGAGCCGATTAGTCAACACACGAGCTCCCTCTCCTGCATTCGGGAAGGTTAGGATAATACGTACGGTAGATATACTCCTCTCAGGTCGATGATGATAGGGGCCCCAGGCTTGTGATACCTAGCGAGGTGGAAGGAGCTGCTCGATGCCTGGCGTACGCTTCGAAATTGATGCGGCTCCTGCTCTCCTTGGCGCCGTTCTTACGTCTGAGTCGAGCTCCGGAGTGCGCCTCGCCGTCGTCAGACTCCTCTTCATCCTCTCTTGCTTCTGTTCTGTTGATCTTTGCTGCTTGACATCGCTCTTCCTCTTGCTGCGCTATGGGGTCTACCTCCATAGGAGGATAGGAATTGCTGCCCCCATCCCGAGGTTCACCGGTGGGATAAGAGGTAGCCAGAGGCGTGATTGTAAGAGAAGTACTTGGTCTGATTGTTTTGTCGGGACCATGTAATCAGAGTAGTCTAGCGCCTTGTTAGTGAGTACTTGTGATGTTGGGGACATAAGCCCAAGGCTGCTTGAAGGGATGGTAGGGGAACAAAGTATCTAAGGGGAGGGACTTGAACAAGGGAGGGTCCTACCCTAGCCAGAGATGCTGCTAGCACACAACCTATAAGGCTGGGGTTGCATTTAAGCATTAGCTTGGATGTCGATTTCTTTCCCGCAAGACTTGGAAGATGTGGTTGACATGCACTTTCGGTAACATGGGCAGCTGTACCATGTGAAATCGGCTGATAGCCATTGATCCCAGCAAGAAGGGAATTATCAAAGCGGATCTGGCCTCGGGGGTGAAAGATGCGCCCTAAGCGGAGTGGGGAACAATTTTTCGGGGTGCCAATTGAGAAATGGGACTTATTTATAGAAAGGGGAAAACCTAATTTTTGGATGACCCTAGATTTTCTTGAGATTAGGCAATTCGATCCTATTAAGGATGCAATTGCAAGTTTGGCGTATATTTCTAGGGTTTGAGCATGCTAAGGAGAGCTCTTTTGAACCTATTGTGCAATTTGGGAGATCATTTGGTGATGAAGTAGTGCGAGGGGTCTCTGCACGTTCAAGCCCGACCGATTTCTAAAAGAAATGTAGAAATACTGTCACGGCGCTGACGTATGAGACATAGGTCCTAATTGGGCTAGGATTACTCGAATTTAGGTGATCTAAGGCTGTAATTCCACTAAACTCATCGGCGAAAATTGACCCCTTACTTGAGTGCGATTTGGGTACATTTGGCATTTTTGGGCATGAACCTCACGTTAGCCCGGCCCGATTTCTAAAATGTAGAAATGCGTCGTAGCTGGCGTACTTAGAGACACAATAAATCCTCAATTACAACCGAAACTCGAATTCAAAATAAAAGCGAAGGCTGGGAATTACGATATCTTGACCTATTTAAAGCGAGGTTTGACACTTTATTTACACAAAATTTTCTTTTATATTATAATTTTTCGATTGTTACAAGGTTCAAGGCGTTCTCCTTGATGTGCCTGGCAAGAACATATCTGCTGCTGAGGGTAGCCTGCCCGGCGTGCAGATGCGGTTGAATCTTCAAATGCTTTACTATACTATGCGCCCGGCGCCTCACCTTAACCACCAGCTGACATCGCCAGTCCGCAGCGCATATGCATGTTGTATTCTTGGATGACCGGCGGACCAAGCGCTGGAGGCAACGCCCGGGGAATCAGAATTCATTAACTCTTACGGAAGTGGCGGATCTCCTTGAGTGCCACATCTTCCGACTTCTTCTTCTTGTTCGCTTCTTCCGCGGTGCTTTCGAGGCTTGGGCTTTGGTGGAGAGAGGGGCTTCAGCGCCTGGCTCTTAAGTCAGTGTCGCCTTCATCACGTTCTCACCGCGGTGCTCACGGTAGCAGAGCGTGTAGGCCTCCACTTTTGCCATATGCAGCGTTGTGCGCCACGATCCTCTTACGATGGAGCCTTTGGGGAATTACATCACATATACCTTACTAAGATTTAGCGTAGTGGGGTCTTGACCCTATCACGGCGGAAATGGGTATAGAGCTTAAGCCAAGCTATACGGCCTCCTCACGTTCTTGGGCGATGCACTTTCACGGGACACCTCTTCCTCTACGGCCAGGGGCTTTGAAGAGCTTGCCGCGTCTGGCGCCCGACGCGTAGTCTCCACATCCGAGTAAATTAGGTGGTGGCGAGGATCTCCCCCTCACAGATGGCTAGATTGATAGCCAGGCCCTTGGCTCGCTTCCAGAGCCTTTACCTGACTTCCTCTTGCACCGCCTTCACGGCTTTGGCCCTCCCTCTTCTTGGTCCGTGGCTGTAGTCGAGATTCGTCTTCAAACTCTTCCCTCTGCTCCGTGGCGCTCCTTGGCCGATACTTGTGGGCCGGGCGTCGTCGGCCTCGCTAATAGAGTGAGTTAAGTGATGCTCCTCTCTTCCACTCCCTCCTGCAGGTGGATCTCCCCAGCCTAGGAGTTGTTCTTGTTTGTTGATGGGTCCGCTGTTCCCTGCCTATCACATTGGTTGAAATACGGTGTTACGCACTCCTGCTTCTTTGCGTTTCCTCTAGCAGGTGCAATTTTAGGTAGGATCCTGGATTTCGCTGTGGCGTCTGGCGGTAGATCCTCCAAGACTACGTGTGGTAAGCTCGGTCCGGAATGCAACTTCACCTCACGCGGCAGAAGATTGCGTCGCTATGGAGAAAGCGTTCAGAAGAATCACAGCAGAGAGGGCCCACTGGCTGGAGGATCCCACGCCGGCTGAGCTTCCTTGCGATCTGCTTAAAAGTGCGGGCCATCATCTTACGGTTTGTCGATGGAGCTAAAGCGCTGAGGAAAGATAGCCCTTGACAACTTATGGCGAGAAGTTCTAGGAAGAAACTGAAAAATGGGAAGTGCAGTTCTATTTATAGGGTAATTTTAGGAGTCTACTTACCCAAACTACCTTTTTGAGTTTATGCGAGCACCCTCAAGCTTACACCCTAATTAATATGAGGTCTCCTGCGTTGCGTAGCAGATTCCTAGAATCTAGAAGCACATCTGGCGGCGTGTGAGACATGGTGAGACCCACTATTAAATTAACATATAGCACTTTAAATCTATAATTCTTAGCTTAAATTTAGAATTATCAAAGGTATTTTCTTGTAATTTACAACTTTTTTAGTGTCAATTTGGATATGCTCGCCGCGTTAGCGGCAGAATTTCTAGAATGAAATCACATCCTGGCTATGACGTGTGAACTCCACCACACACGGATGTTGGCTCATCAATTTTTGAGTCTTTTTAAGGTTTTATTCATTTTTAAGCATTTGCTGGCTTAGCACCAAACTACAAAATGAGAAAAATTTGCCTGCTCATTTTAGAGGGTTTCGGATCTATCAAGTTAGTGCCTAAGAACATGGCGATTAACGCTCTTTGGTCTCCAAGAACGCGCTGCGATACCCTTTGTGGCGTCCCCTACTCGTATACGATGCACTCCAGTATACAAGCGGAGTTCATCCCCATACCAGCTCCTGCTAATACGGGGCCCTCCCGCATGACACTTTATAGCGTGGCGGGTTTCAGTGGGAAGAGTGGAAAGGGTCATTACACCCCGTCTCCCTCAGAGGCCTACCTGGTGCGGGCGTAAACATACATGTCATTAGCACATACATCAACATGCACTGCATGACCATCCGCGAAGGATGGTCCTCTATACTCTGCATAGACAAGGATCGGCTACACATCACATAGGGGGAATCCTACAGGGCTCGGACTCGAGGATGTGCGGCGGCTTGGGTCTCCGGTGTTCACTGAGGCAGGGATTGGCGGCTTTGGGCATATACAACATGGCTTAGGTTGTCCCACTCCATCCATCTGTGCACACTGCGGTAGTGCAGTGCTCGGGACAGCTATGGCAGCGGGATCTGCATAGCCAAGAGGGCTACTCACAGGCTCATCTTCCCGGTTCCGGTCCGGGCGGTGGGATCCTCCCCTCCCGGGAAGTCCATGTGACTCAGAGAGTGGCTGGGGCCACTTCCCGTGTGGCCAGACCCCTTTGGGAAGGTAGACACCACTACGAGGTGTCGAGCCCATACTTGCCTTGGTGACAGCCATTGGACCCTAACCCGCTATTGGTTACGGTGACCCACACGGGGCGTTTAAAGAGTCGGAGACTTACATAGGAGCCTCAGCCTACTCCGGCCAGTGCGGCCTTCACCCCTGGAAGTTGGCGAAACAACGTACCCGGTACATCTCACGGTCAAACAGAAGCTACTCTAGGAGCATCAAGCCTGCAATCGTTAGGTCTCTCTACCCCTTCCCAATACAAGGAGTTCATAGAGATGCATCGTCGCATACTTCACGAGAGAACTAAAGAACTAGATCAATCTACGGCATGAGTTAAGGTTCTTTTAGTTAGGATCTTTGCACTATCTAGAGATCTAAAAGGCTTACCGGGTAATCTAATATAGAGGCTAAACCCTCATGCAGTTTATAGGACTAAAATAAGGTTTTAGACTATCATTTATTAAATACACGATCCTTGAGGCTCACTCCCGACTGAGCTTGACCATCTAACAAGAAGCAGCTCAGATCTGAGAACTAAGGATGCAGTTCTCCAGGCGTGGGATCACGGTTTCAGGTGTTGACGAAAGCAGTTCTAAACCCTAAAATGAAAATTTGGGCTAGTTAGGGTTTCCTACCCTATATAGACAAGAGGATTTGGGTTTTCCAATTATCCCCCTTTTGTGGCATGTCTGGGATAGTAATTGGAAATGGAGCTACTGCCATTAAAATTTGGTAGGCCAAGTAACATGGAAATGTGTACCCACATTAATATTAATACATTGGAAAATGTGCACATTAATTACACCTATAGGTGTAAGCCCACTTGGCATAAGTGTCCACTTGGAAATGTGTGCCCACATTAAATGGGTACCTTGGAAAATGTGCACATTAATTGTTGCTTTCTTTAACAGAAGAAGTTGCTCCCTAGGGCTACTCACATTGCAGCTAAGCGTGCGTCATTTGGGTAAATTAATGCAGCGTGACAACGATGCGGTATAAGTCACGGAAAGTATCTTGTCTTTAGAGCGTCGCGACCATAATCATAATCTCACAGTGCACTCTGGCTACGCATGTGTATTTGCTTTTGAGTTTAAAATGCAGGCCATTGCGCTATGAAAAATATTTTGTGCTCCTGACACGGGGTGAGCAATTGTCTACCCAGATTTTGTAACTATACTATCGAGAGTTATACGTCCCATCCCTCGGCTATCAAATCATCTCTATCCATTTGTTCAGCCAAAAGAGGATCCTAGAAAATGTGTACATCGATGCTTGTACCTATTCTATTAGCCAAGTCTCACATTAGAATCCTTACCTCACCTCTGTTTATCCATATTATATCTTGTTCTAATGCAAAGAATGATAAATGCTGACAACACATCAGAGTTTCCTACCATAAAGCCTTCTTATGCAGGGAGCAAAGTAGCAAATAGCCCCTAAATAATATACTGACCATTTAGATCCGCATATACTCAATCACATGTATTGTCCATACATTTCTAGCCCCTTTTACAAGACCTTTAACATAACAAGCAAGCCCACCATTTTAGTTATCCATGTTTCTAAATCTCTTATTTTTTCCTTTGAATAAGTCAATTCAATCCAGATACATCGGGGAGAGCATATAGCTCATGTTCTTAGGTCTCGATAAAACAAATTATATCTATCCCAACAAGAGTTTCTGTATTGTTATTACTTTGTCAACAATTGTCAATTAATATTCCATATGGCAATGCTAAGACCTCACATTGATCCTATTACGTCACAACAACTTTTCCTTTTCGACCCTTAACATTTTTACGATTTTCCTTTGCTTCTTTAAATTTAGGAATCTCCTTGCTTCTTCTTTTGAACATTCTTTTTGTGAAATTAAGTCATTACTTTAAATAAATTTTCCCTTTGAAAAACCCTCTATTTCAATACTTGGATCTTTGCCTCTCTGTTAGAAACTTCTTGGGATACTGCAAGTGCAGAGCCCTTTTTCCCCTAAGTCTATGACATTAAAATTTCTGCAGTTTAGTTACGGCCTGCATACCACTTCAAAGATTTTCAAGCTGTTTCCTGGTATTCTCATTTCTGTTCGGGGCAAACCCACTATTGAATTTAAATGCTTGCTTTTAAATTACGGCTCACGGATTTCTAAATTCATCAAATGCAATGTAAATTAAGCCGTCCCATCATAATGGAATTACGCCTGATGATAGAACCCGTTTTTCTTTTTAGTCCAATGTGTCTTCTTGGCCACACATTTAATTCTTTACTGCAAGTGCTTAGGAAATTGGAAATGAAAAACTTCTTCTCTAATTTTAGACTTTTGATCGCCATAACCCCACTGTAGTTGCTAGGAGATTTAGGCTTCATCGATTCACTATCACTTTAAAATACTTTTTGTTTGGATTGGATTTCACGCATCAGAAGTCCCACTTTTTGTTTTTAGGCATGGTCTCTTTTTAACATTATATGAAGATGAAGAAAATACGAAATGAAGCAATTTGGTTATTCACGTCTGTGAGCCTTGGTCTATAAGATCAACTGTGCATTCAACATTATAAAACAAATGATCTAATGCATCCTCACGATAGTAATACATTAGTAGCCTCTATCTAATAAATACTTGAGTTCATAAAACACGTATCCCTCACGCTTTCTAAATATCAATGATACATCTCCCAATAAGTGACCACGGAAAATCAAAAGAAACCATTAGCGTGTCGGCACATATATCATACTTCTCTCGAATATCTCTCACGCCAAGCATAGCAATGTAGAAGTACATGTTTTGCATCTTCAAAAGTATTATCCTGCCCTCACATATCTTACACAATCTAAACTTCGTGAGAATGTCATTCCACACATATACTTCAACACCAAGCCTATTTGAATTTCAGTCATATCTGGATAATATCTATGCTTCATTAAATCCTACTTAAAACACTTTTACTCTTGCAGTAACTAAGGATTCAACCATGGGTCCTATCAAAATATACTTTTCTTGTTCATCTCTCCCATTGTCCTACTGAAGAACATTCATTTTTGTATGTGGATATCATCTTTATACAAAAGACTAAATCCATAAATATTCATACATGGAGTGCCATCCATTGGTGGCATAGGCAAACCCCATCCACCCAACCCATATTAGCTTGACATTTCTAGCATATACTCTGATGCAAATTAATAATACCAGTATACTACGCCCACTTGCATATGCGCCTTGGCAAAGCATGTAGCAGAAACGTAAAGAGGTTACTTCCCTGAGAACAACTTTCTATATTCCGCACATACATAAACATGTGCATTTAACTACATACACATAAACCCAGCAACCTTTCAACCCCTAACTTCAAAAGGAGTCATGCTTAAAAGGGCTAAAGGGGAAACCCTGAAACGGCGCCCTTTACTGCATTTCCAGCTTCAAGAGCCATTAGGCTAAAGCTAGGCTGCTTCTTGGCATTGCAGGGCTTATTTGCCAAGCGGCTGCAGCAGTCTTAAGTGCGGTGCCTTTGCCTTGAACAAAGCGTATGCATTTAGGAGGCTGGGCAAGCCAAGGTTTAGATGCTTAATGATTACTGTTGTGCACAATGCCAACTAAATCAAAGCAGTAATTTTGGTTTTATCATGTTAGTCGGCCTTAGAGGTGCCTTGATTCCGAGATCACAATCAGAACAAGGAACCCTAACCGCTATGTTGGTAAAATAAGATTAGATGTTATATTCATAACAGTTCTATGGATGATGATGCTATTCCATGCTGCACTCATTAGCATTTGGGAAGGGGTAGCATTGAAGCCACTGAAAACCTGGTATTGTGTATCTAGATAGCCTCATTAATTCCCAATTATTCTACTTTAATTACAGGTCACACACCTAAAATAGCATTAATAATAAAAGACCACATGTCATTGTTCAAAAAAATCTACATGTGGTTGCCTGAGTAGTAGTTTATTAAGATAAGATAAGATAAGGAGAGTGTAGTTTTTTTTTTTACAGACTATAGTTTTTTTTTTTTTTTTAAGGTGTGTCTTTTTTGAGGTGTCATTTTTTTTTTTTAAAGAGGTGTTGCTTTTTTTTAGGGGGTGTTGTTTTTTTGAGGTTAGTTTTATAACTAGGTGTAGTTTTTTAAGTAGTTTTTACTCACCTTGACTGTGTGCCTATTCTCTGAGAAATGATCCACTTGGCAAAAATAATAGAGTGCATTTTCTTATCACGTCGACCATATTTCCTCTTAGTCTTTTTTGAAGTAGGTATTTACACAACTCTTATACAGGACTTGGGGCTATCAACATTTGAAAAGAATCTACAATCTTTTCCTTCAAACTATCAATGCTTGAATACATTAGTTGGGCAAAAATTTTTTAAGTACCTTACATAATCAAGCTCATACATTAAGATGCTCGATGCAAATTTACAACTATAAAAAGGGTACATACAGTACCAAAACTATTAGATGGTAGAGGCAGAAGCTTGATCCAGCAATATAATTTTTATGTTTGAAATTACCTATAATCCTCTTGAGATCAAGGGGTTTGGTATAAGACAAGACTCTGACTAACTTTTGGAGTTTTGAAGCGGTGTAGTTTAGTAGGATTTAACATTTTTGGAAATTCGCCTCCATTTTTTACCAAAATATATGTTATATGATGGCTAGAATGTAGGGGGGGTATTTTATCTATTTGGAATATTTTAATTTACATTAGAGGATTTGAGATTACGAAAATGGCCCTTATCTTGGGCTAAAGATTTCCATGTCCCAGTTAGCTGGGACCAATCGGGGTTTTATAGCATGCTTTTTCACGAAAGTAGGTAGTACTTGAGATTAGAAGGATGGCAGGAGCTTACTTGGCATCCACATAAAGTATTTTCTATAGGGGATACGTGCTTTTATTTTGGCTCCTTTGTGGCACATGAAATTTTTTGAGAATTAAACAGCGCTTTGAAATAATGGTGACTTTGAGCGCTCGTGATCCTGCTCATGTATCAAATTTTGGCATGCCAAACTTATTGTCACTTTCAAAACTCCTACGTGCATCACTCCTGCTTCACTCCTCATCGCAATCCATGTCTCTGTTTACGTGACATAACTTGCCCCATTCTGAGAACTCCAAGGTCAAGAGTGGGAGGTTTTGTCTCAAGCAGTTAGTGGGTGAGTATCTTACCATCGCGAGGCGAGCATACTTGATTTAGCGACAAAAGCGTCAGAGGCGATGCGGACTGTGGGATGATAGGATAAAAAGGTTCAAGTTTAAAGTTCTGGTAGGAAGGTGGAAAGTATATAACAATACGACGTACATATACGCCGATATGGCCAAAGCTAATCTCCACCAAAAAGCGGCTTCCCAAATTGCATAGAAGTAAGTGGTAACCTACCTTAAGCGGATCTACGGCCTTGGTAGCTAAACATGACTATAGCTAGCGTGAGATAGTTTAAGCGTCGTGTGATCTTCTTATCTTACATTTCTTTTGGTTGACCGTGTTTACAAAACAAAATTTGTTAATGCTTGAGGTTTATGTTTTATCGGGGCGTGGATGTCATTTAGGCCGAAAGTATTAGTAGTGTGTACTTGTAGGTGTATCCACATAGACATCGGAATTGTCCTTTTTCAAGGTGTGATCTCGTGACCTTTGCGGGGTATAGGCATGCGGTTTTCTGGACATGGTGCTGGTAAAGGCAGGAAGGCAGAGCTTGAGGCGGTTAGATTGCCCCCTTTAAGTGAACTTTGTAAAGCCCGCAGAACTAGCGAGAACAATGTAATTGCAATGAAGAAATGCATGGTGGCGAGGTGCAGCGGGGAGATATGCGAAAGCGGGCGTGGGGATGAGTTTCAAAATCTTCACACAGTTTAAGAGGTATTTACTTAACATATTCAGTTAAAGCGTGAGGGAAGTTAACTCAGAAGACATATCGTGCTTTCTCCCCCTGCTTAGATTTTGTGGATGGCTTATTTTTTAGTTCCGACACGGGATGTTCGATTCCACGAATCATCCGGGTCAGCTAACCGAAGGTCGTAGTTAAGTCTCCTTTAAGTTGGTCTACTTTCTTCCAAAACAATATTTTATCGTTAATTGTCAACTAGAGCGAAGGAAGCGAGAAAAGAAGTTGCACAACTTTTGGGGCGTTTGAGAATTCTGTGATTTTCAGATCGGTGGATATTGAGGTATGGAGGGAGGAGGTCATTTTATCACGACCACCATGGAAGCGAATAGCCATTATAGAGCTTAGGTGCTAATGGAAGAGCAGAGGAGATTGATGGCGACTTCCATTATTTTATTGATGGCATTAGGGTTTAGTTCACGGGCAAGAGGGAAATGTAAAAGAGTTTAGTGAGTTAAGCGATCAACAAGAGGTAATACACTCGGTAGTGCTTTGAATCCTGCAGTTTTTATTTGTGTTTACATGCGATGTTTTTTAGGTTAAAAGTATTTTGTCCGGAGATATTTTTAGGGTTAATTGCAATTATTTAAGCGTTACCATCATATTTTACTTTAACCACCGTTTTCCTATTTATCTCTTGCAGGTTGTCTATTTTGTAGGTGTTACGTGGTATAAAGCCATCGTGAGAAGCCATGGCAAGAACTAAACCAGCTGCAAGGATCCATCCAGTGGTGTAAAGGCGGGTGATTACATTAGTCCGCCTTCTTCGCCGACTCACGAAGTCTCTGATGAGATTCTCCTCTCAAGGCATACCTGCCGAAGGCAGGAAAAAGAAATCAGCATGACGAGGCGGAGAAGCTGACTCGGGAGTAAGTAGGGAGGTGCACTTTCCGGTTCGGAGGCGAAGGATGAAAATGTGAGAAGACGTGAGCAGAATATGGCCTTGAGGATTAGTGATAGGCAACGCCCACTCTTCTTTGCTCGCTGCTCCTCACGATTTCCTCTGGCCAGAGGTGCGGAACCTTCAAATCAAAGGAGGAGGCCGCGAAGGGAAAGCGCGACGAGGGAATGTAGGGAGGCAGTAGGAAGAGTAGAAGACATTGCAGAATCTTTGGGGTGAGGAGAAAGTCAGTAGAACATGACTCAAATCTTTGGGGTGGGTGAGGGGTAGTGAGGCCCGGAAGGCCGAAGCACAGCATTAAGCGCCAGCGAGATTAGAGATATCGAAGAGCAGGATGGTCATTCAAAGCGTCTCCCCATTTTGCGGGGCTCGTGAGAGAGATTACGCAGAGTGTGGTCGCGATACATCATACCCGATTCTGAGGGGTAAGCGCCTTAGAAATGCTCTTCAAGTAAGCCCGGGCCCGATTGTGGTGTGGAAACTATGGAAGTATAGTTTTTTTTGGAAGTATGGTTTATAAGGAGGTATAGTTTTAAGTGGTTGTTTTTTAGGAAGTATAGTTTTTGAGTGGTGTGATTTTTTTTAATTGAGGGTGTTGTTTTTGGTGTAGTTTTATAAGTGGGTGTAGTTTTTTTGAGTATGGTTTTGAGAATTAATACGTTTATAAGCGGAGTGTAGTTTAAGTGGTTGTTTGTTTTTTAATAAAGGAAGTATGGTTTGTGGTGTAGTTTTAAGAAGTTATTTTAGGAAGTATGATTTTTTTAGGTGTGGTTTTATATAACTAAGGTGTAGTTTTGAGTAGTTGTTTTTAAAGTAAGTATAGTTTTTTAGGTGTGGTTTTAAGTAGGTTAGCCAGTTTTTAAATTGGTACGTTTTTAAGGAAGTGTGGTTTTGGTAGTGTGATTTATAACTAG
Organism: Isoetes taiwanensis; assembly: GCA_021234155.1. Lineage (NCBI taxonomy): Eukaryota > Viridiplantae > Streptophyta > Lycopodiopsida > Isoetales > Isoetaceae > Isoetes > Isoetes taiwanensis. The sequence goes on along the minus strand of JAJEKV010000001.1, from coordinate 19,747,281 downwards.
GTATAGTTTTTATGCAACTATTTCTTAGAAAGCCGCCGTTTTTGAGGGTTTCTTGAGGCTATTTCTTAAGCAAAAGCACCACCACGGAATATTCTTTGTGTCTTTATTAACCACCTGAGTAGTTTAACATTATTACATGCACATGGTATTAGGTGTCGATGGTCTTGAGGGCTGACACTTAGCATACTAGGTTAACTAAGTGTATGGCTTAGATTAGCTAGATGTAGAGACTCAGTTTGCGGTCTACACTATATTGAAGCTGGAGCCTCTTGAGGATGTACTTTCGAGTTTGATCTCATTTGGAGAGCCTCATTTGGCCATGTTCCCATTCTTTGTACGCCCTTTCTTTGTCTTGTTCTTGTTTTTGTGATCATGAGCATGGCGGCTTTGTAGCATCCGTGATCATGAAGCTAGCTGGCTGCGAGGAATGCATACCAGAACTCACAACTAACACTGGCGTCGTTATCAGGGTTAAACAAATGGATCTTTCTTCCCTTAACATTTCTTTACATTTGTGTCACCGTGACCTTAGCATTCCATTCCACACTTCCACAACTTCGGTACCATACATTGCATGACTTACAACGTGCTCATACTTGAGTTCCTGGAGATAAAGCGTCGGCAATTCAAGGCCTCGATAGTCATTATCTGCTTGTCTAGTATCATCATTCTGCGCAAGGTTTTCCCTTGAAAACCTTTACAGTAGGGAGTTTTTAATCCTAGTAGTAATAGATTGTACTAATACATTGTATGGAGTCCATGACCTATTGGTGGTCTCAGGTGGGCCGTTAAAAAACTATTCTATTCTATTCCTATTCATTCTTCCCAGTTTGAAGACTTCTTTATACACTATTCTTCCCTTGTTAGGTTTCCTTAGTTGCCCAACCAAGTCGGGTTGCATGTCAGCGGAGGCCTTTGTTTTCCAAGCGGTGATGATTACACTTGACTGATCAAGTTTAATTTCATTAAATCTGTTCTCAAGACTCTATTTTCAAGTCTGTGGCTGCCGGTTTGCAGTTCAGTTGCAGGTGGGTGGCCGGCCTCCTCTGCAAGATTTTTCGAAAAATCAGCGGTTTGATCCTCTTTTCTCTTCTATTTGCTAAAAAATTGTCAAAATATCATGATCTTTTCATTATCCTCTGTTTTCTCTGTTTTTGCTCAGTAATGCATTATACTTGCACAAAAATATTCTTTATCATTTCTTCTTAGTTTATTTATAGAGGGCGGCCACTTAGTAGCCCTTGAAATATATAATTCACATTCATTTTAGCAAGTTTCAGGTTTTCTTACATAAAAACCGGTAATTTGTCTCCATAGCTCCTGCTGCAAATACCAAAGGTTTGGTTTCTTTGGCTTATACATTGCAGAGCCTTTTGCATCCACCACCAAATGACCTAAGTTCATGGCTACTACATCCTAGTTCACGAGTCACTTCAAGCCACCCGGGCACTCTGTTTTTTAGGAACATGGAAGGATTTTCTTAAAGTCTTTTAGCCTCAAATTCGTTTGCATTCTTACGGTCTCAGGTGGGCGATAAAATCATATTCTATTCTATTCTATTCTATTCTTTGAGGAGACTGACCAGGGGCTAGCCCCATCCATCTGTTGAGCAACCTCTTAGGTTGCACACCGAGAGGCTCATCTATCGTTGGATCTTGGAAGCATCGGGGCCAGCTTTAAATACTTTGCAAACAAGTAACATTTTCATCATTCAACGCTAAGATTCTATTCAAAAATCTTTATGGGTGAGATATTTTATCCAAACCCGGCCCGTCTCGGGGCCTGATCAATATCAAAACTAGCGGCATTCCTTCCACGACTCATCGATTTCTTTCCGCGGTGAGCGGCTATTTTCCCTCTACCGCATCATTCTACGTGACCTTGCGCTTCATGCAATCAAATGGCACCGATTCTGAGATGTCCAGGTTAGTTCCTATTCATAAAGCTCCCATTTACAAACATGTCGGGATCCCCTTCTACGTAAGCTATCTTTAGCCTACCACAAAGGTGGAGGCTGGGAGATATTTAACTCCATCTCGACCCACCATTTTGCTCGTAAATGGAACTATCTCGGCAAAGAGCATCGGCTGAGCTACTTGAAGTGGAAGCGGCGGCACCACATCTCGGCGAACTGCACGAAGCGGCCGTTTAGGGTTTACTATAACTTTGGGGCTTCGCAGCCTCTTTGGGTTGATCACTGGGTCCACGATGGCCCCGCACGCTCCACCATGCCGCGCTCATGTGTTGTGCAGCTCAAACTTTGGCCCAGCACCCACGGCTCACGGGGTCCAGCGGCTCATGGGGCCCCACACCCACGCTCCTGGATTTTTCTTCCAGGACAGGCTCACGCGACCCGCAGCATTGCGCTATTAATCCAATGTCCACGCCACAGCCACCGCTGCTCAGCTTCTTCTTCCCACCTCCACGCGCCCTGCAGCCATACTCAGCTTCAGCTCCCGCGAGCCATATTTACTGCAGCTTGCTCATGCTCGCTAGCCCACGCTTCTTACTCCAAGATCACGCTATGCACACATATTGTGCATAGCCATGCTCTTCTATAGGCGATCACGGGGATACTTTCCCTGCGTGCTTGTATTTTAAGACCCCTTATCATAGTATTTTTTAAAATTTGCAATTTTTGGGCACTATTTGTTCACATGGACTTACCCATGATATAAGGGGTTAGACTTCATATTTTTCTTGCCCGGTTCCTCGATCCGTTGCATCGACATTCCTTTGGATCTATTGATCATCAATGCCTTCGCAGAGATCTTTCGGCGACACAACAAACCATTACCATTACCATTACCATTACCATCATTTTAAGCCCTATATTTTTGGCACCTGTTGCGGTGTCGGACTTCTCTTATAAAAGTCGTACATGTTTTGTGCTAAAACTTTTGAGAGGAAGCGATCATTAACTTACCTAGTAGCAGTTAACATTATGCATGCACATGTTAGGTGTCGGTAATTGTGAGGCCCGACACTTGGCATGCTTTAGGTTAACTTAAGTGTATGGCTTAGATTAGCTAGATGTAGAACTTTCAGTTTGCGGTCTACACTATATTATTATTAGGCTGGAGCCTCTTTAGATGTACTTAGGTTTGCGATCTCATATTTGGAAACCTCATTTGTACGTTCCCCTTCATTCTTTGTACATATTTCTTTTGTCTTGTTCTTGTTTTGTGATCATGAGCATGGCGGCTTTGTAGCATCCGTGATCATGAAGCTAGCTGCTTTGCGAGTGCATGCCAAGAACTCTAGCTTAACATGTCAACTCAAATTTGGAAATGTATCGTGCTGTTGTTTTACATTCATGAAAAATACCTTCAGCGGTTAGATCCAAGGTGTCTCAAACGTACCACATGGGCTCCAACATACTACACAGGCTCCAACATGCCAAAAGGTGGCTCCAAGCATGCCATCTAGGCACCAACATGCCACCTAGGCTCAAACATGCCAGCGGGCTCCACCATGCAGATCTATAGGCTCCAGCATGCCACATAAACCAACATGCGACCTAGGCTTAACATATAGCGTGCCTCAAACATGCCACCTAGGCTTCAGCGACACAGGCTCAAACATGCCAAAGGTGACCAGAAGCATTACCGCGTGGGCTTCATGCCACTTAGGCTCCAACGCCGTAGTGGCTCAAACATGCCATGTAAGGAAACCAACATATGCCACTTGAAACCAACTGCCAAGGTGGCTCAAGCATCACGCCCTAGGCACCAGCATGCCACTAAGGCTCAAACATGCAAAGTCACAACAAGAAAAAGGTCATTTGGCGGCGTCTGCATGCGTGGCGTCACATGCGGCGTCGGCGGCGTCGCCACGGGAACGTCGGCTACTTGAACCTGCGTCGCGCTCGGCGTCGCGTCGCCGCAGCGGCGTCGGCGGGGCGGTTCGCGCGAGCGTCTTGTGGCGTGACCTGAGGCGTGACTTCGAGGCGTGGCATGCGGCGTGACGATGGAATATACACGTGGAATATACCGCGTGGAATATCGAAAAAATCGTATCTTGGTAAAATCCGGTGTATGCGTCGCGTCACGGCCATCCGCCAAAAATTATGAAAATCCACATTAATTGAAGCCACATGGCAGCCAAAAAGCCACGTGGATCGCATTAAGCATCTTGACGTGTATGAAAAAAATAAAAAAGCCAAAAAATAAAAATGTTTGCAATACTTGATGGCCTGGGAGCAAAATGGCATTTATATTTTTTATATTTATATTTAAAGTAATGATACAAAAGTATTTTTATATTTATATTTTAAATAATCCACAAGAAGTGAATTGTATTTATATTTTTAAATAATCACAAAAGACTCGTTAAGGGGAGTAATCCACCCTTTTAGCCTAGAGCTAATCTATGTCGGTCTGGAGTGGAGTAGTCATCCAGGTCCGAGGTTTAGCGATTGGATGGCCTCTCAAATAACAAATTTCTTGAATCCCTCGCCCGACCAGGCGCCCCCATGTCCTCCGTCTAGGGCTTGATTCATCTCATACTTGCTTCCTATAAAAACCAAAGATATGGCATTAGCCGTTCATAGAATTATAATAATTTTTCTAGCACCCCCACATTCCCTTGGTAGGGGCCAGGTTCCCCTAACCCAGTATGATAAGCGGCTCACGTTAAAATTTAGCTTCTTTTATCACGCTTTGCTGGGGAAAACGTACATAGCCCGGTCACATGACAATATACTTGAGTATTAGCTAATGACATTTAAAGTTCTTATTAAAATTAATGTGAACTAATATAGCTCTTCTGAATCAATAGTGAAACCCTTCCAGAGCCAGGAGCCAAATGAGCGGCTTTAGGTTCACTTTTAGTTGGCACAATAGGTCAGAGCTCGCCTCATTTACATTACGGATCCTTTACGCGTTCGAGATGCAATGAGTTACCAAGGCACAACAGCTATCTGAGTGAAGTGAGCGAATGGCAAAAATAGAAATACCTTGATATCTTCCTTGTGGAGATTAAGTGGTTTAAAGGACTTTTGACCAATGCGCCTCCAACTTTTCATAAGTCATCTTGAGTTCATGACCACTCTTTGCCTTTGACGCCATCGATAGATCCATGATATTAAAATAATAAAAACAAGACTATGACTAGGTCATGTACACAACAAAAATAATAGAGTAATGTGGGACTGGGGCGTTGTCCCCAGTCCCCTCCACTCATGGTGGAGCGACCATGTCTTTGCCCTAGCTACCTCTAGCTTCATGAACAATGAAGAGCGTGAACTAAGGCGAACCACACGGTCCCTCTCCACTTTCGCGGTGGGCCAGGCTTTATCAATCCTTGCAGTAGCCACCTCTACCTAGAATGAGAAGAAAAGTGGACTTGGACGTACATCACGGTCCTCTCTCCGCAAGGTGGAGCAGGCAGTGCCATGAACAAGCCACTACAATTTTATTTTTAAACCTAACAAATAACAAGTCGAGAAGTCGACTTGAACAGAGATAAAGTGATCCTCTCTCCACTCCTAGGTGGGCCGTAGATGCCAGCAGACAAGCCACTCCTTAACCTAGAGGAAAATAAAATTTGATCATGGTAGGTGGACTTAGAACCGGTGCATGTGGTCTCCTCTCCGCACTCTAGGTGGGTGGCCGGGTGCCCAGCAGACAAAGACTCTAGTCAATTTTTTAACCTATTTAAAAGTATAAAAAAATGCAAGTGGTGAACTTACCAAATGAAGCGTGTGCGGACAAGATCTGGGGCCCAAGTAAAGGGACAGGCTGCCAAACGCAACAAAAGTTAAAAGAATAAGAACAAAAAAGAAGAAGATCGAGAAAAAATAAAAAAAATTAAAAGCGGAAAAAAATAGAAAATCAAGAAAAGAAAAAATAATGAAGAAGATAAAAAGTGGGAGAAACAGAGAAGGGGAAGAAGAAATAAGGGAAGATTAGAAGATGGGAAGGGAAAACACGAAGGAGAGAAGAAGAAGAAATGATGGGGAGGGAGAAGAATATAAGTCGAAGGGGAGAAAGAATAGAAGGAGGAAGAAGGGAAGAGAAGGGAAGGAAAAGAAATATGAAGAGAAAAATAAGAGAAGGAGAGAAGGAGAAGGATAAAAAAATAAGAGAGAGAAAGAAAAGAGAATCACGAGGGGAAAGAAGGGAAGAAGAGAAAAAGGAATAGAATGAAGAGAGAAGAATAAGTCGGGTAAGAAGAGAATAAGAGAATAGAATAAGAGAAGAGAAGAATAGAATAAGAGAAGAAGAATAAGAAGATGAGAGGAAGAATAGAAAGAAGGAAGAAGGAAGAAATAAAGAGAGGGAAGAAGGGAAGGAAGCGAAATAGAAGGAAATGAGAGAAGAAGAGAAAGAAATGAGAGGAAAGAAAAGAAAGAGAGAAGAAAAGAAAGAGAAATATGAGAGGAAATGAGAAGGAAGAAACAAGGGAAGAAATGAGAGAAGAAAGAGAAGAAAGAGAAGAAAGAAGAAAGAAAGAGAGAAGGAAGAAGAAGAAGGAAAGTAGAGAAGGGAAGAAAAGAAGGAAGAAGGGGGAAAGAATAGAAGAGAAGAAAGTAGGGAGGAAATAAAGAGAAGAAGAAAAATAGAAGAACACCACAAAAAACCTAGGTTGAAGGCATTGCACCTTTCAATCCAAAACCTATTCAATCTAAAAATATGATGTACTAACCTTAGAATGATTGCTTGCGGTCGGTCAGGGTAGTAAGCGCCCTTGAATCGTAAAAGCTTCCGAAGGAAGCGAAAAGAAAGGAGGCGGAAGAGCGGTACGTGTGATTTAAGAGTCTGGGAAGCGTCGCATCTGCGGCGTGGCGATACTTTATCTCGCGGCGATCTCGCGGCGTCACATTATAGCGGCGTTATGGACTTTATATATATATATATATTTTTTTTTTTTTTTTTGGCGCGTCTTTTTAAATGCTTGTGCTCATTAAGTTTGTCCCTAGGCTTATTTAGAGCGGTCACGAGGCCTTCAGAAGAGGGCCTTTTGAGCGGAGGATCAGCGGTGGGATAAAGGGAACCGGGGCTTTCCGGGGAGGGTGGTCATTAGCGTCGCGGCCCCGTGGCGCTGAAAGAGTACGCCTCGGGAACTTTTTGGATCCCACGCCTCACAGGTCAGGACTCTCCCCCCTCTTGTAGAGGGATCCACGCAAGGTCACAGCCTCGTTTGACGGGAGGGTGCGGAAGCGGATTTGCCACTTGGCATTTCATTCAGAAGCCCAGATTCTAATACTAATCCTTTGACCTAAGACCTTCTCAAAAATTCAAAATTGGGGCGTGTGCTGGAGATGAATTAGGAATCCGGTGGCAAAAATCGAATTTATTTTTCGTACAATGCATTAGTGCAGATTTATGAATGTCTTTGCCACTTGCCATGCCCCAGAGCTCCTAATTGCCACGCCGGGGGAGGAGGACAGGCCCAAACTCGTTAGTGGTTCCCTGTTGGCTCGGCTTTCTCGTAGCGGCCTATAGGGCGGAGTCCCGAAGCGCAGCAGCAGTCAAGACTCGGCCCCCAAAGCCTTGAAACCCTTCTAGAACACAGCAACCCACATGGTTTCACGTTTAGGGCTCTCTCCTTGTCCGGTCGGCCGGGACCTTCGCGTCGTGACTTGGCGTGGAGTGGGAGGTGTTGGCGCCCGAGCACGGACCCACCTAAAATCCCCGGAAGGCTGCTTGCCCACAGAATTTCCTCTCCCTAAGGCTGGGGCGGGCGACCTCCCCTCTCCGGAACGCTATAATTTGGCTCTGCCAACAATGGCCTCGAGAGGCGATGGGCATTGCCCTAGGGACCAAGGATTACGTGGCCAGGAATAACTTCGGCCCCCTAGCGAAAACCCTTCTAGAACACGGCAACTCACGGGGGTTTCACGTTTGGAGGCCCTCTCATGTCGGTGTGGAACAACTAGCAGCCCGTGTCTTGGCGTGGGTAGAGTGTTGGCGAGGCGGTGACCCTAAATCCCCGAGCACTTTGCCCAAATTTCCTCTCCCTAAGGCCTGAGGGGCGGGCCGAGGCGACCTCCCTCTCAGGGCGCAATTTGGCTACTTGATAGTTTCGAAGCGTCGACATTGCCCTAGGGCGAGGCCAAAACTACGGCCCCTAAAGCGAAACCCTTCTAGAACACAGCGCTCACGGGGTTTACGTTTAGGAGGCCCTATAACCTGTCCAGTTGCGGGACCTTGCTGGCCCGTGTCTTGGCGTGGAGTGGGGGTGTTGGCCTTGAGCGGTGACCCTAAAATCCCAAAACACTTGCCCACGGTGATTTAATGAGTTAGTGTACATCCATGTCAAATAGCTTTTAGGAAGCGGTCGGATTTGAACAGGGGCATTCTCTCTATCCATACATGCCTTGATCTTGAAACACAACCATCATTACAAGCAACCAAATCCTACCCCCCAACGCTGATAGTCTTTTTGCTTTTACGTAATCCATTTTAACTTCATTCTAGTAGTTATGATGCTTTTTGTAATCATTTATCTTCATTCTAATAGTTATGATGCTTATATTACTATTTACAATCTTAGACCAAGTATAGCGTCCGACCGGTAAAGGTCAACCCCAAGTACCGCGATCCACAAACTCCATTTCTTTGACCTTAGCAGCTAACCTTTGATCCTAGACCTTCTCAAAGAAAATTTGAAAATTGGGTTGTGTCTTTGGAATGAATTCAGGAATCGGTGGCAAAAATCGAGAATTTATTTTAGTACAGTAAATTAATTACTTGAGATTTATGAATGTCTTGCCCTTTGCAAAGCGCCCAGAGCTTCTACTTGCCACATGGAGGAGGACAGGCCCAAACTTCACTTTCGATGGAGTTCCCCTTTGCTCGCATTATTCTCAGCTACTGACTTCTGCGGCGAGGTCCCAAGTGCAACGGACCAAATCTTGGCCCCCAAAGCGCAAACTAACCACAGGGCACAGCAGCCCACGGGGTTTTCACGTTTTGGAGGCCCTCTCCTTCATCCGGTCAGTAGGGACTTTAGCATTAAATCTGACTTGGCGTGGAGTGGGGGTGTTGGCCTTGACGGGGACCCTAAAACTCCGGTTGCTTGCCCCATTTCCCTCTCCCCAGGCTGAGGCCGGACGGGCAACCTCCCCTCTCCGAGTCCTTGATTTGAAACCACGCCAATGAACTGAAACGTCGACATTGCCACAGGGACCAAGTTCAGGTGGCAGAAGACCACCCGACCTCAAGCGCCGGCCGGCTCCACTTCATCACACTTCGGTAGTCAGTGGCCTAGGATGTGGGTGCGGGATCTTCTTGGTAGAGGCGTGAGTGTTTCTTTCTTTGCAACCAACCTTATGAAAACTTGCTCCCTAGGCTAATTTACAGCCATTCAGGGCCGGACGATTTGGCGGGGAGTAAATTTGCCATTCCGGGGCTACTCCCGGTGCGAGCGACAAAACTGCGGTTTACTCTGAGTCGACCTCGGGGCGCCCAGCGGTTGTGGGATTCTCGGGCCGTCGGAATCTTTTGGGCCCCTTCGAAGAGGGGGCCGGCTGGGAGATCAGCGGTCGGATAGAGGCGGGCTCGGGAGGGTGGTCATTAAGCGTCGCGACCCCGAGGGGCCTTTGCCGGGGAAGAACTGCCTCGGGAACTTTTTGGATCCACTCTTGGGGTCGGTTTCCTCTCATTCCCCCCTCTTGTGAAGGATCCACCGCAGGTCTGGTCTACCGTTTGACACAGGGGAAGGGTATGGCTTCGGTTGCTTACGCAGCGTTTTGCCGGCCGGATTCTAATACTAACCCTTTGGCCCCTGGAGCCTTCTCGAAAATTTGAAAGAGAATTGGAACATTGTCTTTGGAGATGAATTAGGAATCGGTGGCAAAAAGTAGGGGCTTTATTTTTAAATTTTAATGCATTATTCGGGTGTGAATGTCTTACCCTTTGCAAAGTGCCCCAGAGCTTCTACTTGCCACCGGAGGAGGGCCAGGGCCCAAACTCAGCTCGATGAGTTCGCCGCTTGAAGTATTCTCATTTGCGGCTTCTCGTGAGGAGTTCCAAGTGCAGCGGGCCAAGTCTTGGCCCCAAAGCGCCAAACCCTTCTAGAGACACGGCAGCCCACGGGGTTTCACGTTTGAGGAGGCCCTCGCTTGTCGGTCGAGGTACGGGACCTTCTTGCGTGACACTGGCGATGAGTGGGGGTGTTGGCCTTGAGCGGGGAACCCTAAAATCCCGGTACGCCGCGATTTCCCTCTCCCCAAGGCCACGGGGGCGGACGGGCAACCTCCCCACTCAGGAATGCTTGATTTTGGCTTCTACGCCAATGGACTGAGAACTTGTCGACATTGCCACAGGGACCAGTTCGAAATTCCAACAGAAGACCACCGACCTCCAGAAGCGCCAAGTAGCTCACTTCCATCACACTTCGTAGTCGGTGGCCTAGGATGTGGAGTGCGGGGATCACTAGTGGGCGTAAAAGTGTTCTTTCTGTTTGCAAAGCCAGGCCTTGTAACTTGCTCCGGGGTAATTTTGCCCATTCAGGACGATTTGGCGGGGTCGTTTGCCATTCGGGGCCTCCCCGATTGCGGCGGACAAAGGCTCTTCGCGGTTTCCTCTGAGGCCAGGCCTCGGGGCGCCGCCCAGTTTGACAAGTTCTCGGGCCAGATCTGGAATCTTTTGGGCCCTTCCCAGAAGAGGGGCCTGGCCGGGAGGATCCAGCGGTGATTGGGATAGGGAGGCAGGGCTCACGGGAGGTGGTCGTGGCGTCTGACCCCCGGTGTGCCGGGGAAACTCGGGGAACTTTGGATCCAGCCTCTTGGGGTCAGGACTCTCCCCCTCTTGTAGGGATCCTACTTGAGATCTGGTCTCGTTTGGCAGGGAAGGGTGCCCATTTCGGTTGCCACCTGCTTGAGGGCTGCCCAGGCAGATTCATCACTAACCTTTGACCCTAGACACCTTCTCAGAAAATTTAGAAAATTGGTACATTGTCTTTGGAGATAAATTAGAGATCGGTGGCAAAAATGTTATTTTAGGTACAATGCATTAATTTTACAGGCCTTGAATATCTTGCCTGCCGCTTGCAAGCGCCCCCCAACTTCTACTTGCCACATGGAGGAGGATGACCCAAACTCCGCTCGGGAGTCAGTTCCCCACTGCTCAGTATCCTCGTACGGCTTCGGCGAGGTCGAGTGCAACTTGAGACCAAGTCAGCAGCCCCAAAATGCAAACCCTTCACTAGAACACAGCAGCCCACGGTTTACATTTGAGGAGAGCCCTCTCCTTGTCGAGGTCAGTAGGGACGCTTCTTGTAGTGACTTGGCGATGGAGAGCGGACCTAAAATCCCGGGAAGGTACTTTGCCCCGATTTCCTCTCCCCGAGCCGGGGACGGGGCCGGGCAACACTCAGCTCAGGAATCGATTTAGCTCTGCCCGATGGACTGAAGCGTCGACATTGCCACGGGGACCAAGTTCAGTGGCGAGGAAGACCACCCGACCTCAAGAAGCGCCAAAGTAGCTCACTTCCACCCATCATACTTTCGTAGTCAATTGGCCTAGGATGGGTGCGGGGACTCTTTAAGGTGGAGGCATTGAGTGTTTCTTTCTTTTTTGCAAAACCGACCTTGTAGCTTGCTCCCTAGGGTAATTTAAGCCCATTCAAGGCTGAGGGGGTGATTTGCCTGATGGGAGACTCCCCAGGTGCGACGACAAAACAAACAGGTTTATACAAGGCCAGGCCTCGGGGCGCCCAGCCCGGTTTGACAAGTTCTCGGGCCAGATGCAGATCTTTTGGGCCTTCAGAAGAGGGGCCTGACCAGGAGATCAGCGGTGGGATAGGGAGGCAGACTCAGGGAGGATGGTCATTAAGCGTCACTGACCCCGGGGGCTTGTGCCGGGAAGAGCGCCTGGGAACTTTTAGATCCCAGCCTCTTGGGTCAGGACTCTCCCCTCTTGTGGGGATCACGCAGGTCGGTCTCGTTTGACTTGGGGAAGGGTGCCCGGCTCGGTTGCCACCGCAATGGGCTGCCCCGGCCAGATTCTAATGCTGTGCCCTTTGACCTAGACCTTCTCAGAAAATTTCAAAATTGGGCTGTGTCTTTGGAGATGAATTAGGAATCAGTGGCAAAAATGCAGGTATTTACCGTGCAATGCATTAGTACCAAATTTGTGAATGTCTTGCCAGCACCATGCCCCAGAGCTTCTACTTGCCACATGGGGGAGGAGGGCGGGGCCCAAACTCGCTCCGTCGATTCCCCTTGCTCCAGCATTCTCGGCTCGGCACCGTCCGGTCCCAAAGTGCAGCAGAGACCAAGTCTACGGCCCCCCAAAGCGCCGACCCTTCTAGAACACGGCAGCCCGCAGAGTTCACGTTTTTGGAGGCCCTCTCCTTGTCGGTCGGCCGGGACCTTGCGCCGTGACTTGGCGTGGAGTGGGGGTGTTGTGGCGCCCGAGGCGGGGACTAAAATCCCGAGGCTGCTTGCACGATTTCCTCTCCCAAGGCCACAGGGGCCGGACGGGCAACCTCCCCTCTCGGAATCGCGATTTGGCTCACGCCAATGGACTGAAGCGTCGACATTTGCCACGGGACCAAGTTCCGTAGCTTGAAGAATACACCCGACCTCAAAAAGCTAGAAGTAGCTCGCTGCATCACACTGCGTAGTCGATTGGCCTAAGATGTGGGTGGGGATCTTTTCTTGCGTGGGGAAGCGTGGTGTTTCTTTCTTTTGCAAAACCAACCTTGTAACTTGCTCCTAGGCTAATTTACGCCATTAGGACGATTTGGCAGGGTCAATTTACCATTAGGAGCCTCCCCGTGCGAGCGACAAAAACTGCGGTTTATATACAAGGCCAGAGGCCTGCAGGGGCGCCATGGACGGTTTGACAAGTTCTCGGGGCCGATCACGGAATCTTTTTGGGCCTTCGAAGAGGGGCCCACGACGAGGAGGATCCAGCGGTCGGATAGGGGAACACAGACTCGGGAGGGTGGTCATTGGCGTGCAGCCCGGGGGGCGCTGCCGGGGAAAGGCTGCCGCCGGGGAACTTTTGGATCAGCCTCTTGGGGTCAGGACTCTCCCCTCTTGTGAGGATCCTGCAAAGGTCTGGTCACCGTTTGACTTGGGGAGGTGCAGGCTGGGTTGCCCACCTGGCAGTTTAGATGGATTCTAATCACTAACCCTTTGACCTAGACCTTCTATAAAGAAATTCGAGGGGTGGGTACATTGTCTTTGGAGGCAGATTAGGAATCGGTGGCAAAAATCGAGAATTTATTTTAAATTTACAATGCATTAGTACTGATTTATGAATGTCTTGCCCTTTACCCAAAGCGCCCACAGAGCTTCTACTTGCCACATCGGGGAGGAGGACAGGCCCAAACTTTCAGCTCAGGTGAGTTCCTTGCTCCCGTATTCTCGAGGCTGCTGACTTCTAGAGGCGGTCCCAGTGCAGCGGACCAGGTCACCAAGCCCCAAAATGCAAACCCTTCTAGAACACGGCAGCCCACCGGGGTTCTGCGTTTTGGAGAGCCCTCTCCTTGTCGATTCAGTAGGGACGCTAGCGGCGAAGTGACTTGGCGTAGAAATTAAAGGTAAACGATGCGGTAGGGACCCTAAAATCCCGGTACTTGCCACGAATTTCCCTCTCCCAGGCCACAGGGGCGGGGCGGGCAACCTCTCAGCTCGGGCTCGCGTTAGCTCTGCCAATGGACTGAAACGTCGACATTGCCACAGGGACCAAGTTCACAGTGGCGAAGACCACAGAGCCTCAAGAAGCGCCAGTAGCTCACTTCCATCATACTCGTAGTAAATTGGCCCCTGGGGATGGCCAGGTCGCGGGATCTCTTGGAACAGGCGTGAAGTGTTTCTTTTTCTTTACCAAAAACCGACCTTGTAACTTGCTCCCTAGGGTAATTTCGCCATTGGAAGGGTCGATTGCCATTAGGAGAACTCCCGATTGCCGACAATGGCTCGCTGCGGTTTATCTGAGGCGACCTCGGGGCCTTCAGCGGTTGCGACAAATTCTCCAGGACGATCTGCAGATCTTTTAGATTTTAGCCTTCAGAAGAGACCCACAGCCCAGAGATCCAGCGGTCGGACCGAGAGGCGGAGCTCGGGAGGATGGTCATTAGCGTCACGACCCCGGTGGCTGCCGAGGAAGGGCTGCCTCGGGAACTTTTAGATCCAGCCTCTTGGGGTGGGACTCTCCCCCTCTTGTGAGGGATCTGCAAAGATCTGGTCTCGTTTGACTTGGGGAAGGGTGTTATTTCGGTTGCCCTGCAATGAAGAACACGGCCGTTCTAATCCTTTAAACCCGCACGGCTAAGACCTTCTCCGAAATTTCAAAATTGGGCTGTGTGCTGGAGATGAATTAGATAAATTTGTGAAAATCGGAATTTATTTTGTTCAATGCATTAATTGCAAATTTGTGAATGTCTTACCCTTGCCGCCCCAGGCTTCTACTTACACTTACATCGGGAGGAGGACAGGCCCAAACTCCGGCTCAAATTAGGTTCCATACTCCCGCATTCTCATTTGCGGCTTTAAGCCCGGGTCAGGTACGGCAGGAACCCGAATGCGGCCCCCCAAAGCGCCAAACCCTTACAGAACACGGCAGCCCACGGGGTTCAAACGACCTCTCGCTGTCCCGGTCGGTAGGGACCTTGCTGACTTGTGGCCGTGGGGAGTAGGGGTGTGTTGGCCTTGAGCGGGGACCTAAATCCCGGAAGGCGCTGCCACATTCCCTCTCCCGGTACGGGGGCGGGGCCGACCTCTCCCTCCTAAGTCGCGATTTGCTGCCAATGGATTTCGGAAACGTCGACGCCACGGGGACCAAGGATTAAGGTAGCGAGAAGACCACGGAGCCTCAAGAAACGCCAAAGTAAGCTCACTTCAAAATACGCCAGGCGATCAATTATTTCACAGGATGTGGGTGGGATCTGTAGTAGAGAGCGTGAGTGTTTCTTTCTTTTGCAAAACCAACCTTAACTTGCTCCCTAGGCTGTTTGTATTAGGTGATTTAGCGGGGGTCAATTTATATTAGAACCTCCCAGATGCGGCGACAAAAGCTACTGCCGGTTTATACAAGGCAGAAGCCTGAGGAACGCCCAGCCGGTGAAAGGGTCTCCCGGGGCCGTCTGGAATCTTTTGGGCCTTCAGAAAGAGGGCCCACGGCCAGGAGGATCAACGGTGGATAGAGGCAGACTCGGGAGAGGTGTTAATTCATTAAGCGTCGCGGCCCAGGGGACCCAGTGCCGAAGGGGCTGCCCACCAGGGAACTTTTGGATCCCGCCTCTTGGGGTCCGGTTTCTCCCCTCTTGTGAGGGGGATCCACTGCCGAAGGTCTGGTCGTTTGACAGGGGGAGGGTGCGGCTAGGTTTACCCGCAGCGAGAACGCCCCGTCGTTCTAATGCTTAACCCGCTGACCTAGACCTTCTGCGAAAATTTGAAAGTGGGTGTGTTTGGGATGAATTAGGAATCCGGTGGCAAAAATCGAATTTATTTTTACGTGCATTAATTACGAATTTGAATGTCTTGCCAACGCAAAGCGCCGCAGAGCTTCTACTTGCCACATGGAGGAGGGCGGGCCCAAACTCCGCTCCGTCCAGTTCCCTTGCTCAGGTATTCCTCTCAGCTGCGGCTTCCTCGGCCCGGGTCCCAAGTTACATGAGACCAAGTCTAGGCCCCCAAAATGCAAGCCCTTCTAGAACACAGCAACCTGAAGTTCGTTTAGAGCCCTCTCCTTGTCAGTCGGCCCAGGGACCTTGTATTCGACAGCGTAAGTGGGGTGTTGATGCCGAGCGGGGACCCTAAAATCCCCGGGCTGTTTGCCCCGTTTCCTCTCCCAGGCCACAGGGGCGGGCCGGCGTGACCTCCCCTCTGGGGTCGCGATTTGGCTCGCCAATGGACTTAAACGTCGACATTGCCACAGGGACCAAGTTAGTGGCGAAGACCACCCGACCTCAAGAGCCAAAGTAGCTCACTTCCATCACACTTTCGTAGTCGAATTGGCCTAGGATGTGGGTGCGGGATCTTTAGTAGAGGCGTGAAGTGTTTCTTTCTTTGCAAAACCAACCTTGTAACTTGCTCCTAGGCTAATTTACGCCCATTCGGGCGATTTGGCGGGGTAAATTTGCCATTAGGAGCCTCCCACGGTGACGACAAAAGGCTCTTGCGGTTTATACAAGACCTCGGGGCCTTGTGGTTTGACAATTCTCCCAGGACCGATCTGGAATCTTTGGGCCTTCAGAAGAGTTACGGCAGGAGGATCCAGCGGTCGGATAGGGGCAGGGCTCGGGAGGGGTGGTCGTAGCGTCACGGCCGGGGGCCTTGCCGAGGAAGAACTCTTGACCGTTCTAATGCTAACCCTTTGGCCTAGACCTTCTCCCGAAAATTTGAAAGGGTAAGAACGTGTCTTTGGAGATGAATTAGGAATCCAGTGGCAAAAATGGAATTTATTTTAGGTACAATGCATTAATTAGCGAATTTGTGAATGTCTTGCCAGCGCAAAGTGCCCCGACTTAGGCCCAAACTCCGGCTCGGTCGGTCCCTTGCTCGGTACTCATTGCGGCTTCTGCGAGGTTCCAAGTGCAGCGGACCAAGTCTTGGCCCCCAGCGCGCAAACCCTTCTACCAGAACACGGCCCACGGGTTTACGTTTGAGGCCCTCTCCTGTCGGGGTCGGTGGGACCTTGGTGACTTGGCGTGGAGTGGGGTGTTGGCTTGACTGGGGCCCTAAATCCCCAGGAAATTTGCTTGCCACGAATTTCCTCTCCCAAGGCCACACGGGGGCCGGACGGGCAACCTCCCCACTCGAGGTCCTTGATTTGGCTCGCCAATGGACTGGAAACGTCGACATTGCCACAGGGACCAAGTTCCGTGGCTGAAGACCACCGACCTCCAAGCGCCAAAGTATCACTTCCATCACACTCGTAGTCAATTGGCCTAGGATGTGGAGTGGGGATCTTGCCATGGGCGTAAGTGTTTCTTCTTTCTTTTGCAAAACCCGACCTTGTAACTTGCTCGAGGGTAATTTTCCCATTCGGGCCGATTTGGCGGGGGTCGTTTGCCATTCGGGAGCCTCCCGGTGCGACGATAAAACCTTGCGGTTTATACAAGGCCAGGCCTCGGGGCCTTGGTTTGACAAGTTCTCCCGGGACGATCGAATCTTTTGGGCCTTCGAGGGCTATTGCAGGAGGAATCCAGCGGTGGATAGGGGAGCAGGGCTCAGGAGGAGTGGTCGTGGCGTCGCGGCCCGGGGGCGGGGAAGAATTTTTGCCTGGGAACTTTTGGATCCAGCCTCTTGGGGTGGGACTCTCCCTCTTGTGAGGATCACGCAAAGGTCCTGGTCTCGTTTGACTGGGGAAGGTGCGGCTCGGTTGCCACCCAGCGGAGCTGCCCCGTAGATTCTAATGCTATGCTGACCTAGACCTTCTCTCAGAAAATTTGAAAATTGGAAACGTGTCTTTGGAGATGAATTAGGAATCGGTGTAAAAATGGAGAATTTATTTTTAGTACAATGCATTAGTAGAATTTGTGAATGTCTTGCTGCTGCAGCCCCAGAGCTTCTACTTGCCACGCCGGGAGGAGAGGACATGCCCAAACTCCGGCTCGTCGGTTCCCCTTGCTCCGTATTCTCATTGCGGCTTCGGCTGAGGTCCCAAATTACAGCAGACCAAGTCTTGGCCCCAAAATGCAAACCCTTCTAGAACACAGCAGCCCACGGGGTTTACATTTCAGGCCCTCTCGCAGCCGGTCGGCGGGACCTTCTTGGTGACTTGGCGTGGAGTGGGGGTGGCCTTGAGGCGGGACCCTAAATCCCGGTTGCTTGCCCATTTCCTCTCCCAAGGCCACAGGGGCCGGACGGGCAACCTCCGAATCGCGATTTAGCTCTTAATGGACTCGAAGCATCCGACATTGCCACAGGACCAAGTTCCGTGGCGAGAAGACCACCCGACCTCCAAGAAGCGCCAAAAGTAATACACTTCCATCCTTTTCGTAGTCAATTGGCTAGGATGTGGAGTGCGAGGATACTGCGTGGAGGCGTGGTGTTTCTTTCTTTTTGCAAAGCCGACCTTGTAACTTGTAATTTTGCCGTGCAGGCGGGTCGATTTGCCATTAGGAGAACTCCGTTGCGAAGGCGACAAAACCTGCGGTTTTATGCAGACGACCTCCCGGAAGGGGCGCCAGCGGTTTGGCGGGAATTCACGGACGATACGGAATCTTTTGGGCCTTCGAAGAGGGCCCGGCCGGAGATCCAAGCGGTCGGACCGAGGAACCGAGGGCTCGGGAGGATGGTCATTGAAATCTCGACCCTCGGGAAAGCTTGTACCCGGAAAAGAACTGCCTCGAGAACTTTTTAGATCCGCCTCTTGAGTGGGACTCTCCTCTTGTGAGGGATCTGCCAAGGTCTGGTCTCGTTTGACTTGGGGAAGGGTGCGGCTCGGTTGCCTGCAATGGGGTACACTTGACGTTCTAATGCTAACCCTTTGACCTAGACCTTCTCAGAAAATTTCAAAAATTGGGCTGTGTCTTTGGAGATGAATTAGAATCCGGTGGCAAAAAATCGAATTTATTTTGTTACGAAAATGCATTAATTGCGAATTTGAATAATGTACCCTTTATAGCGCCCCAGACTCTACTTGCCACATCCGGAGGAGGGCGGGCCCAAACTCGCTCAAGTCGGTTCCCTTGCCATTCTCATTTACTGACTTCTCGTGAGTCCCAAGTGCAACAGACCAAGTCTACGGCCCCCAAGCATAAACCCTTCTAGAACACGGCAACCCACGGGGTTTCGTTTGGAGGCCCTCTCCTTGTCCCGAGATTGATGGGACCTTAGCGTGACTTGGCGATGGGTAAGTGTTGATGCAGGCCGAGACCCTAAATCCCGAGGCTGCTTGCCCACAATTTCCTCTCCCCAAGGCCACAGGGGCCGGGCCGGGCAACCTCCCCTCCGGGAATCGCGATTTGGCTCGCCAATGGACTCAAACGTCGACATTGCCACGAGGACCAGGATTACATTAGCGAGGAAGACCACCGACCTCCAAGCGCCAAAGTAGCTCACTTCCACAGTCAGGTGGCCTAGGATGTAGGTGAGATCTCTTCTTAGTAGAAGTGAAGTGTTTCTTTCTTTTGCAAAACCAACCTTGTAACTTGCTCCTAGGCTATTTAGCCATTAGGGCGATTTGGCGAGTCAATTTGCCATAGGCCTCCCAGATGCGAGCGACAAAAGCTGCGGTTTTATACAAAGGCAGAGTACTCAGGGCTGTGCTTGATTTGACAAGTTCTCAGGACCCGATCTGGAATCTTTTGGGCCTTCGAAGGGGCCCTAATGGGAAGGATCCAGTCGGATAGGGAACGCCGGGCTCAGGAGGGTGGTCGATGGCGTGCAGCCCGAGGGGGTATTTGCGAGGAAAGGGCGCCTCGGGGAACTTTGGATCAGCCTCTTGGGGTCGGGACTCTCCCCTCTTGTGAGGATCCTGCCAAAGGTCTGGTCTCGTTTATTTGGGGAAGGGTACTTATTTCGGTTGCTTACATGCCGGCCGTTCTAATGCTAACCCTTTGACCTAGACAGCTATAGAAATTTGAAAAGGGGTAAGAATTTGTCTTTGGAGATGAATTAGAATCAATTTGGCAAAAAATGAAATTTATTTTCGTACAATGCATTAATTGAATTTGTGAATGTCTTGCCTTTGCAAAAGTGCTGACTTAGGCCCAAACTCGGCTCCGTCGGTTCCTTGCTCGGTATTCTCATTTCAGGCTTCTGAGGTCCCAAGTGCAACAGACCAAGTCTTGGCCCCAAAGCATAAACCCTTCTAGAACACGGCAGCCCACGGGTTTTAGATTTGAGCCCTCTCGCTTGTCGAGATTGTTTGGGACCTTCGCCCGTGACTTCGGCGTGGAGTAGAGTGTTGGCCTTGAGCGGGGACCCTAAATCCCGAGGCTGCTTGCCGAATTTCCTCTCCCAAGGCCGGGGCGGGCCAGACCTTCTCCCACTCAGGAATGGCGATTTAGCTCGCCAATGGACTCAAGCGTCGACATTGCCACGAGGTTAGGATTCGATGGCGAAGACCACCCGACCTCCAAGCGCCAAAGTAGCTCACTTCCATCACACTGCGTAGTCAATTGGCCTAGGATGTGGGTGCGGATCTTTAGCAGTGGGCGTAGGTGTTTTCTTTCTTTGCAAAGCGGCCTTGTAACTTGCTCGAGGTATTTGCCATGCGGGCGATTTAGCGAAGTGCGTTTTGCCATTAGGAGCCTCCCCGATAGCGAGCGACAAAACAACTGCGGTTTATACAAAGGCCCAGGCCTCCCGGGGCCGTAGCGGTTTATTAAGTTCTCGGACGATCAGGAATCTTTTTGGGCCTTCGAAGAGGGGCCACGTGGGAGAATCAGCGGTCGGATAAGGGGAGCAGGAGGGTGAGGTCGTGGCGTGCGGCCGGGGGCTGTGCCGGGAAGGGCTGCCTCGGGAACTTTGGATCCCATACTCTTGGGGTCGGTTTCTCCTCTGTGAGGATCACGCAGGTCTGGTCTCGTTTGACTTGAGGAAGGGTGGCTGGTTGCCTGCAGCAAGAACACGTGGATTCTAATGCTAGCCTTTGACCTAGACCTTCTCGAAAATTTCGAAAATTGGTACGTGTCTTTGGAATAAATTAGGAATCCGGTGGCAAAAAATCAGAATTTATTTTAGGTACAATGCATTAATTACCAAGTTGTGAATGTCTTGCCCTTTGCAAAGCGCCCCAGAGCTTCTACTTGCCATCGGAGGGCAGGCCCAAACTTCACTCGTCAGTTCCTGCTGCGTATTCTCATTGCGGCTTCTGTGAGGTCCCAAGTGCAACAGACCAAGTCTTGGCCCCCAAAATGCAAACCCTTCTAGAATTTTGTAGCCTGGGGTTTACATTTAGGAGGCCCTCTCGCTTAGCCGGTCAGTAGGGACCTTGTGACTTGGCGTGGAGTGGGGGTGTTGACACCAGGCTGGGGACCTAAAATCAGGAAGGCGCGCTGAATTTCCTCTCCCAAGGCCACGGGGGCGGGCGGGCAACACTCGGCCGGAATGGTGATTTGGCTGCGCCAATGGATGAAGCGTCGGCTTGTTGCCACAGGGACCAGGATTAAAGTGGCGAAGACCACCCGACCTCCAAGAAGCGTAAAGTAACTCCCTTCCATCATACTCGTAGTCAGGTGGCTAGGATGTAGGTGCGGGATGCTGGTGGAGGCGTGGTGTTTCTTTCTTTTGCAAAGCAGGCCTTGTAACTTGCTACCTAGGGTAATTTAAGCCATTCGAGGCAGGAGTCGATTTGCCATTAGGAGACTCCGTGCGAGCGACAAAACAACTGCGGTTTATACAAGACCCGACCTCGGGGGCCGGTTTATTAAGTTCTCCCGGGCCGTCACGGAATCTTTTGGGCCTTCGAGGGCCCAGGAGATCAACGGTGGATAGAGGAACGAGGAGCTCGGGAGGATGGTCGTGGCGTCACGGCCCGAGTGGCGCGAGAAGGGCTGCCTAGAACTTTTAGATCCCAGCCTCTTGGGGTCAGGACTCTCCCTCTTGTGAAGGGATCCTGCAAGGTCTGGTCTCGTTTGACTTGGGGAAGGGTGCGGCTGGTTGCCTGTAATGGGCTGCTTGAGCCGTTCTAATACTAACCCTTTGACCTAGACCTTCTCCCAGAAAATTTCCAAAAGGGTAGGGAACGTGTGCTGGAGATGAATTAGGAATCGGTGGCAAAAATAGAATTTATTTTAGGTACAATGCATTAGTGCGAATTTGTGAATGTCTTGCCTTTAAGCGCCCCCACGACTTCTACTTGCCACATCGGGAGGAGGACAGGCCCAAACTCGCTCCGTCCCGGTTCCCCTTGCTCCGCATTCTCCTTTAGGCCACCGGCGGAGTCCCGAGTACGCGAGACCAAGTCTAGGTCTAGCGCCAAACCCTTCTAGAACACGGCAGCCCACGGGGTTTCGTTTTGGAGGCCCTCCTTGTCCCGGGTGGTAGGGACGCTTTAGCGTGATGACTTGGCGTGGAGTGGGGTGTGGCCTTGACGAGGACCTCATCCCGAGGCGCGCGAATTTCTCTCCCAAGGCCACGGGGCCGGGCCGGGCAACCTCCCTCTCAGGAATGGCGATTTGGCTGCGCAATGGACTAGAAGCGTCGACATTAGGGGACCAGGATTCCGTAGCGAGAAGACCTGCGACCTCCAAGCGTAAAGTAGCTCACTTCCATCACACTGCGTAGTCAATTGGCCTAGGATGGCCAGGATGCGGGATCTCTTCTTGGTAAGAAGTGAGTGTTTCTTTCTTTACCAAAACCAACCTTGTAACTGCTCCTAGGCTATTTAAGCCATTCGGACGGTTGGCAGGGAATTAGGTTGCCATTAGGAGCCTCGGTGCCGAGCGACAAAAGCGCGGTTTATACAAGGCCAGAGCCACCGGGGCGTAGCGGTTTGACAAGTTCTCACGGACCGATCTGGAATCTTTGGGCCTTCGAAGAGGGGCCTGACGGGAAGAGATCAACTTGATGGATAGAACCGGGCACCAGGAGGAGTGGTCGTGGCGTCGCGGCCGGGGGCTGTTGCCGAGAAGGAGCTGCCTGGGGAACTTTTGGATCCGCCTCTTGAGATTGGGACTCTCCCCACTGCTTGTGAGGATCACTGCAAGGTCCTGGTCGTTGACTTGGGGAGGTGCCAGCTCGGTTGCCACAGCGGGCTGCCCCGTCGTTCTAATATAACCCTGTGACCTAGACCTTCTCACGAAAATTTCGAAGAATTAGGTATTGTCTTTGGAGATGAATTAGGAATCCAGGCGGCAAAAAATGAGAATTTATTTTTATTACAATGCATTAATTGCGAATTTATGAATGTCTTGCCATTGCAAAAGCACCCCCCCATTTCTACTTGCTACGCCGGGGAGGAGGATAGGCCCAAACTCGCTCGGTCAGTTCCCTTGCTCGTATTCTCGGCAAACTTCTCGGCGGGTCCCAAGTGCTGGACCAAGTCTACGGCCCCCAGCACAAACCCTTCTAGAACTGGCAGCCCACGGGGTTTCGTTTTGGAGGCCCTCCTTCGGTCAGTAGGGACCTTGCTGGTGACAGTGTGGAGTGGGGGTGTTGACTTGCAGGCGGGGACCCTAAATCCCGTGCTTGCCCGAATTTCCTCTCCCCGAATGCAGGGGCCGGACGGGCAACCTCCCAGCCGGAATGCGTGATTTGGCTACGCCAATGGACTCGAAGCGTCGACATTGCCACAGGGACCAAGTTAGTGGCGAAAGACCACCCGACCTCGAAGCCCAAAGTAGCTCACTTCCATCACACTTTCGTAGTCAATTGGCCTGGGATGTGGATCGGGATCTCTTGTCGTGGAGGCGTGAAGTGTTTTCTTTTCTTTTTACAAAACCGACCTTGTAACTTGCTCCCTAGGGTAATTTAAATTCCCGGACGATTTGGCAGGTCGATTTGCCATTCAAGACCTCCCGGTGCCCGAGCGACAAAACTGCTAGGTTTATACAAGGCCCGACCTCGGGGCCTTGCGGTTTTGACAAGTTCTCCGGACCCGTCTGGAATCTTTTGGGCCTTCGAAGGGGCCCACGAGCGGGGAGGATCCAGCGGTGGGATAGAGAGGAAGACTCGGGAGGATGGTCATTAGCGTCTGCCCCCGGGGCCTTGGCCCGAGAAGAGCTGCCTCGGGAACTTTTGGATCCCACCTCTTGGGGTCCAGGACTCTCCCCTCTTGTGAGGGATCCTGCAAGGTCCTGGTCTCGTTTGACTTGGGGAAGGGTGCCGGCTCGGTTGCCACCAGCGGGCTGCCCGACCCTTCTAATGCTAACCCTTTGACCTAGACCTTCTCCGAAAATTTCCGAAAATTGGGCTGTGTCTTTGGAGATGAATTAGGAATCGGTGGCAAAAATCATAATTTATTTTCGTACAATGCATTAATTGCAATTTATGAATGTCTTGCCAGCTTTGCAAAAGCCCCCCCTCCTTCTTCTTGCCACATCGGAGGAGGACAGGCCCAAACTCCGCTCCTTCGGTTCCCCTTGCTCCGTATTCTCGGCTGCGGCTTCTCGGCCAGGTCCCAAGTGCAGCAGAGACCAAGTCTTGGCCCCCAAAGCATAAACCCTTCTAGAACACACAGCCCACGGGGTTTTCGTTTGAAGGCCCTCTCCTTGTCAGTTCGGCTGGGGCCTTGCGCCGTGACTTGGCGTGGAGTGGGGGTGTTGATGCTTGCGGGGACCTAAAATCCCCGAATCTGCTTGCCCCGAATTTCCTCTCCCCAAGGCCACGGGGGCCGGACCCGAGCAACCTCCCCTCTCGGAATCGCGATTTGGCTCTGCCAATGGACTCGAGCGTCGACATTGCCACGGGGACCAAGTTCCGTGGCAGAAGACCACCCGACCTCCAAGAAGCGCCAAAGTAGCTCACTTCCATCACACTCGTAGTCAATTGGCCTAGGATGTGGATGCGGGATCTTTGTCGTGGAGGCGTGAGTGTTTTTTTCTTTTGCAAAACCGACCTTGTAACTTGCTCCCTAGGATGTAATTTCACATTCGGACGATTTGGCGGGGTCGATTTGCCATTCCGAACCTCCCGGTGCCCGACGACAAAACATTGCGGTTTATACAAGGCCAGGCCTCGGGGCGCCCGCGGTTTGACAAGTTCTCCCGGACCGATCTGGAATCTTTTGGGCCTTCGAAGGGGGCCACGGCCGGGAGGATCAGCGGTCGGATAGGGGCCAGGGCTCGGGAGGGTGGTCATTAGCGTCAGCCCCCGGGGGCTTGCCCGGGAAAGGGCTGCCTCG
Organism: Isoetes taiwanensis; assembly: GCA_021234155.1. NCBI lineage: Eukaryota > Viridiplantae > Streptophyta > Lycopodiopsida > Isoetales > Isoetaceae > Isoetes > Isoetes taiwanensis. The sequence goes on along the minus strand of JAJEKV010000001.1, from coordinate 19,722,583 downwards.
GGAACTTTTGGATCCCGCCTCTTGGGGTCAGGACTCTCCCCCTCTTGTGAGGATCCTGCAAGGTCTGGTCTCGTTTGACTTGGGGGAAGGGTGCCAGCTTCGGTTGCCACCAGCGGGGCTGCCCCGGCCATTCTAATGCTAACCCTTTGACCTAGACCTTCTCAGAAAATTTCGAAAATTGGGGCATGTCTTTGGAGATGAATTAGGAATCCGGTGGCAAAAAATCATAATTTATTTTAAGTACAATGCATTAATTGCGAATTTATGAATGTCTTGCCAGCAAAAGCGCCCCCCGACTTCTACTTGCCACATCGGAGGAGGACAGGCCCAAACTCCGCTCCTCGGTTCCCCTTGCTCCGTATTCTCGGTGCGGCTTCTCGGCGGAGTCCCAAGTGCAGCAGACCAAGTCTTGGCCCCAAAAGCAAAACCCTTCTAGAACACGGCAGCCCACGGGGGGTTCGTTTGGAGCCCTCTCCTTGTCCCGGTTCAGCTGGGACCTTGCGTGGTGACTTGGCGTGGAGTGGGGTGTTGGCCTTGCCGGGGCGGGGACCCTAAAATCCCCTTCTCGGAAGTGCTTGCCCCGCCCTCTCCCCAAGGCCACGGGGGCCGGGGCCCGAGGCAACCTCCCCTCTCGGGAATCGCGATTTGGCTCTGCCAATGGACTCGAAGCGTCGACATTGCCACAGGGACCAAGTTCCGTGGCGGAAGACCACCCGACCTCAAAAGCGCCAAAGTAGCTCACTTCCATCACACTCGTAGTCAATTGGCCTAGGATGTGGATGCGGGATCTCTTGTCGTGGAGGCGTGAGTGTTTCTTTCTTTTGCAAAACCGACCTTGTAACTTGCTCCCTAGGGTAATTTCGCCATTCGGACGATTTGGCGGGGTCGATTTGCCATTCGAACCTCCCGGTGCCCGAGCGACAAAACAACTGCGGTTTATACAAGGCCCGACCTCGGGGCGCCCAGCGGTTTGACAAGTTCTCCCGGACCCGATCTGGAATCTTTTGGGCCTTCCCGAGAGGGGCCCGGACCGGAGGATCCAGCGGTCGGATAGGGGAACCGGGCTCGGGAGGGTGGTCATTAGCGTCACCCCCCGGGGCCTTTGCCGGGGAAGGGCTGCCTCGGGAACTTTTGGATCCCGCCTCTTGGGGTCGGGACTCTCCCCTCTTGTGAGGGATCCACTGCAGGTCTGGTCTCGTTTGACTTGGGGAAGGGTGCCAGCTCGGTTGCCACCGCAGCGGGCTGCCCGACCATTCTAATCTTAACCCTTTGACCTAGACCTTCTCCGAAAATTTGAAAAATTGGGCTGTGTCTTTGGAGATGAATTAGGAATCCAGGTGGCAAAAAAATCAGAATTTATTTTAGTACAATGCATTAATTGCGAATTTATGAATGTCTTGCCAGCTGCAAAAGCCCCCCCGACTTCTACTTGCCACATCGGAGGAGGACAGGCCCAAACTCCGCTCCGTCCCGTTCCCCTTGCTCCGTATTCTCCGTTGCGGCTTCTCGGCCGGTCCCAAGTGCAACAGACCAAGTCTTGGCCCCAAAATGCAAACCCTTCTAGAACACGGCAGCCCACGGGGTTTCGTTTGGAGGCCCTCTCCTTGTCGGTTCGGTAGGGACCTTGCGTGTGACTTGGCGTGGAGTGGGGGTGTTGGCCTTGAGGCGGGGACCCTAAAATCCCGGGATGCTTGCCCGAATTTCCTCTCCCCAAGGCCACGGGGGGCGGGCGGGCAACCTCCCCTCTCGGAATCGCGATTTGGCTCTGCCAATGGACTCGAGCGTCGACATTGCCACAGGGACCAAGTTCCGTGGCGAGGAAGACCACCCGACCTCCAAGAAGCGCCAAAGTAGCTCACTTCCATCACACTTTCGTAGTCAATTGGCCTAGGATGTGGATGCGGGATCTTTGTCGTGGAGGCGTGAGTGTTTCTTTCTTTTGCAAAACCGACCTTGTAACTTGCTCCCTAGGGTAATTTCAGCCATTCCGGACGATTTGGCGGGGTCGATTTGCCATTCGGAGCCTCCCGGTGCCCGAGCGACAAAACATTGCGGTTTATACAAGGCCAGACCTCGGGGCGCCCAGCGGTTTGACAAGTTCTCCGGACCGATCTGGAATCTTTTGGGCCTTCGAAGAGGGGCCCTGGCCGGGGAGGATCAGCGGTCGGATAGGGGAACGGGCTCGGGAGGGTGGTCATTAAGCGTCTGACCCCGGGGGCTTTGCCGGGGAAGGGCTGCCTCGGGAACTTTTGGATCCCGCCTCTTGGGGTCCGGACTCTCCCCCCCTCTTGTGAGGGATCCACCAAAGGTCTGGTCTCGTTTGACTTGGGGAAGGGTGCCATTTCGGTTGCCACCAGCGGGCTGCCCGACCGTTCTAATGCTAACCCTTTGACCTAGACCTTCTCCAGAAAATTTGAAAATTGGGCTGTGTCTTTGGAGATGAATTAGGAATCCGGTGGCAAAAAATCAAATTTATTTTCGTACAATGCATTAATTGCGAATTTATGAATGTCTTGCCACTGCAAAAGCGCCCCCCGACTTCTACTTGCCACATCGGGAGGAGGACAGGCCCAAACTCCGCTCCGTCAGTTCCCCTTGCTCCGTATTCTCCGCTGCAGCTTCTCGGCGAGGTCCCAAGTGCAACAGACCAAGTCTTGGCCCCCAAAACGCAAACCCTTCTAGAACCTGGCAACCCACAGGGTTTACGTTTCGGAGGCCCTCTCCTTGTCGGTCGGGACCTTGCGTGTGACTTGGCGTGGAGTGGGGGTGTTGGCCTTGAGGCGGGGACCCTAAAATCCCCGGAGGCTGCTTGCCCCGATTTCCTCTCCCCAAGGCCACGGGGGCCGGGCGGGCAACCTCCCTCTCGGAATCGCGATTTGGCTCGCCAATGGACTCGAAACGTCGACATTGCCACAGGGACCAAGTTCCGTGGCGAGAAGACCACCCGACCTCAAAGAAGCCAAAGTAGCTCACTTCCATCACACTCGTAGTCAATTGGCCTAGGATGTGGGTGCGGGATCTTGCTCGTGGAGGCGTGAGTGTTTCTTTCTTTTGCAAAACCGACCTTGTAACTTGCTCCCTAGGGTAATTTAAGCCATTCCGGACGATTTGGCGGGGTCGATTTGCCATTCAGGAGCCTCCCGGTGCGAGCGACAAAACAACTGCGGTTTATACAAGGCCAGACCTCGGGGCGCCCAGCGGTTTGACAAGTTCTCGGACCGATCTGGAATCTTTTGGGCCTTCGAAGAAGGGCCCCTGGCCGGAGGATCAGCGGTCGGATAGGGGCACCGGGCTCGGGGAGGTGGTCATTAGCGTCTGACCCCCGGGGCTGCCCGGAAAGGCTGCCTCGGGAACTTTTGGATCCCGCCTCTTGGGGTCGGACTCTCCCCTCTTGTGAGGATCCTGCAAGGTCTGGTCTCGTTTGACTTGGGGAAGGGTGCCCGGCTTCGGTTGCCACCTGCGGGCTGCCCGACCCATTCTAATGCTAACCCTTTGACCTAGACCTTCTCAGAAAATTTCGAAAATTGGGCTGTGTCTTTGGAGATGAATTAGGAATCCAGGTGGCAAAAAATCAAAATTTATTTTAGTACAATGCATTAATTGCGAATTTATGAATGTCTTGCCCTTTGCCAAAGCCCCCCCCGACTTCTACTTGCCACATCGGGAGGAGGACAGGCCCAAACTCCGCTCCGTCAGTTCCCCTTGCTCCGTATTCTCCGCTGCAGCTTCTCGGCGAGGTCCCAAGTGCAACAGACCAAGTCTTGGCCCCAAAGCGCAAACCCTTCTAGAACACGGCAGCCCACGGGGGTTTACGTTTGGAGGCCCTCTCCTTGTCGGTCGGCCGGGACCTTGGTCGTGACTTGGCGTGGAGTGGGGGTGTTGGCCTTGAGCGGGGACCCTAAAATCCCCCCGGAAACTGCTTGCCCCGAATTTCCTCTCCCCAAGGCCCTGGGGACGGACGGGCAACCTCCCCGCTCCGGAATCGCGATTTGGCTCTGCCAATGGACTCAAGCGTCGACATTGCCACAGGGACCAAGTTCCGTGGCGGAAGACCACCCGACCTCCAAGAAGCGCCAAAGTAGCTCACTTCCATCACACTTTCGTAGTCAATTGGCCTAGGATGTGGGTGCGGGATCTTTGCCGTGGAGGCGTGAGTGTTTCTTTCTTTTTTGCAAAACCGACCTTGTAACTTGCTCCCTAGGGTAATTTAGCCATTCGGACGATTTGGCGGGGTCGATTTGCCATTCGGACCTCCCGGTGCCGAGCGACAAAACACTGCGGTTTATACAAGGCCGACCTCGGGGCGCCCAGCGGTTTGACAAGTTCTCCCGGGACCGTCTGGAATCTTTTGGGCCTTCCCGAAGGGGCCCCGGCCGGAGGATCAGCGGTCGGATAGGGGAACCGGGCTCCGGGAGGGTGGTCATTAGCGTCTGCAGCCCCCGGGGGCTGCCGGGAAGGGGCTGCCTCGGGAACTTTTGGATCCCGCCTCTTGGGGTCCAGGACTCTCCCCTCTTGTGAGGGATCCTGCAAGGTCCTGGTCTCGTTTGACTTGGGGAAGGGTGCCAGGCTTCGGTTGCCACCGCAGCGGGCTGCCCGACCGTTCTAATGCTAACCCTTTGACCTAGACCTTCTCCAGAAAATTTCGAAAATTGGGCTGTGTCTTTGGAGATGAATTAGGAATCCAGCTGGCAAAAAATCAGAATTTATTTTCGTACAATGCATTAATTGCGAATTTGTGAATGTCTTGCCACTGCAAAAGCGCCCCCCGACTTCTACTTGCCACATCGGGAGGAGGACAGGCCCAAACTCCGCTCCGTCAGTTCCCCTTGCTCCGTATTCTCCGTTGCAGCTTCTCGGCGAGGTCCCAAGTGCAACAGACCAAGTCTTGGCCCCCAAAATGCAAACCCTTCTAGAACACGGCAACCCACGGGGTTTCGTTTGGGAGGCCCTCTCCTTGTCCGGTTCGGCCGGGACCTTGCGCGTGACTTGGCGTGGAGTGGGGGTGTTGGCCTTGAGGCGGGGACCCTAAAATCCCCCTGGAAGCTGCTTGCCCCGAATTTCCTCTCCCCAAGGCCCTGGGGACGGACGGGCAACCTCCCCGCTCCGGAATCGCGATTTGGCTCTGCCAATGGACTCAGAACGTCGACATTGCCCTGGGGACCAAGTTCCGTGGCCAGAAGACCACCCGACCTCCAAGAAGCGCCAAAGTAGCTCACTTCCATCACACTCGTAGTCAATTGGCCTAGGATGTGGGTGCGGGATCTTTGCGTGGAGGCGTGAGTGTTTCTTTCTTTTTTGCAAAACCGACCTTGTAACTTGCTCCCTAGGGTAATTTACGCCATTCGGACGATTTGGCGGGGTCGATTTGCCATTAGGACCTCCCGGTGCCCGAGCGACAAAACACTGCGGTTTATACAAGGCCAGAGCCTCGGGGCGCCCCGGCGGTTTGACAAGTTCTCGGGGCCGATCTGGAATCTTTTGGGCCTTCGAAGAGGGGCCCCTGGCCCAGGAGGATCAGCGGTCGGATAGGGGCCGGGCTCGGGGAGGTGGTCATTAGCGTCACAGCCCCGGGGGCGCTGCCGGGAAGGGCTGCCTCGGGAACTTTTTGGATCCCGCCTCTTGGGGTCAGGACTCTCCCCTCTTGTGAGGATCCTGCAAGGTCTGGTCTCGTTTGACTTGGGGAAGGGTGCCCGGCTTCGGTTGCCACACCTGGGCTGCCCGACCATTCTAATGCTAACCCTTTGACCTAGACCTTCTCCGAAAATTTGAAAATTGGGCTGTGTCTTTGGAGATGAATTAGGAATCCAGTGGCAAAAATCAGAATTTATTTTTAGTACAATGCATTAATTGCGAATTTGTGAATGTCTTGCCAGCACAAAAGCCCCCAGACTTCTACTTGCCACATCGGGAGGAGGACAGGCCCAAACTCCGCTCCGTCGGTTCCCCTTGCTCCGTATTCTCCGCTGCGGCTTCTGCGGCGAGGTCCCAAGTGCAACAGACCAAGTCTTGGCCCCAAAATGCAAACCCTTCTAGAACACGGCAACCCACGGGGTTTCGTTTGGAGGCCCTCTCCTTGTCGGTCGGCGGGGACCTTGGCGTGACTTGGCGTGGAGTGGGGGTGTTGGCCTTGAGGCGGGGACCCTAAAATCCCCGGCTGCTTGCCCAAATTTCCTCTCCCCAAGGCCACAGGGGCCGGGCGGGCAACCTCCCCTCGAGGAATCGCGATTTGGCTCTGCCAATGGACTCGAAACGTCGACATTGCCACGGGGACCAAGTTCCGTGGCGAGAAGACCACCCGACCTCAAGAAGCGCCAAAGTAGCTCACTTCCATCACACTTTCGTAGTCAATTGGCCTAGGATGTGGGTGCGGGATCTTGTTGAGTGGAGGCGTGAGTGTTTCTTTCTTTTGCAAAACCGACCTTGTAACTTGCTCCCTAGGGTAATTTAGCCATTCGGACGATTTGGCGGGGTCGATTTGCCATTCGGGAGCCTCCCGGTGCCCGACGACAAAACACTGCGGTTTATACAAGGCCAGACCTCGGGGCGGCCAGGTTTGACAAGTTCTCCGGACCCGATCTGGAATCTTTTGGGCCTTCGAAGAGGGGCCCACGGCCAGGAGGATCAGCGGTCGGATAGGGGAGGCCGGGCTCGGGAGGTGGTCGTTAGCGTCAGTCGACCCCGGGGCTGCTGCCGGGAAGGGCTGCCTCGGGAACTTTTTGGATCCGCCTCTTGGGGTCCGGACTCTCCCCTCTTGTGAGGGATCCCTGCAAGGTCTGGTCTCGTTTGACTTGGGGGAGGGTGCCGGCTCGGTTGCCACCCAGCGGGCTGCCCGGCCGTTCTAATGCTAACCCTTTGACCTAGACCTTCTCCAAAAATTTCAAAATTGGGCTGTCTTTGGAGATGAATTAGGAATCCGGTGGCAAAAATCAGAATTTATTTTCGTACAATGCATTAATTGCGATTTTGTGAATGTCTTGCCAGCTGCAAAAGCCCCCCCGCTTCTACTTGCCACATCGGGAGGAGGACAGGCCCCAAACTCCGCTCCGTCGGTTCCCCTTGCTCCATATTCTCCGCTGCGGCTTCTCGGCCGGTCCCAAGTGCAACAGACCAAGTCTTGGCCCCAAAATGCAAACCCTTCTAGAACACGGCAGCCCACGGGGTTTTACGTTTGAGGCCCTCTCCTTGTCGGTTCGGCGGGACCTTCTTGCCCGTGACTTGGCGTGGAGTGGGGGTGTTGGCCTTGAGGCGGGGACCCTAAAATCCCGGGAAGCTTGCTTGCCCGAATTTCCTCTCCCCAAGGCCACGGGGGCCGGACGGGCAACCTCCCCTCTCCGGAACCGCGATTTGGCTCTGCCAATGGACTCAGAACGTCGACATTGCCCTAGGGACCAAGTTCTGTGGCCAGAAGACCACCCGACCTCCAAGAAGCGCCAAAGTAGCTCACTTCAATCACACTCGTAGTCAATTGGCCTAGGATGTGGGTGCGGGATCTTTAGCGTGGAGGCGTGAGTGTTTCTTTCTTTTGCAAAACCCGACCTTGTAACTTGCTCCCTAGGCTAATTTACGCCATTCGGACGATTTGGCAGGGTCGATTTGCCATTCCGGAGCCTCCCGGTGCCCGAACGACAAAACACTACGGTTTATACAAGGCCGACCTCAGGACGCCCCGCGGTTTGACAAGTTCTCCCGGACCGATCTGGAATCTTTTGGGCCTTCGAAGGGGCCCACGGCCGGGAGGATCAGCGGTCGGATAGGGGACCGGGCTCCGGGAGGGGTGGTCATTAGCGTCAGCCCCGGGGGCGGCGCCGGGAAGAGGGCTGCCTCGGGAACTTTTGGATCCCGCCTCTTGGGGTCAGGACTCTCCCCTCTTGTGAGGATCCCACCAAGGTCACGGTCTCGTTTGACTTGGGGAAGGGTGCCAGCTTCGGTTGCCACACAGCGGGCTGCCCGAGCCGTTCTAATGCTAACCCTTTGACCTAGACCTTCTCCAGAAAATTTCGAAAATTGGGCTGTGTCTTTGGAGATGAATTAGGAATCCAGTGGCAAAAAAATCAGAATTTATTTTAGTACAATGCATTAATTGCGAATTTATGAATGTCTTGCCAGCAAAAAGCGCCCCCGACTTCTACTTGCCACATCGGGAGGAGGACAGGCCCAAACTCCGCTCCGTCGGTTCCCCTTGCTCCGTATTCTTCTCGGCTGCGGCTTCTCGGCCCGGTCCAAGTGCAGCAGACCAAGTCTTGGCCCCAAAAGCATAAACCCTTCTAGAACACGGCAGCCCACGGGGTTTTACGTTTGGAGGCCCTCTCCTTGTCCGGTCGGTAGGGACCTTGCGTGTGACTTGGCGTGGAGTGGGGGTGTTGGCCTTGAGGCGGGGACCCTAAAATCCCGGGAAGCTGCTTGCCCGAATTTCCTCTCCCCAAGGCCACGAGGGGCCGGGCCGGGCAACCTCCCCTCTCGGAATCGCGATTTGGCTCTGCCAATGGACTCGAAACGTCGACATTGCCACAGGGGACCAAGTTCCGTGGCCAGAAGACCACCCGACCTCCAAGAAGCGCCAAAGTAGCTCACTTCCATCACACTTTCGTAGTCAATTGGCCTAGGATGTGGGTGCGGGATCTTTAGCCGTGGAGGCGTGAGTGTTTCTTTCTTTTGCAAAACCGACCTTGTAACTTGCTCCCTAGGGTAATTTAGCCATTCGGACGATTTGGCGGTCGATTTGCCATTCGGAGCCTCCCGGTGCGAGCGACAAAACACTACGGTTTATACAAGGCCGACCTCGGGGCCCCAGCGGTTTGACAAGTTCTCCGGGACGATCTGGAATCTTTTGGGCCTTCCCGAAGAGGGCCCCGGAGGATCAGCGGTCGGATAGGGGAGCCGGGCTCTCGGGGAGGTGGTCATTAGCGTGCAGCCCCCCGGGGCCCGGCCCGGGAAAGAGCTGCCTCGGGAACTTTTGGATCCGCCTCTTGGGGTCCGGACTCTCCCCTCTTGTGAGGGATCCTGCAAGGTCTGGTCTCGTTTGACTTGGGGAAGGGTGCCAGCTCGGTTGCCACCAGCGGGCTGCCCGACCCGTTCTAATGCTAACCCTTTGACCTAGACCTTCTCAGAAAATTTGAAAATTGGGCTGTGTCTTTGGAGATGAATTAGGAATCCGGTGGCAAAAAATCAGAAATTTATTTTAATTACAATGCATTAATTGCGAATTTATGAATGTCTTGCCCTTTGCAAAAGCCCCCAGACTTCTACTTGCCACATCGGGAGGAGGACAGGCCCAAACTCCGCTCCGTCAGTTCCCCTTGCTCCGTATTCTCCGCTGCAGCTTCTCGGCCAGGTCCCAAGTGCAACAGACCAAGTCTTGGCCCCCAAAATGCAAACCCTTCTAGAACCTGGCAACCCACAGGGTTTACGTTTCGGAGGCCCTCTCCTTGTCGGTCGGCTGGGACCTTGCGCCGTGACTTGGCGTGGAGTGGGGGTGTTGGCCTTGAGGCGGGGACCCTAAAATCCCCCCGGAAGCTGCTTGCCCCGAATTTCCTCTCCCCAAGGCCCTAGGGACGGACGGGCAACCTCCCCTCTCCGGAATCGCGATTTGGCTCTGCCAATGGACTCAGAACGTCGACATTGCCCTGGGGACCAAGTTCCGTGGCCAGAAGACCACCCGACCTCCAAGAAGCGCCAAAGTAGCTCACTTCCATCACACTCGTAGTCAATTGGCCTAGGATGTGGGTGCGGGATCTTGTCGTGGAGGCGTGAGTGTTTCTTTCTTTTGCAAAACCGACCTTGTAACTTGCTCCCTAGGGTAATTTACGCCATTCGGACGATTTGGCGGTCGATTTGCCATTCGGACCTCCCGGTGCCGAGCGACAAAACACTGCGGTTTATACAAAGGCCCGACCTCGGGGCGCCCAGCGGTTTGACAAGTTCTCCCGGACCCGATCTGGAATCTTTTGGGCCTTCGAAGAGGGCCCACCGGGAGGATCAGCGGTCGGATAGGGGAGCCGGGCTCGGGAGGGTGGTCATTAGCGTCTGCACCCCCGGGGGCCCTTGCCGGGGAAGGGCTGCCTCGGGAACTTTTGGATCCGCCTCTTGGGGTCCGGACTCTCCCCTCTTGTGAGGATCCTGCAAGGTCCTGGTCTCGTTTGACTTGGGGAAGGGTGCCGGCTCGGTTGCCACCTTGGGCTGCCCGACCATTCTAATCTTAACCCTTTGACCTAGACCTTCTCGAAAATTTCGAAAATTGGGGCTGTGTGCTTTGGAGATGAATTAGGAATCCGGTGGCAAAAATCAGAAAATTTATTTTTCGTACAATGCATTAATTTTTATGAATGTCTTGCCACTTTGCAAAAGCCCCCCCGACTTCTACTTGCCACATCGGGAGGAGGGCAGGCCCAAACTCCGCTCCGTCGGTTCCCCTTGCTCCGTATTCTCATTGCGGCTTCTCGGCGAGGTCCCAAGTGCAGCAGACCAAGTCTTGGCCCCAAAATGCAAACCCTTCTAGAACACGGCAGCCCACGGGGTTTCGTTTGGGAGGCCCTCTCCTTGTCGGTCGGCTGGACCTTGCGCCGTGACTTGGCGTGGAGTGGGGGTGTTGGCCTTGAGGCGGGGACCCTAAAATCCCGGAAGCTGCTTGCCCAATTTCCTCTCCCCAAGGCCACAGGGGCCGGACGGGCAACCTCCCCTCCCGGGAATCGCGATTTGGCTCTGCCAATGGACTCGAGGGCGTCGACATTGCCACAGGGACCAAGTTCCGTGGCGAAGACCACCCGACCTCCAAGAAGCGCCAAAGTAGCTCACTTCCATCACACTCGTAGTCAATTGGCCTAGGATGTGGAGTGCGGGATCTTTGTCGTGGAGGGCGTGAGTGTTTCTTTCTTTTTGCAAAACCGACCTTGTAACTTGCTCCCTAGGGTAATTTAAGCCATTCCGGACGATTTGGCGGGGGTCGATTTGCCATTCGGAACCTCCCGGTGCGAAACGACAAAACACTGCGGTTTATACAAGGCCAGGCCTCGGGGCGCCCAGCGGTTTGACAAGTTCTCCCGGACCCGATCTGGAATCTTTTGGGCCTTCCCAAGAGGGCCCACGGCCGGAGGATCAGCGGTCGGATAGGGGAGCAGGGCTCGGGAGGTGGTCATTAGCGTCAGACCCCCAGGGCTTGCCGGGGAAGGGCTGCCTCGGGAACTTTTGGATCCGCCTCTTGGGGTCGGACTCTCCCCTCTTGTGAGGATCCACTGCAAGGTCTGGTCTCGTTTGACTTGGGGAAGGGTGCCAGCTCGGTTGCCACACAGCGGGCTGCCCGACCCATTCTAATGCTAACCCTTTGACCTAGACCTTCTCAGAAAATTTCGAAAATTGGGCTGTGTCTTTGGAGATGAATTAGGAATCCAGTGGCAAAAAATCAAATTTATTTTCGTTACAATGCATTAATTACTGAATTTGTGAATGTCTTGCCAGCGCAAAAGCCCCCGACTTCTACTTGCCACATCGGGAGGAGGACAGGCCCAAACTCCGCTCCGTCGGTTCCCCTTGCTCCGTATTCTCATTGCGGCTTCTCGGCGAGGTCCCAAGTGCAACAGACCAAGTCTTGGCCCCCAAAGCGCAAACCCTTCTAGAACACGGCAACCCACGGGGTTTCGTTTGGAGGCCCTCTCCTTGTCGGTCGGCCGGGGACCTTGCGCCGTGACTTGGCGTGGAGTGGGGGTGTTGGCCTTGAGGCGGGGACCCTAAAATCCCCGAAGCTGCTTGCCCGAATTTCCTCTCCCAAGGCCACGGGGGCGGGCGGGCAACCTCCCCTCTCGAAATCGCGATTTGGCTCTGCCAATGGACTCGAAACGTCGACATTGCCACAGGGACCAAGTTCCGTGGCCGAAGACCACCCGACCTCCAAGAAGCGCCAAAGTAGCTCACTTCCATCACACTTTCGTAGTCAATTGGCCTAGGATGTGGGTGCGGGATCTTGTCGTGGGGAGGCGTGAGTGTTTCTTTCTTTTGCAAAACCGACCTTGTAACTTGCTCCCTAGGGTAATTTAGCCATTCCGGACGATTTGGCGGTCGATTTGCCATTCCGGAACCTCCCGGTGCCCGAGCGACAAAACACTGCGGTTTATACAAGGCCAGACCTCGGGGCGCCCAGCGGTTTGACAAGTTCTCCCGGACCCGATCTGGAATCTTTTGGGCCTTCGAAAGAGGGCCCTGGCCAGGAGGATCAGCGGTCGGATAGGGGGAACCGGGCTCCGGGAGGGTGGTCATTAGCGTCACAGCCCCGGGGGCTGGCGCGGGGGAAGGGCTGCCTCGGGAACTTTTGGATCCCGCCTCTTGGGGTCGGGACTCTCCCCTCTTGTGAGGATCCTGCAAGGTCCTGGTCTCGTTTGACTTGGGGAAGGGTGCCAGCTTCGGTTGCCACCCACAGCGGGCTGCCCGACGATTCTAATGCTAACCCTTTGACCTAGACCTTCTCCGAAAATTTCGAAAATTGGGCTGTGTCTTTGGAGATGAATTAGGAATCCGGTGGCAAAAAATCAGAATTTATTTTTAGTACAATGCATTAATTGCGAATTTGTGAATGTCTTGCCAACTTTGCAAAAGCGCCCCCCCGACTTCTACTTGCCACATCGGGAGGAGGGGACAGGCCCAAACTCCGCTCCGTCGGTTCCCCTTGCTCCGTATTCTCCGTTTGCGGCTTCTCGGCCGAGGTCCCAAGTGCAACAGACCAAGTCTTGGCCCCAAAATGCAAACCCTTCTAGAACACGGCAACCCACGGGGTTTACGTTTGGAGGCCCTCTCCTTGTCGGTTCGGTAGGGACCTTGCGTGACTTGGCGTGGAGTGGGGGTGTTGGCCTTGAGGCGGGGACCCTAAAATCCCCGGCTGCTTGCCCCGAATTTCCTCTCCCCAAGGCCACAGGGGCCGGGCGGGCAACCTCCCTCTCGGGAATCGCGATTTGGCTCTGCCAATGGACTCAGGACATCGACATTGCCCTTGGGACCAAGTTCTGTGGCCAAAAGACCACCCGACCTCCAAGAAGTGCCAAAGTAGCTCACTTCCATCACACTCGTAGTCAATTGGCCTAGGATGTGGGTGCGGGATCTTTGCTCGTGGAGGCGTGAGTGTTTCTTTCTTTTTGCAAAACCGACCTTGTAACTTGCTCCCTAGGGTAATTTAGCCATTCGGACGATTTGGCGGTCGATTTGCCATTCCGGACCTCCCGGTGCCCGAAACGACAAAACACTGCGGTTTATACAAGACCCCGACCTCGGGGCGCCCCCGGTTTGACAAGTTCTCCCGGACCGTCATCTGGAATCTTTTGGGCCTTCCCAAAGAGGGCCCACGGCCAGGAGGATCAGCGGTCGGATAGGGGAACCGGGCTCGGGAGGTGGTCATTAGCGTCACGACCCCGGGGGCGCCGGGGAAGGGCTGCCTCGGGAACTTTTGGATCCCGCCTCTTGGGGTCCGGACTCTCCCCTCTTGTGAGGATCCTGCAAGGTCTGGTCTCGTTTGACTTGGGGAAGGGTGCCAGCTCGGTTGCCACAGCGGGCTGCCCGACCGTTCTAATGCTAACCCTTTGACCTAGACCTTCTCCAAAAAATTTCGAAATTGGGCTGTGTGTGGAGATGAATTAGGAATCCAGTGGCAAAAAATCAGAATTTATTTTAGTACAATGCATTAATTGCGAATTTGTGAATGTCTTGCCCTTTGCAAAAGCCCCCCGACTTCTACTTGCCACATCGGGAGGAGGGGACAGGCCCAAACTCCGCTCCGTCGTTTCCCCTTGCTCCGTATTCTCCGTTGCGGCTTCTCGGCGAGGTCCCAAGTGCAGAGACCAAGTCTTGGCCCCAAAGCGCAAACCCTTCTAGAACACGGCAACCCACGGGGTTTCGTTTTGGAGGCCCTCTCCTTGTCGGTCGGCGGGGACCTTGCGTGAAGTGACTTGGCGTGGAGTGGGGGTGTTGGCCTTGAGCGGGGACCCTAAAATCCCCCCGGAAGCTGCTTGCCCCGAATTTCCTCTCCCCAAGGCCCTGGGGACGGACGGGCAACCTCCCCTCTCCGGAATCGCGATTTGGCTCTGCCAATGGACTCAGAACGTCGACATTGCCACAGGGGACCAAGTTCCGTGGCGGAAGACCACCCGACCTCAAGAAGCGCCAAAGTAGCTCACTTCCATCACACTTTCGTAGTCAATTGGCCTAGGATGTGGGTGCGGGATACTGCCGTGGAGGGCGTGAGTGTTTCTTTCTTTTGCAAAACCGACCTTGTAACTTGCTCCCTAGGGTAATTTAGCCATTCGGACGATTTGGCGGGGTCGATTTGCCATTCCGAACCTCCCGGTGCCGAGCGACAAAACAACTGCGGTTTATACAAGGCCAGACCTCGGGGCCGCCCAGCGGTTTGACAAGTTCTCCGGACCGATCTGGAATCTTTTGGGCCTTCCCGAAGAGGGGCCCACGGCCAGGAGGATCAGCGGTCGGATAGGGGAACCGGGCTCGGGAGGGTGGTCATTAGCGTCAGCCCCCCCGGGGCCCTTTGCCGGGGAAGGGGCTGCCTCGGGAACTTTTTTTTTGGATCCCGCCTCTTGGGGTCAGGACTCTCCCCTCTTGTGAGGGATCCCACCAAGGTCTGGTCTCGTTTGACTTGGGGAAGGGTGCCAGCTCGGTTGCCACAGCGGGCTGCCCGGCCATTCTAATGCTAACCCTTTGACCTAGACCTTCTCAGAAAATTTCAAAAATTGGGGCTGTGTGTCTTTGGAGATGAATTAGGAATCGGTGGCAAAAATCAAATTTATTTTAGTACAATGCATTAATTGCGAATTTGTGAATGTCTTGCCCTTTGCAAAAGCCCCCGACTTCTACTTGCCACATCGGGGAGGAGGGCCCCCAAACTCCGCTCCGTCGGTTCCCCTTGCTCCGTATTCTCCGCTGCGGCTTCTCGGCGGGTCCCAAGTGCAGCAGACCAAGTCTTGGCCCCAAAATGCAAAACCCTTCTAGAACACGGCAGCCCACGGGGTTTCGTTTGGAGGCCCTCTCCTTGTCCGGTCGGTAGGGACCTTGCTTGCCGTGACTTGGCGTGGAGTGGGGGTGTTGGCCTTGAGGCGGGGACCCTAAAATCCCGGAAGGCTGCTTGCCCGAATTTCCTCTCCCCAAGGCCACAGGGGCCGGGGCAGGCGGGCAACCTCCCCTCGGGAATCGCGATTTGGCTCTGCCAATGGACTCGAAACGTCGACATTGCCACAGGGGACCAAGTTCCGTGGCCAGAAGACCACCCGACCTCAAGAAGCGCCAAAGTAGCTCACTTCCATCACACTTTCGTAGTCAATTGGCCTAGGATGTGGATGCGGGATCTTGTTGTGGAGGGCGTGAGTGTTTTCTTTCTTTTGCAAAACCGACCTTGTAACTTGCTCCCTAGGGTAATTTAGCCATTCGGACGATTTGGCGGTCGATTTGCCATTCCGGAGCCTCCCGGTGCCCGAATGACAAAACAACTGCGGTTTATACAAGGCCAGACCTCGGGGCGCCCAGCGGTTTGACAAGTTCTCCCGGCCGTCTGGAATCTTTTGGGCCTTCGAAGGGGCCCCTGGCCGGAGGATCAGCGGTCGGATAGGGGAACCCGGGCTCGGGAGGTGGTCATTAGCGTCACGACCCCGGGGGCCAGCTGCCGGGGAAGGGCTGCCTCGGGAACTTTTGGATCCCGCCTCTTGGGGTCGGACTCTCCCCTCTTGTGAGGATCCCTGCCAAAGGTCTGGTCTCGTTTGACTTGGGGAAGGGTGCCAGCTCGGTTGCCACAAGCGGGCTGCCCCGACCGTTCTAATGCTAACCCTTTGACCTAGACCTTCTCCGAAAATTTCGAAAATTGGGCTGTGTGCTGGAGATGAATTAGGAATCCAGCTGGCAAAAAATCAGAATTTATTTTCGTACAATGCATTAATTGCGAATTTGTGAATGTCTTGCCACTGCAAAAGCGCCCCCCGACTTCTACTTGCCACATCGGGAGGAGGACAGGCCCAAACTCCGCTCCGTCAGTTCCCCTTGCTCCGTATTCTCCGCTGCAGCTTCTCGGCCAGGTCCCAAGTGCAACAGACCAAGTCTTGGCCCCCAAAATGCAAACCCTTCTAGAACCTGGCAACCCACAGGGTTTACGTTTCGGAGGCCCTCTCCTTGTCAGATTCGGCCGGGACCTTGCGCCGTGACTTGACGTGGAGTGGGGGTGTTGACGCCAGAGCGGGGACCCTAAAATCCCCGGGCTGCCTTGCCCGAATTTCCTCTCCCCAAGGCCACGGGGGCCGGGCGGGCAACCTCCCTCCCGAATCAAGATTTGGCTCTGCCAATGGACTCAAAACGTCGACATTGCCCTGGGGACCAAGTTCCGTGGCCAGAAGACCACCCGACCTCCAAGAAGCGCCAAAGTAGCTCACTTCCATCACACTCGTAGTCAATTGGCCTAGGATGTGGGTGCGGGATACTGCCGTGGAGGGCGTGAGTGTTTCTTTCTTTTGCAAAACCGACCTTGTAACTTGCTCCCTAGGCTAATTTACGCCATTCCGGACGATTTGGCGAATTCGATTTGCCATTCAGGAGCCTCCCCGTGCCCGAATGACAAAACACTACTGCCGGTTTATACAAGACCGACCTCGGGGCGCCCAGCGGTTTGACAAGTTCTCGGGACCGATCTGGAATCTTTTGGGCCTTCGAAGAGGGGCCCCTGGCCGGAGGATCAGCGGTCGGATAGGGGAACCGGGCTCAGGGAGGTGGTCATTAAGCGTCAGCCCCCGGGGGCTTGCTGCCGAGGAAGAGCTGCCTCGGGAACTTTTTTTGGATCCGCCTCTTGGGGTCAGGACTCTCCCCTCTTGTGAGGATCCACACGCAAGGTCCTGGTCTCGTTTGACTTGGGGAAGGGTGCCGGCTTCGGTTGCCACAGCGGGCTGCCCGACCCGTTCTAATGCTAACCCTTTGACCTAGACCTTCTCCAGAAAATTTGAAAATTGGGGGGGTGTGCTTGGAGATGAATTAGGAATCCAGTGGCAAAAATCAGAATTTATTTTATTACAATGCATTAATTGCGAATTTGTGAATGTCTTGCCAGCAAAAGCCCCCCCCTCTTGACTTCTACTTGCCACATCGGGAGGAGGACAGGCCCAAACTCCGCTCCGTCAGTTCCCCTTGCTCCGTATTCTCGGCTGCGGCTTCTCGGCCGGGTCCCAAGTGTAGCAGACCAAGTCTTGGCCCCAAAATGCAAACCCTTCTAGAACACGGCAACCCACGGGGTTTTACGTTTGGGAGGCCCTCTCCTTGTCGGTCGGCGGGACCTTGCGCGTGACTTGGCGTGGAGTGGGGGTGTTGGCCTTGAGCGGGGACCCTAAAATCCCGGAAGGCTGCTTGCCACGGAATTTCCTCTCCCCAAGGCCACAGGGGCCGGGCCAGGCAACCTCCCCTCTCGGGAATCGCGGATTTGGCTCACGCCAATGGACTCGAAACGTCGACATTGCCACGGGGACCAAGTTCGTGGCGAAGACCACCCGACCTCCAAGAAGCGCCAAAGTAGCTCACTTCCATCACACTTTCGTAGTCAATTGGCCTAGGATGTGGATGCGGGATCTTTAATCGTGGAGGCGTGAGTGTTTCTTTCTTTTGCAAAACCGACCTTGTAACTTGCTCCCTAGGCTAATTTACGCCATTCGGACGATTTGGCGGTCGATTTGCCATTCCCGACCTCCCGGTGTCGAATGACAAAACATTGCGGTTTATACAAGGCCAGACCTCGGGGCCCCATGGTTTGACAAGTTCTCCCCGGACGATCTGGAATCTTTTGGGCCTTCGAAGAGGGGCCCTGGCCAGGAGGATCAGCGGTCGGATAGGGGAATCGGGCTCGGGAGGGTGGTCATTAAGCGTCAGCCCCAGGGGGCTGCCCCCGAGGAAGGGCTGCCTCGGGGAACTTTTGGATCCCGCCTCTTGGGGTCCGGACTCTCCCCTCTTGTGAGGGATCCTGCAAGGTCTGGTCTCGTTTGACTTGGGGAAGGGTGCGGCTCGGTTGCCCTACAGCGGGCTGCCCCGCCGTTTTAATGCTAACCCTTTGACCTAGACCTTCTCAGAAAATTTGAAAATTGGGTTGTGTCTTTGGAGATGAATTAGGAATCCGGTGGCAAAAATCAGAATTTATTTTAGTACAATGCATTAATTAAATTTGTGAATGTCTTGCCATGCAAAGCCCCCCGGCTTCTACTTGCCACATCGGGAGGAGGACAGGCCCAAACTCCGCTCCGTCAGTTCCCCCTTGCTCCGTATTCTCATTTGCGGCTTCTCGGCCCGGGTTCCAGGTGCAACAGACCAAGTCTTGGCCCCAAAATGCAAACCCCTTCTAGAACACAGCAGCCCACGGGGTTTATGTTTTGGAGGCCCTCTCCTTGTCCGGATTTAGGGACCTTGCTTGGCGTGACTTGATGTGGAGTGGGGGTGTTGAAGCGAGCCATGGACCCTAAAATCCCTTGAGCTGCTTGCCCCGAATTTCCCTCCCAAAGGCCCCTCGGGCCGGACCGGGATCTCCCTCCGGGCCGCGATTACGTCTCGCCAATGGGCGTCGACATTGCCACAGGGAGCAAGTTAAAATGGGTTGAAGACCACACATGTTCACCCAACTAAGAAATGAGTTTTGACATCGATGTATATATTACACCGCGATTATTTGTCCATGATCCTGCCGGTCACCTCACGACTTGGCGGGCGTGGCAAAAATGTCTTTTGGTGTCATCCGGTTACGTAATGTCCGCGTCCGCGTGGCATGCGGCGTCACATCGCCATCCACTGGCGTGACACACCAGCGTCCAGCGGCCCGATCCGATCCCACCCGTGGATAGACCAAGTGGCCGGCGTCGCATGCGGCGTGGCGGCGTCATAAATGTGGCAGCAAGTTCTCCCATGGCCGACATCCACACTGGCGTGGCGGTCTGCCCAGTCCACGAGTGTCGGGCGAGCGATCTGCGTCGCATCGACATTCTGCTTGCGGTGGCGTGCCCGTGGCATTAGTCCGTCACGTAAAATTCGCGGCGTCCGCGTCGCGAGAAGGCGTCACAAGCCGCGTCGCTAAATGACCATTCTCTTGTTGTGTATGTTGTTGAAAAAATTAGAAGTAATCATTGGCGATGAAAAGCGTAAAACAATCGAGCTTATGGATGACCGCCGTGTAATTCTTGATCAAGTAAAGTCAAAGTGAGACCTAAAGAACTTTGACATGGGGCAGCTTGGAAACCATTTTCTTGTACCTATCGGATATAGGATCGCGAGAATGGCTCCCCAGAAAGTTCAATACCGAGAAAAGCGGCCCGTTTGTGCTTGACACGATAGCAGAATCAAGCTTTTAGAAGCATTCTTTGTGCTTCAACCAAAATTAGAAACTACTTCTAGTATAAATCATGTTTGAGCTCTAACTTCATGCATTCACATGATCCATGATTAAATCGGACATGGGGCAACATATGGAAACACTCGCAATTGTACCTGCTCGGATATAGGATCTGGCTTGGCTCCCCTCCCCAAATACCCGAGAAAAGGCCTGGCTGATTACCTTGACTGATAGATAAAAACCAAGCTTTTAGGCGCGTTCTTTGTGCTTCAACCAAAATTAGAAACTACTTCTAGTATAAATCATGTTTGAGCTCTAACTTCATGCATTCACATGATCCCTGAGACCAAATCGGACATGGGGCAAAATCTTTTGAACAATATTTATAAAAGCCAGATACTTTGCCTGCTTGTAACAATATTTGTAAACTTCATTCGCCTTTGAACTTCAACACCTGCTTTGGAGCTGAATTTGCTTATTGAGCGCAAATAGAAATCTATAGTCCATAAGCATGGTTCCAACAAACAACAAAGTCTCAAGCACCGTTTTTGAGGAAGATCAAAATTGAAATTAAACTCACATAAGAAGTGGTATGAGAACTATAAGCAATGAGGGGGCAAATAAATAAATGTTGTGCTAGTATCAAATATGGCTTTAAACTTGGGTGCACAAACTTATATCCAACTTCTGAGAAGCATCTATTAGGGGCCTTGGCACTTTAGAGGCACATGGATAGGTGGACTTGACAAAAAAAAACTTGGTTATACTTGATAGAGCGACCATTTTGGAAGTTGGTTAGGTGTAAGATATTTTGCAATGGCATCCATTATCAAAGGCTGCATCGACCACGATACAAAAAATAAACCCACCCTTGATCAATCGAGAGTGCACTAAAACTGCTTTGCCCATTTCGTTCCACCTCGGCTAAAAGGTATCTCCAACTTGTTAAAAATGTCTTGTAAAACCCGGACATGAACTTACCATTACATAAAAACACACACCCGAAGGGACAAGCCTCCGGCGTCAATATGCCCGACTCCTTCCTCGGCTACAAAAGGTTTTATCTTTGAAACACGAGAAATAAATTGATAACTTCGGTTTTATGCAAGATCCATTGGGAGTTGCAAGATTCTTGGGTTTTGCCATCCGCTTTACACCGCTCCACTCCTCGCCTTAAGATTCCAAACCCGGGTAGTGCGCTCCTAGTATGGCGATGTGGGATGCGCTTGTGGCTCCAACAAAGCGGTGAGCACAAAATTAAGTAGTAAGCTACAGAAATGCTTCTTCCATCTAAATTCCATCATTCAAATTCCATCATTCAATCTTTGCCGGGCTTTGTTCAAAAAGCGAGGCAATTTAATTTCTAACTTCGTTGGATCAGGGAAAATTTGGATCTTGGGAGGGGCCAGACCATGGGAGCGCCCGCATCTTGCGGCGTTACATGCTGGTGGCAAAACCCCCCCTCCCAAAATAAGAAAGAAGATTATGTGGATATATGATGTTGGTTGATCATGTTTTGCTCCTATTGTATTGAGAATGAGGGTAGAGACCTGGTAGCTATAATTTAGATGATGGCTCCTAGTTTAGACCCCTTAGTTCCTATTAGATCACGGCCTATGCATAGGAACCCATAAGGTCTTGAGGGGCTATGGGTGATTTAGCACCATACAAGGCTAGTGGCAAAGTGGAGGGCTGTCCTTGGCGGCACTGGCGACTCTGAGGGGACCTATAGGGGGCTAGGCCTATAGTCCCGGTCGCCGTGTGGAAGGGTTTGGATATGGGTTCGACACTTCCTTGGTCAATGGTGTCGCTCGACTCTCAAGAGTTGCGGTGTCGGTCGGCTTTTTGTTTTGGGGAGTTCGGTTGAGATTGTGTGTGCATAAATCGATTCTCTAGCAGCGCCCATGAGGCCACTAGTCCCGGGATGGGGAGATGCAACCCCTCCTACCTCATCGGATCGAGGAGATGCAACCAGCAGTAGTCTCAATGGGTGATGCCATGAGATTACATATCCGGTAGTTTATAATCCCGTCGAGGCCGATTTAGCCGATGCACGCAAAGTATGCGGGGAGGGATGGAGTGGTCAACCCCTAGCCATTGTCTATAGCCCAAAAGCGCCATTGTTATATCTCGGTCTACTCTATCTTGCGGCCCAACCGTCAGTCTACCTCATTACAATAGTTTTTTATGATGCAAATCCTATTGTCTAGATGGATTTCGAAATGGCATTTTTGAAGTAGAAAAATATTTTGCCACAATTAAGACCTTTTTTTTATTATTATTATAAGGATGATAGGTATATGATAAAAAATAACTTGCAATGTGCCACCAAATTTTTGCTTAGGTTGCTTTTGACTATAGGTTCAACCATATTTGCAGTTGATGAATTGAGTTTTAAACCCACTGATATTACATAGATAAAAAATTAGTATACATCAATTTGTTGCAAGAATTTGATTGTGTATAGCCTATGTTTATATGAATATAGGCATTTCCTTGTTTTTACTATTTAACCTTGCAAGGACACTAGTTACTGTAACAATGATTGAAAGGAAAATATTTCTGGGCACACATTGGCCGAATAGTTGTACCTATTGTACATGCATAAATTTCCAATATAAAACATCATAAATGAAGAGGTCAAAAGTTTTGATTGAGATCACACCATGGGAAGATCACAATTTGTTAAAAGCAATTAAGACCACATTCGTAATTACCTTTGACTTCTTAGAAGGCGATAACTTCTTTAGGAGTGCTAAAGCGATGGTTAAAGAACCATACAACTTGAACCACATAACTTCAAGCTAAAGATTTGAACCCAATCCATATGTCAAAGTGGTGATGTGTTTCACTCTTTGATTTCAATTAGGTAGGGAACTTTGAGCAACCTGTAGATGAAACCAAGTGATATTAAAAGTTATATAGAATTTTTCTTTTTTGAAGAGCGACAAACTTTATAAAAACACCAAGCCAAAAAGCGGATACAAATCGGGAGGAGGGGAATAAAATTTTAGAGGATAATCATGATCCCTGAATAGAACCACCGGTCCTATGCATTAGACCAAGTCTTGGCTCCCCCAATAGGACTCAAATATCAAAGTAGCTTTAGCTTGGCGGGGACACCGAAGAACAATGATGGCCTTAGCGATTCTAGCTTGTCGGAGTGGAGGACTCTTTGCAGGAGGAATATTCAAACCACGAAAGATACCGCAATCTTCTGCGCTTCGGATGGACCACACCAACCATCCTGATGCCAAATGAAATGCTTGACTCCGCACCTTATTCCAAGTATCCGAATAAATAGCGGAAACGACTTTAGCAAGACTTGTCAATGTCACATGAAAAACACGACCAAGACCAAAAGCAGTGAAGATGATCACATAAAAAAGGGGTGATGCTCAATGGTTATATTCAAATTATGACACCAATTCTTGAACATATGATATTCTTTCCTCTAGCCATTAGCCTCTTTACAACATGGACCATTTGTATTGAGATAGCAACTAATTGTGAAATCTAATCCTGTCAATTATTGTTCAAAATATTGTCTTTGAGGGAGCATAATAGCATTTAAGTTTGAGTCGGTTCTTCCCTCGATGGATGTGTAACTTGACTAACCCTTCAATTCGGCTGCTTATGTCATCGAGATGTGCTTATGCTTGATATTTAGTTCCACATTTAAAATTTCCATTTTGGACTTGCTAGATCAATTAAGGTCTAGTTAATATACCTATCAATTTTCTATTGAAATCTTATAAAGTGCAAGTAGATTGTATCTTTGGTTTGAAAATCCTGCCAAACAATGAAATGTTTCTCAATAACTTCCTTTAGGGATGATACCAAAGGCTCCTATGCATCCATTCCTAAATAACTGATTACCCAACCGCCTGTTGGTTTGCCTTACCTAAATGATGAATTGGTCAACTCACGAATACCTAAACGTACACTTTTTGCTACATATTCTCTAAGCGAGGTGCACCTGGACTACCACGGTCGTCGATTTATGCCGATCCTACGACCCGGATGGTATGTTGGGGCTGTGAGCACCTCTCGTTTACGTTTATAACCATTTATGATTGGGGCCCTATGATTTTGAAATATGAAACATGATTTCACCTAAGGTTTTGAGGGATATCGAACCTTTATGCGGCTTTGCCTAAGATTTTAGAATATATGAAATCACGGGGGAGCTCGAACGTCTACAAAATAACTCACCAATATATCAATGAGCTAATAAGCAAAAATTTCATTATATATGGACTTTCCTCAAGTCCATATATATCTCAAATAGTAAAGCACTTTGTCAGAATCACACGGGGTTCTTAGGAGCAAAACAATGGAATATGTTAGACTAATTCCATTGAGAAGGCGGCAAAAGTAGAGTGAACCCCGGCCTTCAAATGCTACGGTTTGTGATATGAGCATATCCAGGACATTGTGTTTTATGCACAATAAAATGAAGTATAACATTAAGATAGTAAAACTTTATACAAATTCATTTGAGACACCATATAGTTTTCAAAGATCACATATAACAATTGAAAGTAAAGCAAATCATTTGGCAATATTAAGGCTTCAAATATCTGATCCGGAATCATTTGCGATTCCTCATCGAGGGCGAACAATTTTTAAGGGGTCTTTTCAAATCTAGGCTTTTTAAAGGATTAATGATCACGCAATTATCCATGTAAATGTTAATGTCAAAGCCCATTAAGGACTAGCATCACATTTTGTTATGGAAGTGTGATCTTAGCGAGGCAATATGTATATTTGCAAAACATTTTATTTAGCTAAGAAAAACTCTTGCATAATTCAACGCCCAAGATTGATTAAAAAATAATCAATGGCTAAACTCCTTAGCCTAAAACCCTAATAGTAAACTAGTAATGGTGCCCTTGCGTTGGAAGAGTAAACATTAAGAACCTATCAGCGATGCGTTGTCTTTATAGACATGATGTCTTTTCTCACATATGCAAACTTATTAAAGATTTGTTATGACTAAATGCATGCTAAAGCAAAAAGAGCATAAGGAGGTATGTCTTTATGTACATATAGCAACGATGCCTAACAAAAAACCTAAAAAGGTGAGATAAGTCGGTGTAGTTAGCATTGGTAGTAGTTTTGTGTGCATTCTACTTTAGATGGTTGAGAACTATATGCATTTTCCCAAATGTCTAAATTTATACTTTAACATATGAATTGTATGTTGAATCTATGGAATACAATTGTGTTTTTTATATGTCTTGTTTCCCTTTAAGGCTTGAAGAAGTTTAATGGCGGATAAGATGATTGAGAAAAATTTCCTCTCCCCAAACAGGGGGACGGACGGCGATCTCCTCTCCCGGGAACCGCGATTAGGTCTCTGCCAATGGGCGTCGACATTGCCACAGGGGAGCAAGTTCCGTGGCGTAGAAGACCACATGTTCACCCAACTAAGAAATGAGTTTTTGACATCGATGTATACGTCCGCACGGCGTATTAATCGCGCCACCGCCCAGTCACCTACGACTTGGCGTGCCACACGCGGCAAATACGCATCGACGTGTCATCCGCTACGTAATGTCGCGTCCACGCCGCAGATGCGGCGTCACATCGCAGACATCCACTGGCGTGACACGTTGTCCCGCCCACGCCTACCCTGGTGGCGGATAGACCAAGTGGCCGGCGGCGTCGATGCGGCGTGGCGTTGTAAAATGTGGCAATTAGGCCGCCCACTTGGCGTCGTGACATCCACCGGGCGTGATGTAGTCCGCCGTCCACGAGTGTCGACGTCGCGAAGACGTCGCATGCGACATTCTGCGACGTGGCGCTGCGTGGCGTCGTATGGTCGCGTATAAATTCGCGGCGTCCACGTCGCGAGAACGCCGCAAGCCCACGCCGCTAAATGACCATTCTCTTGTTGTGTATGTTGTTGAAAAATTAGAAGTAATCATTGACGATGAGAAAACGTAAAACAATCGAGCTTATGGATGACCTGAGAAAGTGTAATTCTTGATCCAAGTAAAGTCAAAGTGAGACCTAAAGAACTTTGACGGGGGAACTAACATATGGAAACCACCGCAATTGTACCTATCAGATATAGGATGCGAAATTGGCTCCCCCACTGAAGTTCAATACCAGAAAAGGCACGCTGATTGTGCTTGACCTGATAGCAGAAACCAAGCTTTTAGAGCGCATTCTTTGTGCTTCAACCAAAATTAGAAACTACTTCTAGTATAAATCATGTTTGAGCTCTAACTTCATGCATTCACATGATCCATGATTAAAATCAGACATGGGGCAACATATGGAAACCCTGCAATTGTACCTATCAGATATAGGATGCGAAACTGGCTCCCCCACTGAAGTTCAATACCAGAAAAGGCACGCTGATTCTACTTGACCTGATAGATAAAAACCAAGCTTTTAGAGCGCATTCTTTGTGCTTCAACCAAAATTAGAAACTACTTCTAGTATAAATCATGTTTGAGCTCTAACTTCATGCATTCACATGATCCGCAGACCAAATCAGACATGGGGCAAAATCTTTTGAACAATATTTATAAGCCGATACTTACTGCACACTGTAACAATATTTGTAAACTTCTGAAAACTTTGAACTTCAACACACTGGAGCTGAATTTGCTTATTGAACTGCAAATAGAAATCTATAGTCCATAAGCATGGTTCCCAGCAAACAACAAAGTCTCAAGCACACGTTTTCAGAAGATCAAAATTGAAATTAAACTCACATAAGTGGTAACAGAACTATAAACAGCAGAGGGCAAGTAAATAAATGTTGTGCTAGTATCAAATATGGCTTTAAACTTGGACTGCACAAACTTATATCCAACTTACAGAAGCATCTATTAGGGGCCTTGGCACTTTCGAAGGCACATGGATAGGTGGACTTCGAGCAGAAAAAAAACTTGGTTATACTTGATAGGCAGCCATTTTGGAAGTTGGTTAGGTGTAAGATATTTGCAATGGCATCCATTATCAAGCTGCATCGACCCTGATACAAAAATAAACCCACCTGCTTGATCAATCAGAGTGCACTAAGCCTGCTGGCGCCCAGCTCGTTCCACCTCGGCTAAAGAGGTATCTCCAACCTGTTAAAAAATGTACTGTAAAACCGGACATGAACTTACCATTACATAAAAAACACACACCTGCCAGAATGCAGCAAGCCTCCAGCGTCAATATGCCCAGCTCCTTCCTCGGCTACAAAGGTTTTATGCTGGAAACCTGAGAAATAAATTCAGTAACTCAGTTTTATGCAAGATCCGGCCCAGCTTGATTGCAAGATTCTTGGGTTTTGCCATCGCTTTACACCGCAGCTCCACTTTCGCCTTAAGATTCCAAGCCGGGTAGTGCGCCCCGATTATGGCGATGATTCGATCTCGCTTGAGGCGCCCAACAAAGCCGAAGCCGAAAGCACAAAAATTAAGTAGTAAGCTACACCAAAATGCTTCTTCCATCTAAATTCCATCATTCAAATTCCATCATTCAATCTTTGCCCGTTCAAAAACAGGCAATTTAATTCGCCAACTCGTTGGATCCCCGAGGGGAAGCCGGATGCTTGGGAGGGGCCATGAAGACCATGGGAACGCCGCATGCTATTATGCAACTGGCACAAAACCCAACCCCCCAAAATAAGAAAGAAGATTATGTGGATATATGATGTTGGTTGATCATGTTTGCTCCTATTGTATTGAGAAGGAGGGTAGAGACCTAGTAGCTATAATTTTAGATGATGGCTCCTAGTTTAGACCCCTTTAGTTCCTATTAGATGCGCTATGCATAGGAACCCATAAGGTGCGGGGGCTATGGAGTGATTTAGCACCATACAACGAGGCTAGTGGCAAAGTGGAGGGAGGTCCTTGCTGAGCGCGACTACTGGGGACCTATAGGGGGCTAGGCCTATAGTCGGTCACTTCGTGTGGGCTGGATATGGGTTCGACACTTCCTTGGTCAATGGTGTCGCTCTGACTCTCAAGAGTTGCAGTGTTGGTCCGCTTTTGTTTTGGGGAGTTCAGGTTGAGATTGTGTGTCGCCACGATTCTCTAGGGCGCCCATGAGGCCACTAGTCCTCGGGATGGGGAGATGCAACCCCTCCTACCTCATCGGATCGAGGAGATGCAACCCGAAGTAGTCTCAATGGGTGATGCCATGAGATTACATATCCGGTAGTTTATAATCACGTCAGAGCCCGATTTAGCCCGTCTGCAAAGTATGCACAGGAGGGGCGGATGGAGTGGTCAACCCTAGCCATTGTCTATAGCCAGCAACGCCATTGTTATATCTCGGTCTACTCTATCTTGCGGCCCAACCGTCAGTCTACCTCATTACAATAGTTTTTTATGATGCAAATCCTATTGTCTAGATGGATTTCGAAATGGCATTTTTGAAGTAGAAAAAATATTTGCCACAATTAAGACCTTTTTTTTATTATTATTATAAGGATGATAGGTATATGATAAAAAATAACTTGCAATGTGCCACCAAATTTTTGCTTAGGTTGCTTTTGACTATAGGTTCAACCATATTTGCAGTTGATGAATTGAGTTTTAAACCCACTGATATTACATAGATAAAAAATTAGTATACATCAATTTGTTGCAAGAATTTGATTGTGTATAGCCTATGTTTTATATGAATATAGGCATTTCCTTGTTTTTACTATTTAACCTTGCAAGGACACTAGTTACTGTAACAATGATTGAAAGGAAAATATTTCTGGGCACACATTGGCCGAATAGTTGTACCTATTGTACATGCATAAATTTCCAATATAAAACATCATAAATGAAGAGGTCAAAAGTTTTGATTGAGATCACACCATGGGAAGATCACAATTTGTTAAGAGCAATTAAGACCACATTCGTAATTACCTTTGACTTCTTAGAGAAGACGATAACTTCTTTAGGAGTGCTAAAACGATGGTTAAAGAACCATACAACTTGAACCACATAACTTCAAGCTAAAGATTTCAGGCAATCCATATGTCAAAGTGGTGATGTGTTTTCACTCTGTCAACAATTAGGTAGGGAACCTGAGCAACCTGTAGATGAAACCAAGTGATATTAAAAGTTATATAGAATTTTTCTTTTGAAGAACGACAAACTTTATAAAAACACCAAGCCAAAAGCCAGATACAAATGCAGAGGCAGGAATAAAATTTCAGAGGATAATCATGATCCACTGAATAGAACCACCAGCCTATGCATTAGACAACACACTTAAATAGGACTCAAATATCAACTGTCGCTTGGCAGGAGCAAGTGAAGAACAATGATAGGCCTTAGCGATTCTAGCTTGTGCGTCTAGGAGGACTACTGCAGGAGGAATATTCAAACCCTGAAAGATACACAATCTTCTGCGCTTCCAGATGGACCACACCAACCATCCTGATGCCAAATGAAATGCTTGACTCCGCACCTTATTCCAAGTATCCGAATAAATAGCCAGAAGCACTTGCTGACTTGTCAATGTCACATGAAAAAGAGAAAGCAGCCAAGACCAAACAGGCTGAAGATGATCACATAAAAAGAAACAATGCTCAATGGTTATATAGAATTATGACACCAATTCTTGAACATATGATATTCTTTCCTCTAGCCATTAGCCTCTTTACAACATGGACCATTTGTATTGAGATAGCAACTAATTGTGCTTAAATCTAGCAGCAATTATTGTTCAAAATATTGTCTTTGAGGAGCATAATAGCATTTAAGTTTGAGTCAGTTCTTCCTCGATGGATGTGTAACAGCTAACATCTTCAATTCATTTGCTTATGTCATCGAGATGTGCTTATGCTTGATATTTAGTTCCACATTTTAGAGCCATTCCATTTTTGGACTTGCTAGATCAATTAAGGTGCGTTAATATACCTATCAATTTTCTATTGAAATGCTATAAAGTGCAAGTAGATTGTATCTTTGGTTTTGAAAATCCTACCAAACAATGAGAATGTTTCTCAATAACTTCCTTTAGAGTATGATACCAAAAACTGCCTATGCATCCATTCTAAATAACTTCTTGATTACCCAACCACGTGTTGGTTTGCCTTACCTAAATGATGAATTGGTCAACTCTGAATACCTAGTAAGTACACTTTTGCTACATATTCTCTAAACGAGGTGCACCCTGGACTACCACAGTCGTCAGATTTGTCGATCCTACGACCCAGATCGTATGTTGGGGCCTGTGAGCACCTCTCGTTTCGTTTATAGCCATTTATGATTGGAGGCGCCTATGATTTTGAAATATGAAACATGATTTCACCTAAGGTTTTGAGAGGATATCGAACCTTTATACGGCTTTGCCTAAGATTTTAGAATATGAAATACGGGGGCTCGAACGTCTACCAAAATAACTCACCAATATATCCAATGAGCTAATAAGCAAAATTTCATTATATATGGACTTTCCTCAAGTCCATATATATCTCAAATGGTAGCTGCTGTCTAGAATACGGGGTTCTTAGGAGCAAAACAATGGAATATGTTAGACTAATTCCATTCAAGGCAAAAAAAAAGCAGTGAACCCAGAGCCTTCAAATGCTACGGTTTGTGATATGAGCATATCCACGACATTGTGTTTTATGCACAATAAAATGAAGTATAACATTAAGATAGTAAAACTTTATACAAATTCATTGAGACACCATATAGTTTTCAAAGATCACATATAACAATTGAAAGTAAAGCAAATCATTTGGCAATATTAAGGCTTCAAATATCTAGTCGCAAGATCATCCGACCGATTCCTCATCGGCTAGAACAATTTTTTCAGGGGTCTTTTTAAGATCTAGGCTTTTTCTCGGGATTAATGATCCCCGCAATTATCCATGTAAATGTTAATGTCAAAGCCCTATTAACGACTAGCATCACATCTGATTGTTATGGAAGTGTGATCTTAACGGGGCAATATGTATATTTGCAAAACATTTTATTTAGCTAAGAAAAAACTCTTGCATAATTCAACGCCCAAGATTGATTAAAAAATAATCCAATGGCTAAACTCCTTAACAGGTAAAACCCTAATAGTAAACTAGTAATGGTGCCCAGCGTTGCTGGGCAAACATTGGGAACCTATCAACGGTACGTTGTCTTTATAGACATGATGTCTTTTCTCACATATGCAAACTTATTAAAGATTTGTTATGACTAAATGCATGCTAAAGCAAAAAGAGCATAAGGAGGTATGTCTTTATGTACATATAGCAACGATGCCTAGCAAAAAAACCTAAAAGGTGAGATAAGTCAGTGTAGTTAGCATTGGGCGTAGTAGTTTTGTGTGCATTCTACTTTAGATGGTTGAGAACTATGTGTCTGTTCCCAAATGTCTAAATTTATACTTTAGCATATGAATTGTATGTTAGATCTATGGAATGCAATTGTGTTTTTATATGTCTTGTTTCCCTTTCGTATTGAAGAAGTTTAATGGCCAGATAAGATGATTGAGAAAGAATTTCCTCTCCCCAAGGCGCTGGGGACGGACGAGCGATCTCCTCTCCCCGGAACCGCGATTCGTCTCTGCCAATGGACGTCGACATTGCCCTGGGGAGCAAGTTCCGTGGCCAGAAGACCACACATGTTCACCCAACTAAGAAATGAGTTTTTGACATCGCTGTATACGTCGCACGCGACGTATTGTCAACGGTCACCTGCCAGGTCACCTACGACTTGGCAGTACACGTGGCAAATACGTACTGACGTGTCATCCGTTCTGTAATGTCACGTCACGTCGCATGCGACGTCACATCGCAGACATCCACCTGGCGTGACACCTGTCGTCCACGCGGCGCCCCAGTCCACCTGGCGTGACAGATAGACCAAGTGACGCGACGTCGCATGCGACGTGACGTCGCAAATGTGGCAACTGTCGTCCACTTGGCGCTGACATCCACCTGGCGTGACAGATCTGCCAGGTCACGAGTGTCAGACGTCGCAGTACACGTCGCATGCGACGTTCCTGCGACGTGACGTCGCATTGACGTCGCATGGTCACGTAAATTGCGACGTCACGTCGCAGGAACGTCGCAAGCCCACGTCGCTAAATGACCATTCTCTTGTTGTGTATGTTGTTGAAAAATTAGAAGTAATCATTGACGATGAGAAAACTGTAAAACAATCAGAGCTTATGGATGACACAGAAAGTGTAATTCTTGATCCAAGTAAAGTCAAAGTGAGACCTAAAGAACTTTGACATGGGGCAACATATGGAAACCCTGCAATTGTACCTATCAGATATAGGATGCGAAATTGGCTCCCCCACTGAAGTTCAATACCAGAAAAGGCACGCTGATTGTGCTTGACCTGATAGCAGAATCCAAGCTTTTAGAGCGCATTCTTTGTGCTTCAACCAAAATTAGAAACTACTTCTAGTATAAATCATGTTTGAGCTCTAACTTCATGCATTCACATGATCCGCAGATTAAAATCAGACATGGGGCAACATATGGAAACCCTGCAATTGTACCTATCAGATATAGGATGCTAAACCGCTCCCCCCAATCGGGTTCACTACCGAAAAAGGCACGCTGATTCTACTTGACCTGATAGATAAAAACCAAGCTTTTAGAGCGCATTCTTTGTGCTTCAACCAAAATTAGAAACTACTTCTAGTATAAATCATGTTTGAGCTCTAACTTCATGCATTCACATGATCCGCACCAAATCAAATCGTATATGGGGCAAAATCTTTTGAACAATATTTATAAGCCGATACTTACGCATTAATCGTAACAATATTTGTAAACTTCAAAAACTTTGAACTTCAACACACTGAGCTGAATTTGCTTATTGAACCGCAAATAGAAATCTATAGTCCATAAGCATGGTTCCCAAAGAAACAACAAAGTCTCAAGCACACGTTTTCAGAAGATCAAAATTGAAATTAAACTCACATAAGTGGTAACAGAACTATAAACAGCAGAGGGCAAGTAAATAAATGTTGTGCTAGTATCAAATATGGCTTTAAACTTGGACTGCACAAACTTATATCCAACTTACAGAAGCATCTATTAGGGGCCTTGCACTTTCGAAGAAGGCACATGGATAGGTGGACTTGAAAGCAAAAAAAAAAACTTGGTTATACTTGATAGGCAGCCATTTTGGAAGTTGGTTAGGTGTAAGATATTTGCAATGGCATCCATTATCAAGCTGCATCGACCCTGATACAAAAATAAACCCACGTGCTTGATCAATCAGAGTGCACTAAGCCTGCTGGCGCCCAGCTCGTTCCACCTCGGCTAAAGAGGTATCTCCAACCTGTTAAAAAATGTACTGTAAAACCGGACATGAACTTACCATTACATAAAAAACACACACCTGCCAGAATGCAGCAAGCCTCCAGCGTCAATATGCCCAGCTCCTTCCTCGGCTACAAAGGTTTTATGCTGGAAACCTGAGAAATAAATTCAGTAACTCAGTTTTATGCAAGATCCGGCCCAGCTTGATTGCAAGATTCTTGGGTTTTGCCATCGCTTTACCTGCAGCTCCACTCGCCTTAAGATTCCAAGCCAGGTAGTGCGCTCCCAGTATGGCGATGACGGATCTGCTTGAGGCGCAACAAAGCCGAGCTGAGCACAAAAATTCGTAGTAAGCTACACCGAAATGCTTCTTCCATCTAAATTCCATCATTCAAATTCCATCATTCAATGCTGCCGGGCCTGTTCAAAAACAGGCAATTTAATTTCGCCAACTCGTTGGATCCCCGAGGGGGGGAAGCTGGATGCCGGAGGGGGGCCGCAAGACCATGGGAACGCCGCATGCGGCGTTACATGCGGCTGGCACGAAACCCAACCCCCTCCCAAAATAAGAAAGAAGATTATGTGGATATATGATGTTGGTTGATCATGTTTGCTCCTATTGTATTGAGAAGGAGGGTAGAGACCTAGTAGCTATAATTTAGATGATGGCTCCTAGTTTAGACCCCTTAGTTCCTATTAGATGCGGCCTATGCATAGGAACCCATAAGGTGCGGGGGCTATGGAGTGATTTAGCACCATACAACGAGGCTAGTGGCAAAGTGGAGGGAGGTCCTTGCTGAGCGCGACTACTGGGGACCTATAGGGGGCTAGGCCTATAGTCGGTCACTTCGTGTGGGCTGGATATGGGTTCGACACTTCCTTGGTCAATGGTGTCGCTCTGACTCTCAAGAGTTGCAGGTGTCGGTCTGGCTTTTGTTTTGGGGAGTTCAGTTGAGATTGTGTGTCGCCACGATTCTCTAGCCGCCCATGAGGCCACTAGTCCTCGGGATGGGGAGATGCAACCCCTCCTACCTCATCGGATCGAGGAGATGCAACCCGAAGTAGTCTCAATGGGTGATACCATGAGATTACATATCCGGTAGTTTATAATCACGTCAGAGCCCGATTTAGCCCGTCTGCAAAGTATGCACAGGAGGGGCGGATGGAGTGGTCAACCCTAGCCATTGTCTATAGCCAGCAACGCCATTGTTATATCTCGGTCTACTCTATCTTGAGGCCCAACCGTCAGTCTACCTCATTACAATAGTTTTTTATGATGCAAATCCTATTGTCTAGATGGATTTCGAAATGGCATTTTTGAAGTAGAAAAAATAT
Organism: Isoetes taiwanensis; assembly: GCA_021234155.1. Classification (NCBI taxonomy): domain Eukaryota; kingdom Viridiplantae; phylum Streptophyta; class Lycopodiopsida; order Isoetales; family Isoetaceae; genus Isoetes; species Isoetes taiwanensis. The sequence goes on along the minus strand of JAJEKV010000001.1, from coordinate 19,688,690 downwards.
TTGCCACAATTAAGACCTTTTTTTTATTATTATTATAAGGATGATAGGTATATGATAAAAAATAACTTGCAATGTGCCACCAAATTTTTGCTTAGGTTGCTTTTAACTATAGGTTCAAACATATTTGCAGTTGATGAATTGAGTTTTAAACCCACTGATATTACATAGATAAAAAATTAGTATACATCAATTTGTTGCAAGAATTTGATTGTGTATAGCCTATGTTTTATATGAATATAGGCATTTCCTTGTTTTTACTATTTAACCTTGCAAGGACACTAGTTACTGTAACAATGATTGAAAGGAAAATATTTCTGGGCACACATTGGCCGAATAGTTGTACCTATTGTACATGCATAAATTTCCAATATAAAACATCATAAATGAAGAGGTCAAAAGTTTTGATTGAGATCACACCATGGGAAGATCACAATTTGTTAAGAGCAATTAAGACCACATTCGTAATTACCTTTGACATCTTAGAGAAGACGATAACTTCTTTAGGAGTGCTAAAACGATGGTTAAAGAACCATACAACTTGAACCACATAACTTCAAGCTAAAGATTTCAGGCAATCCATATGTCAAAGTGGTGATGTGTTTTCACTCTGTCAACAATTAGGTAGGGAACCTGAGCAACCTGTAGATGAAACCAAGTGATATTAAAAGTTATATAGAATTTTCTTTTGAAGAACGACAAACTTTATAAAAACACCAAGCCAAAAGCCAGATACAAATGCAGAGGCAGGAATAAAATTTCAGAGGATAATCATGATCCACTGAATAGAACCACCAGCCTATGCATTAGACAACACACTTAAATAGGACTCAAATATCAACTGTCGCTTGGCAGGAGCAAGCGAAGAACAATGATAGGCCTTAGCGATTCTAGCTTGTGCGTCTAGGAGGACTACTGCAGGAGGAATATTCAAACCCTGAAAGATACACAATCTTCTGCGCTTCCAGATGGACCACACCAACCATCCTGATGCCAAATGAAATGCTTGACTCCGCACCTTATTCCAAGTATCCGAATAAATAGCCAGAAGCACTTGCTGACTTGTCAATGTCACATGAAAAAGAGAAAGCAGCCAAGACCAAACAGGCTGAAGATGATCACATAAAAAGAAACAATGCTCAATGATTATATAGAATTATGACACCAATTCTTGAACATATGATATTCTTTCCTCTAGCCATTAGCCTCTTTACAACATGGACCATTTGTATTGAGATAGCAACTAATTGTGCTTAAATCTAGCAGCAATTATTGTTCAAAATATTGTCTTTGAGGAGCATAATAGCATTTAAGTTTGAGTCAGTTCTTCCTCGATGGATGTGTAACAGCTAACATCTTCAATTCATTTGCTTATGTCATCGAGATGTGCTTATGCTTGATATTTAGTTCCACATTTTAGAGCCATTCCATTTTTGGACTTGCTAGATCAATTAAGGTGCGGTTAATATACCTATCAATTTTCTATTGAAATGCTATAAAGTGCAAGTAGATTGTATGCTGGTTTTGAAAATCCTACCAAACAATGAGAATGTTTCTCAATAACTTCCTTTAGAGTATGATACCAAAAACTGCCTATGCATCCATTCTAAATAACTTCTTGATTACCCAACCACGTGTTGGTTTGCCTTACCTAAATGATGAATTGGTCAACTCTGAATACCTAGTAAGTACACTTTTGCTACATATTCTCTAAACGAGGTGCACCCTGGACTACCACAGTCGTCAGATTTGTCGATCCTACGACCCAGATCGTATGTTGGGGCCTGTGAGCACCTCTCGTTTCGTTTATAGCCATTTATGATTGGAGGCGCCTATGATTTTGAAATATGAAACATGATTTCACCTAAGGTTTTGAGAGGATATCGAACCTTTATACGGCTTTGCCTAAGATTTTAGAATATGAAATACGGGGGCTCGAACGTCTACCAAAATAACTCACCAATATATCCAATGAGCTAATAAGCAAAATTTCATTATATATGGACTTTCCTCAAGTCCATATATATCTCAAATGGTAGCTGCTGTCTAGAATACGGGGTTCTTAGGAGCAAAACAATGGAATATGTTAGACTAATTCCATTCGAAGGCAGCAAAAGTAGGTGAACCCAGAGCCTTCAAATGCTACGGTTTGTGATATGAGCATATCCACGACATTGTGTTTTATGCACAATAAAATGAAGTATAACATTAAGATAGTAAAACTTTATACAAATTCATTGAGACACCATATAGTTTTCAAAGATCACATATAACAATTGAAAGTAAAGCAAATCATTTGGCAATATTAAGGCTTCAAATATCTAGTCGCGCATCATCTGACTGCGATTCCTCATCAGCTAGAACAATTTTCTGGGCGGTCTTTTCGCATCTAGGCTTTTTCTGGGATTAATGATCCTGCAATTATCCATGTAAATGTTAATGTCAAAGCCCTATTAACGACTAGCATCACATCTGATTGTTATGGAAGTGTGATCTTAACGGGGCAATATGTATATTTGCAAAACATTTTATTTAGCTAAGAAAAAACTCTTGCATAATTCAACGCCCAAGATTGATTAAAAAATAATCCAATGGCTAAACTCCTTAACAGGTAAAACCCTAATAGTAAACTAGTAATGGTGCCCAGCGTTGCTGGGCAAACATTGGGAACCTATCAACGGTACGTTGTCTTTATAGACATGATGTCTTTTCTCACATATGCAAACTTATTAAAGATTTGTTATGACTAAATGCATGCTAAAGCAAAAAGAGCATAAGGAGGTATGTCTTTATGTACATATAGCAACGATCCCTAGCAAAAAAACCTAAAAGGTGAGATAAGTCAGTGTAGTTAGCATTGGGCGTAGTAGTTTTGTGTGCATTCTACTTTAGATGGTTGAGAACTATGTGTCTGTTCCCAAATGTCTAAATTTATACTTTAGCATATGAATTGTATGTTAGATCTATGGAATGCAATTGTGTTTTTATATGTCTTGTTTCCCTTTCGTATTGAAGAAGTTTAATGGCCAGATAAGATGATTGAGAAAGAAGTTATTAATGAGTTGTAGAGGTCATTTAAGAAATTCATAAATTGAATTGTGGCTTTTTTTTGCTCTTATGGCAAAGTTGTTCAAACCTTATCTCACATGGTATTATCTGTTGTTCAATAGAGTCCTCTTAGCAAGTTGGAGCATTCTTACGGGTAAAGTACTGCCAATATCAATCTCAAATCTTCTGAACATGTAATCTGGTATTATTTTGTTCAATAGGGTCCTCTTAGCAAGTTGGAAAATATAAATGGAGCTTAGGCAGGAATGAAGGCATCAGTCTATCTTAGAAAATGAAATTTCAGACGAATGCACCAACAGGCTCCAGCAAGTAGCAAAAATTTGGGTAAAGGCTTCTCTCGGATGAATACCATCCCAATTAATTGCAGATATGGGGCAGTGAACGTTGTATTTGAAGTTAGAATTGTTTCCAGATTGCATTGTAAACTTGAAATTGTAATTATCTCTAATGCCATGGCACGAATTCAACAAATTTGCACTTGACATCCCGGCAGATACTTAATGAGAATGGCTTAAAGAGCACATGAATAGTTGTTGAAGACAACTGCTAAGTATGAACACCATAATCTGTAGGCTTGTTAAGAACTTCGTTAAGTGTCAATACCATAATCTGTAGGCTTGTCTTCACCTAGCCAGTGTGAAAAGTATTATGTGTTCTTAACACAAAATTATAGGGCACTACCGATGTCATATTGAACCCAAAAAGCCTATCATTATAGACATTTCCTCAGGTTAAAATTACATATAAACCTCTGCTAGATTACTTCACATCTGGCAAAACATCTTTATCAAAAGAATAAAATAAAGCAGCATGGGGATTTAAGAGTACCTCCATTTGCATGTGCTTCTTGGACATATGGGTAACTTTCAGATCTAAAGCTTGAGCTCCCTTACGAAAATGTAAATAAAAAGCAAAAGAATCCCTTATGGACCAGAGTGATTAAAAACAGGGCTCAAAAATAAATCTAAAGCTCACCATAAACCAAGGAATCTAAGCTTTTTTTCTACCAATCAAGTGCTCCATACATAGGCATTTGATACTGGTGTATGGCTCAATGAATAGTCCTGAGCCTAATGTTGGCTCGCGCTAGTTCAGACAAAGCAGATCAACTCTTGAAACTTCTAATTGAGTTGCCATTTGAAGAGGTCCCATGACTTGGTGCACTCCAGCGACAGAAACATATGAAGAAAATTTGCACTTGACATCCCTGTAGATACTTAATGAGAATGGCTTAATGAGCACATGAATAGTTGTTGAAGATAACTGCTAAGTATGAACAATGCTCTCCTTTGGACCACTGCTATTGCATGCAATTACTGGCCTTCCTGCTGCCATTTCTTCAAATGGAACAATGCCAAAGTGCTCATCCTGCCAACAACAATGTAACTCTTGTAAGTATTTGATCAGATCTGCACTTTTTAGTCTATAGCAATATGTTCTGTATTATCATTTGGCTTAAACTTAATAAATGTAATTATTTTGCTCTAAAAAATGGACTGCATAACAATAGAAACCTTTGATGCAATCAATCTATGTAGCAGATGCCATATTACTTATCCTGCAATTGTCTTGTACATCGTGAAAAACTAAGAGTAAAGCAAACTACACCAACAATATAGAAGAGGAGAAAGGGCAAATCAAGACACAAAAGAAGCAAACAAAAAGGCTATAGTAGCATTGGTAGGAGCTATGAATGACAAAAAAATCCTCTGCAGCATATTACTAAAAATACAGATTATGTACGCAAAGAAAAGAGCTAAAGTAACATTGCTAAGAGTTGTGGATGAGAAAAAGCCCTCAATAGCACATTACTAACATAGAATTACATATGTGCAACATAGTAGACTAACGGACTTGAAAAGCTACACCTAAATAAATCATCATGAAACGTCCATCTGAATCAAAATGGACCAAGCTATGAGGTTAAGTGACATGAATGAGGTGCATGTGGATACTCTATATGGAGGATAAAAAATTCTTGGCCAGAGAAAGTAAGCAAAGAATTGACATAGAATTTATAATCTCTTTATGTAGCAATGCACCTGAGCATACTTCTTCGAAATACATGTTGACAGACAAACCTGAGCATACTTCTTCGAAAACATGTGCCTCAGTACTCACGTATTGCAAAGGAAATAAGATATTTGTAATAAATACTTGGAGAGCTTAAAACCTTCGCAGATAACCTGTAGAACAGATGATTAGGGTTAGCGATCTGCAAAAAAAAAAGAGCAAAAAAACAATCCACAGTAACCTCAAGCTCTCTCGGATTCTTCACTATGCCATCCATAAAGAGAAGGCCACAATGATATAGAGAAGGAAAAACAGGAGAAAAGGATGCATGTTGAAACATTCTGAGATGGATTGTGGTGATCATACCTACTATAAAATCTGCCTGTGTGTGGCCCAGTTAAGTGCAGACGAAGAGGACGCTGATTAACATCAAAAGTCGATAGCTCCAGACACCAAAAGGTCCATGGCAATCTTACAGAAAACTATAAGAAAATCGGTTGCTGGATTGAGTTTAGGGAAAATAACAGAGTAGAACAGGTACAGTGGGCTCTATAAAACCTAGCAACTAAGGCTTCAACAGAAGCAACTGTATCCAACAATCGCCGTAGGAACGATAGCTTGGAATGTCTGGAGCCTCGATGCCTCCCATTGCTGGAGTTGAACCAAGAACAATAGGATCGACTGGCAGATCTCAACCTAAACTCGAAATCAATGAAGCACTCTGCTGTGGAACAGGGCCGATGGAAGAAACCTAGTTATGCCATAGCAAGAAAAACACCGTAGCCATTTCTCAAATCTCAGCCCTCCGATTGTATCGAATGAATCCAAACCGTCCAGATTAGGGCGTGGTCCATTACAAAACATTATAATACAAAACATTATAATATAAGATAAGATCACAGATTCGAGGTATGGCGGCCGAGCATCATGATGTGGCGGCAGACTCAGGTATGGCGGTCAAACTTCAAGCTTCAGAGGCGGGCCGAGCAAGTAAGCTTCAAGCTGAAGGGGCGAGCCGAGCTTCAAGAGCTCTGCAAACAGGAAGAAGAAGTTTGCACAGAAGGAGGAGGATATAATCGTGGAGGTGCACTGTTAAGCTAGGATTCAAAGCTAGAGCAACGAAATTTCTTCTTTTGGTTTGATCACAGGACAGAGTGCCGGATCTAGTCTTTGGAGCACACATCCTAATCAGTTTTCATGTTTAAAATAGATGAATCTAAATGTTCTGAAAGCTAAGGCCGTGACTCTAAGGCTACTGCAGTTTGAGCTTGATTGGCTGTGTCTAAAGACATCTTCATTCCATAAAGCAAACAGGCCAGATCTAGGAATTCCGAGTAGGATCCCACCAAGCTATTTGCAAGCTCCCAGATCCAACACTTCTCGTCTTCTGCTGCATCAGGACCATCTGCTCTTGCTATAGTTGGTGAAAGCAGAAAAAAACTTGAAGAAATCCTCCAGATTTTGCTAGAGATCCGTTGTCTTCCTCAAGAGGATGTAAAGAAATAGATAAGAAGTTGCTCAGAGCAAATCCAGACACAGCAAATTGTGTGCCCGCCAGATTTGTGTGCTCAGAGCAAATCCAGACACAACAAATTGGGCGCCCGCCACATTTGTGTAACACAGCAAATCCAGACATAGCAAATCGGGCGCCCGCCAGATTTGTGTACTCAGAGCAAATCCAGACACAACAAATGGGGCAGATTTGTGTACTCAGAGCAAATCCAGCAGATTTGTGTACTCAGAGCAAATCCAGACACAACAAATTGGGCGCCCGCCAGATTTGTGTACTTAGAGCAAATCCAGACACAGCAAATTGGGCGCCCGCCAGATTGTGTACGAGGAATCAATTCAGTCACAATGGCCAAAGAAGAAATGGGACTGGAAACCACATGGACAGGAAATTGGTCGCCCGCCCAATTTAGATCTGTAATAGAAGGAAAAATGCCCATGTAATTGTGCATACTACAGGGAAAAATGTGCATGGAGTAATATTGCAAACTTGCATGGAGTAATATTGGGGCATGAGGAAATGGCTTGTGCATAGCCTAGTAGAAGGAAAAATGTGCATGGAGCAGTAATATTGGGGCAAAGAGGAAATGGGGCGGGCAAAGATAAGTAAATGGAGCATGGAATATTGGGGGAAAGACCAATGGCAAAGACGAAATTGGGCGCCCGCCCAATTTAGATGTCCACTAGAAAGAAAAAAAATATGCATGGAATATTGGGGCCAAGACAAATGGGGTGGGCTCGAGTAGAACTGTTAAAAAAAAGAAGAAAATATAATGAATAAGGCAAGGCAATGGTCGTGTTGAAGGCAAAACAATAGAAGTTAGGAGGGCATCAAATTGGGGCACCCCCTTCTAATGACAACCCAAAACAATGGAAGTTAAAGAGGGTTCCAAATTAGGCAACCCCCCTTCATTGACAACCCAATGCAATAACCCATGCAATATTAAGTGAAAACTATACAAGAGGAGTAAAAACACTAACAAAGGAGATATGTGCGCATATAAAGCAAGCAGAGGGAACAAAAACAGTAATATGGAGGATATGCTAACCTTTGATGGCATTGAACATGCAAAAACACCTCAAAAAGTCCTCTAGGAGATGGGCACCTTCATGGGACATGCAAAAGCACCTCAAAAGTCCTCTAGAAGATAGGTGTCTTCATGGAGGAGCAGATGAGGAGGAGCACGAGGAGTTCGCATGCATGAAGGACAAGTGGCATGCTAATAAGGAAAGGTCCAAGTTGGTGGGCCCATAATGCATGACATAATAAACCTTAAAATTCAAAATAAAGTTGCCACATGGACCATTCACGTGGTTGTTGAGATTCAAAATTCAAATTCAAATTTTCCCCCCTCAACTCAATAATGCCACGTGGACCATTCACGTGGTTTTTGAGATTCAAATCTTCCCCTTCGTTCAATATTGCCAAGCACAAGCTACTATTTTGAGCATCTCGCCACCCGTCATTGCCGCTCTCGACCAAACTCTTTGCCTCTAAGGTATATTTTGATTTTCTTATTAACATGTCGGATGCGCTAGTGTAATGCGCTTTCATGAGTTGCAATTCTAGAGTATGTAATGTCTAATAGAGCATTGATCTCCTTTCGTATCCATTTTTCTTTTTGGTTGAGTATTGCAGCATGCATTACCACATTGATGATGAGGTGATTAGACACACGCTTAGGCTTCAAGATGAGGTATGAGCTTTGTTGTTAAAATCACATAGTTAGTTCTAGTAGGGTCTAGATTAAGGATGTGTAATGCATGTATATCATAGATTTGTCATGCTACTAGCTTGGCTCAGACGTAGATCTTGTCAATGAGTAGGTCGACTTAAGCATAGAGGTAATCATGCTGCATGAGAAGTCCCCAGTTTTCCTTGTACAATGTGGCGGGGGCCCAATCTAGTGCGACCAAAAGGGGCGGGCCTTAGTTTGGAGCAATTAAATAGGGCGAGCCTAATTTGCAGCCAAAAGGGGGGGGGGGAGTCGGGCATCAAATTGGGCGGGCGCCCAGTTTGAGCATGCAGGCCAACTCTAGCAGCATTTGTTTTTTTTTTAACCACAAATTGGGCAAATTTGAGGAAGCCAATTTGAGGAGCGCGATTTTTTTTTTTTTTTAAACCAAGTTTTGATATAATTTTTGGATGTGTTTTATGCTTGGAAATGAGGCGGACGCCCAATTTGATATGATATATCTTTCACTATTTTGCAGATAATGAGCTTATTGAAAAATGGACGTCTGATTTTAAAAGGGTTTCTTACTAAGACAAGTCACATCCACCTCAGTAAGTCCCAACTTGCTCGTGTTGTTAAAGAGGTGTTTGAAGTCAAAGTGCAGACACTCTAGGAGAGGCTAATTGCTCATTTATCCTCTAGAACTAAGATGATATGCGTGAAATAGGTTCGAACAAATGCCCTCGAACCACAACCAAAGGCGGGTAGAAGATAGTAATAGGCCACCAACATTAATCAGGTATAGTTTAATTCATCTAGAATGTGAAATATGGCATCTTGAGATGCCGTACCTGCAGGAAGAGTGTCGTATACTTTACGGACTCGGATGTGTGACTAGTTTTTAGGATTGAAGACACGTAACTGAAGGGTGTTTGACTATTTCATTATATATGGACTATTGCAATGCGAAAGCCATATGTGCCACCTTGGGCTATTGCACTTTGCGATGGGAAGGCACTTTCATTGAAGGTGGCCCCATCTATTCTTAGTATGCTGGAGAACTTGTGGTAATACCTTCATGGAAGATGTTTATAATGGTGTGCCCTAATGATGTCTTGTGTCTGGCATGGGTAGGGTACGCTACTGAAGAGCCCCAAATGGATGATAGAAAAGAGAACTTCGAGACTATCCAAGAATTTGGGAGTTCGTCCTTATGAGCAACCAGGTGTACCCATCCAATTATGTCAATTGTTGAAAGAAGAGATGGAGGCCAACGACTGCTAGTAACTGCATTGCGATAGAGACTATCGATTATGCTTGGGCTCCTTCTAATAAGAGGAAGCTACTCAACACTGTGAAGCATATGCAGCACTCGCTGGGGATGTCTCTTAGTGTATGAAAACTGTCATTGTCCATATCAAATCCCCCTGGAACTCCCTGTTATTTTGCTACATATTCAAGGTATCATTGCAAGGGGCACAAGGTACAATTGGCTTCTTGGTCCATTGTGTATCCTCTTTGCCTTTTGAATCAGAAATAACAAGAAGAGATGGGTTGCATGTATCATAAAAACATGTACAAATAACATGCTATTACACAATGGTCAGAATAATAGTCATAACTAATCCAAAAGGAATGCCGATGTTTGTCTTTGAAACTTTGAATACTTCAAATACTTTGAGACTTTTTATTTTCAATAGCAAACTTGCCGATGTTTGTTCATGTTTTGATAAGCGCTCAAGTCGTTAACCATCTACAAAACTGACTGTATGAATAAAAACCTTTTGAGCATACCTATGTCTAATTCAGAATCTTCAACAGTTTCAAATTTAGAAGACAGAGCTTGAGTAAGACAAATGTCCATGAGTTTGCACCCAACATCAATTTAGCATGTCATCCATTCCTCTTGCTGTTGTTGTTATCACGTGCGTCCAGAAAGGAGCTCATCTATTCAAAGAAGCATTTGCACTATTGCTTTTACTATTGCATTTCTGAAAGCAAGAACGCATATTCGACTTTATACATGGTAATAGCATGGGAAAATCCACATGTGTAATCTGCCATTGTCTCCAAGTTCGAATAGATTCTTACCGAGACTAGACATGAAACATTAGCCTGAGAAAATTTGGATCATTAGCCTGAAAATTGCCTTACCGAGCTCTGGAACCAACTGCAAACAAGGTACAACTGGAGTTCATAAAAACCAACAAAGATTTATGAAGCCCCTTTTAGTTACCGATAAATTCTTACTGCTCCGAGATATCTGGTTGCAGCTGCAACTCCATAGGAAAAACATTTACAAGGGTGTTGCCATAAGAATGCCTAACATGCTCGCCCAACAGCCTTGCGTAGCTTTGATTCTAAGAGATATAGCCGCATACTTTTTTTTAGGGTTTCAACAGTGGGGCCACAACCACAAGATTCAAAATCACAACCACAACAATCATAGGATCCAAAACTTTGAGAGACCACAACCACAAGATTGAAATTTTTATTCAAAATCAATAGCTCAAAAAGCATGCACTCTACAAATACTACAGGAATACTGTAACAAAATCATAGAAAAACCTAAAAAGCATATAGAAATTAAAAAAGAACCCCCTGCTATTATGCTAGATATCTTCTTTTTTTATTTTGGGAGCATGTTGGGTTCTGTGCCAAGGGAACGCCGCATCTTACGCCGCATGCGGCGTTCCCTTCCAGCTGCGTTCCCCCTAGCGGGACGCTGGTGGCTCGAATTGAATGCCAAGAGTGCCCAAGATTTCAAACTCAGGCACCGCCATTGAAGGATAGGAATTTGAATGGCGAAAATCTAGATTGCCTACTGCTATACGAAATTCCGTTGACGAGCATTCTCTCCATCTCATTTTTTACGCCTCAAGGTCTCATTTTGGCGCCTCACCTAGGTCGGACATAGCATTTTTCTTGCAAATGTGAGTATCAGTTGGGTCGGATCTTCCTAAAATTTTCTGATCAGCTAGGTCGGATCTCCTTGAAACTAACGAAGCTTTTTTTTTTCCAGGACTGATGTGAGTAGATTGCATTGGTCAGCTTAGCAGGGCCTGATGTTCCTAAACTAATGAAGACTTTTGCAGGGCTTGGCGTTTGGAGTGAAGTCTGTGTGCACATTTCTTTGTAAGCACCTCTTTGAGTTTTACATTTCTGTGGGCACTTTTTTCAATTGAATCAGCGAATCAGATATAGAAAGCCCTTCGAATTTAAAGACCGTTCGAATTTATAATGGAGTTGTTCTTCTTTTACTTCTGGAGCCGATATTATGAGGTAAGATTCTCAACCAAGTTTTTTGTTGCCTTCAAAGCTTAAGTTATTGTAAGATTTTTCTCCACGTTTGACTGAGGTTTTTCATCGCCACAGTTTGGCTGAGTTTTTGTGAAGTTTTTCATCTCCATGTCTGGTTTTTCATCTAGATTAGAGTTTGACATTCAGGGATCTGCAACAATCAGCTTGCATTCTTCGTATTGCTGTTAAATATTGAAGCAGGTTTGCACACCATATCATATAGTATCCTGATACATTTCAACTTGAATTTCATGGTGATTGAAAACTATAGTTGTAAACAGATGCAAGTAAATGGAACATTTGATAAATTGTGAACATTTGCATTATAATAGAATCCATGAGCTATAATGTCAAGAAGATCAGAAGCGATTTTGGTCTGTAGAGGTGATTTTTCTTCCAGATGGTTTCTTCTCTTTTTTGTATAGATTTATGAGCCCGAGTTTAGAGTTTTATCTTCTACCTTCAACTGTCAAGGGTAATTATTGTGACCTCGCTTTCTTTATGCTGGATGTTTTGTCACAGCTCAAAGCTTTGAAAAATCATTTGATCTATTTCCCATGATAGATTCACTGCTGACATGACAATCTAACTCTTATTCCTACTTGAAGAAAGCGGTCTTAAGGTTTGACTTTTTGTTGCAATGGTTTTTTTTTCTGCTTTTGTTATTGTTGTAGCTTGATATGAATGTATTTTTGTGTATTACATATCAAGAGAAGGAGCAATGAGATTTTCTGTCGTCTCTAAATCATAATGTTATTAGAGGCAATTGAAAAGGTGCTTCCTTCATTCAAATCATGTCTACTATGCTATCTTTTGAGAAACCTGTTTCCTCCAACTAGCTATGGTCAAGATTCATTGCAACATTGAAGAGTGAACAGCTACATTAACAAAATGAGATCCATTCATTCTGCGCTCAACCATTGGACTAACATTTCCTGTAAAAACAAACTTCAAGCCACTTTCACTGCTGAAGATCTTTTGCATTTTGCCTCTCTTAATGTTCTTATTTTTGTGTTTTAATATTTGTCATTGCAGATGTATGTCCAGGCATGTTTTACTTAATTCTTGCTTTTGTTTATTGTGCAGAACAAGACATAACTGAATACGAGAATCTAAATCAACAGTTTCAAGTTTTGGCAGCTGGTAAGAAGGAATAGATAGCTAACTCTTGATATATTAGTCAAAAGACTCAGCGTAATGAGCGAGGAAGTCTAACCATGAAACCGGGTTGTGCAAATATCCTAGACGGTAGCAACGCCATTATAGAGATGTTGATGCTTAAATTGCTAAGTTATAAAGGGGTTAATGTGTATATTAGCAACAATTCTCTGAGCTTTTGTAGGTTTATTATTTGAAGCAATATATTGCCCATTATTGAAACCATGTTTGGACATGGCTAGATGGAGCAGAAAGTGCATGAGTAAACCTCCTTTAGTAACAGGTCTATACAATACCGACATAAACTTAATATTTATGCTCCATTCAAGGCCTTTAATATTAAAGGAGAACTTCAGGATATTGGCTGCTTGCTGCTCCCTTCCTTCACATGGGAATCTTGAGAAATTGGTTTATCAGGTCTGTGATCTGCCACAAGATTTCAACAATCACATAGTATATGTCTTCTGAATATCAAACCTATCTTTTTTACTTCTTTCTTTTTATTTTACGGGGTGCTACTCTTTAATACAGTTCTCACTGGTATGAAATTACATGACTTTTTTGTACAGGTTTAAGTATACCATGATCAGTTGCGGGGCATCATTTTAATTCCCATGTTAAGTAGGGATGGGAGCCTTTCAGCCATCTGTGCTATTTTTTGAAAAACCACCAGGAGTGGTTTTCCTGCGCAGAGGAAATTGTGCACAGGTGGAAATAATAAGGTGCTAATTGCCAAGGTACATCTCAAGAATTGGAAAGTTTCAACTTATGTTTATATCCAACTAATTAACTAACTTGGCCAAAACTAGATTATTTGATATAGTCCAAAATTTGTTTTGTCGCATAAGCACTTAAAGGGCCAAAGGCTATGTCCTGCCAGAATGATAGTATGCTTAAATAGATAATGGCTGAAATTTTACAGAATGGAGCTCCAAGAGAGGTGATTTAACGAAATGTGTGATTCAAACTTTGTGAGTTTTTTGTAATTGTGAACTAAATCACTATTCAACAAAATTCAGCTTGCTGAAAATTATACTTTCAATCATATTTAATTCTTCTAGAGGATATTTTGCAGGAAAGACTATCAAGGTTTTTGGTGCTGTAGAATGCATGAAAGGAAGAAAGAAATAATGGCCATTACCCCGGGTCATAGACAATCTAAAATCTACATATTGCAAGGAACCTGAGAGAAGGTATGAAAATTACAAAACTTTCATTTGTTTCATAAAGAGATATAACTCATCATCATTTGCTTTTTGCATTGATTGTTTGAAGTTTCCAAGATCTTCAGCCGATGGTATTTCTCCTTTAGCCAGCGTTCCATTTTGTCCAACAACTATGAGACTTGACGATTATCCTGCCTGCATCATTGGAGGATATTTTAAGCTATCCAATTATGGACGCATATGGCTTTTAGGAATTTATGCATTTAAATTTACCAGGAATACATAGGCAATGTCTTTTGAGAGGAACTGCTAAGATGAATTTTGCAATTATGGCAAGTAATAGGTGGTGGTTCAGGTTTGGTGTTGAATATAACGACTTTTCATTTCTAAATTCAATCCAATGACTACCTTGGTTTTTTATAGACTCCTCTTTTTATTTTTGTTCCCATGCCCCTCTAGCCTAAGATGGAAGCAAATAACTACCTTCCCAAAATGGAAGCCAACGACCATCTCGGTTTTTAGTACAATGATTCATTGTTTTTATGGGTTATTCTGGTGATCTTCAATGGCAACCGTGGATCTGGAGCATATCCTGGATATGATACTGTCTTTTTGGAAAAAAAAAATGTCATGCCATTTCCTAAGGTGTTTTTTCTTCTACTCGCTCCTACTCTAATCGCTCTTTACCATTGACCATTGAATCCCAACAAAAAGTTATGGTCGTGCGGATGTCAACTGAGCAGAGAGAAATGGAGCAAAGGAGTGAGAGTCAGTGGGTGATTCAAGCCCCCTAAACCAGGCGACTTAAACCCTGATCCAAGCAAAACATTAATCTGTGCAATATAAACTACTCACGTATTTCTCAAAATTGAATCCAAATATTGCAAGAAACAGAGCCAGAAAAATTGCATAAGCAGTGCAAATGGAGGATCCTACTCCTCTGTATATTAGCAACAATAAATCCAGCCTGCAATCCAGAGACATATGGCACACAGTTCTGTTCATCAGAAGCCCTGTTCCTAGAACAAAGTTAAAAAGGAAAAAAAAAAGCTTTGTTCCCACAACTGCTCCATAATCGAAGCTCCTACCTGGATTCACCATTCTGGCAGGATGAGATTGGCGGCCGCAGACTCCCTTGCCGTTTCAATCGGCATGCAACAGGCCATTGTCTTCCAAGGCTGCCCGATCATGTGAACTATCATTATTTCCATATCCAGACATTGGACTTGCCCAAAAAAATTCATATACGTTACTTCCTTGACATCTAAACGCCTTTAAGCTGCTCAAATGCCTCCAAAAATACGAATTCTCATACCATGCGGCCCCAAAACCTTAGTCCAAACCAATGCGAGAAGCTCCTCCCACAATAAGAACTCAAACATTGCAGGTTTATGTTTAAATATTGAATTGATTGAATGTTTATATGCAAGTTCTAGATGTTGTTAAATAAACTTTTTATAAGGGTGAAGGTGCATTAAGCATTTTCATGTTTTGAAATATTTGCAATCATCCCATTCATATCAAAGTTATATTGCCTATTAATAATCTATGTACATTTATTCCTCTACAATAATTTATCCCTAGGGCTGTGGCCTATTCGTACCAATAATATTATACCTCCTCTTCTAGACATTCGACAACATCTCCACTACCTCCTGTTCTAGACATTTGACAATATCATCATGTTGAGTGGCGTCATGGCAAGCTCACCCTACTAATATTCATAAATAACTCCAACCATTACAACATATGAGTAATACGCCACATTAATCGTATCGATCCGAGACATCGGATCGCCATTCTAGAATGGGACGAGCATGCATGTCTTGCATGCATGCAGGCGGCGCATGCCCGTTTTGGTTGGGAGTTCGCTATTTCAGGCGCGTTTCTGCATCCACGTCTCATCGGCGCTTCCTCTTCTCTCAGCAGTACCTTATTCTCTTTGAACCCTCCCTCCCCCCCTTCTTTGTTTATTGTATTGTGCACAATTTTCTGTTTATCATGTTTTTCCACCCGCTGGGTGATGCTTTTTTCACCCCGTTGGGTGATGCTATTCTCTGGTATGTTTGTGTTGTCTCGTTTGTTGTGTTGGTGATGTGCGGTCAATGTTGGCGGCGGCATCCGCTTCGACTTCTCCATGCGGGGTTTTGGGAGGCGATTTCTATGCCTTTACGTTTGTCTAAGCCCCTGTCGAAGGCTTATCACTAGGGTTTTCCTCGAAACCCGAAAGGGCGGGGGTTTTTAATCCCTGATAAGCTTTCGGCGTACATCACCCACTCATCTATTAGCATTGTATTTTTCGGGGTCCAAGTGATATAATTGAATTTTCCCTTTATTTTTCGTGGGTAGTTCGCATGTGTGCGGCTACCCACTGTCCACCATTGTAGAAAATCTGCTGAGATGAATGAGAAGCCTATGGTAATGTTGTATCCTCTAGCCTCATTCAGCGTAAGGAATACAAATTCAAGTCATGTATTATGTCTCAACACTTGGTATAATTTTTCACACAACAACCACCATTACAACATATGAGTAACACATCATCACTAATGTTGTATCCGCTAGACTCATTGAGCTTAAGGGATACAAAATCGTGTCATGTATTATGTCCCAACTCTTGGTATAATTTTTCACCCGTCACATTCATCAAAAATGCCTAAACTCTAAAATCTAAGCTGTAAGGTTGTCAAAGATCTTTCTAAGCATGTATCTTACCCCACAATTCATGTGGTCGTTATTTCTCCTATCTTAATGCCACTTTCCCTAAGATTGTTTGTTTCATGACCATTTAATACAATGATCGTTATTTTTTCAATATCGCAAGTTTGACAACCTCGCTCTCAGTATTTACAAATAACTTAAAAGCTTACAACTCCATTTTGGCAACCTAAATTTGTCTGTCATGCATTCCTCCTCTCCTTGCCACATTTTGAATGAGGGCATCCGGCACTAGCCTTCGTTGCTATATGTTATTAGGGGAATACTTACATTTGTTGCAATCACAAGCTATGGGCATAAGCTGAAGAAAGGGGATATCAATGCAATGAACATGGTAGGGAGAGCCCTTGATCACACTGGCATTTTAAATTCATCTCTACCTTCACTATTGTGAGTCAATTACAATGCGTTAAACATCCATGACTTGATTTTATAAGGCTCATATGATGAGCTAATCATTACCCTATCCTGCAAATGGGTAGCGGTATTGCTTCTTCCAATGAATTTTAATGAGATTAGTGTTTCATACTTCCTCTATTCTATTCTATTCCTCTAATTTAATTGCATTGAGTACACATTGGATATGCTCTCTTCCACAAATAAGAAATCCTAGATCAACCTTAAAGCTTAAATTTTATGCCACCCATGTGCCATTACCCATTTCACAAGCCCATGGATAATGCTCCATCTCTTTAAACTACACTTTCCTCTGGGCACTCCATTATGTCGATGGAGACTGTTATATTTGCAACTCTTTACTCCACTTAGAGACTTCATTATGTATGCCTATTTCACAAGTCCACGACTAATGCCCGGCATCGCCGGGCACACGTTTCTAGTTCAATGTAATTTCATTTCTTACTCTTAAGATCATGTAATTTTACCACACTCTTTTCTAGTAGATAATGGGGTAAAATCCTAATTTAAAAATGTGAAGGACTTTTATGTGCTTGAAGCCTATCTATAGTTGAGATATTGTATGATGATGAGTAGTTATTGCACGAAGCAATGGTTTTGTATAAAACAATTTTCATTTATGTGAACTACAGCTTTCATTTATGTGGACCATGTGCATAAATAGAGCTTCCCCTTGGAATCTCTAATTTGAACTTTTGTTAGTTTTGTTAATTTGAACTATATTTGTATATACATTAACAAGAGAATGGGTAGCATGTACTTTTCATGGAGTAGACTTTGTCCTTTAAGAAATACAATATCTCGTTCAATAGTCATCAAATAGTCATAATAAAGTGCTATAAGTTGAAGATATGGTTACATCATGCATAAGGTTAATTGCAACTTGCACTCTAATTGCAAAGGCGAGCATTGTTGCAACTTGTGCTTACATTGTCAGAAAGAACTGTAGTCCTTAAACAATGCCAAACTAGAAATGCACTCGAAATTAATTTGAGGTGTGTGGTTGAAAACAACAATAGATTAACTGCAATCCAAGATTATATGGGGCAACCTCTGAACATGGCAATGCCCAACAATAATGGAAAATCGAATAAACATTATTGTGAAAGATTACAAATTGAAAAATGTGCAATGACAAAGGCATATGAAATAATAAAAGCCAACAAACTGTAGTAGTGGCTACCATGAATTTGATTTCACCATGGGAGGCCCTAGTCCAGCTGCCAACATTGATACTGACAGAAAGAAGAAAGACGATGACGTTGCAATTTCGTCTCGATTGCGGCAAAGTGTTGTAGGCGAACATTACTACTTCCATGATGGAAGGGGTAATGTCCTACCAAGCAAACATTATCTAGGCCTATAGGTTGAAAGTAGGTTGAAAGTAAGACTAAAATACTGAAATCTTACAATACATTATTATTACAACGTTCTATAAAGTATAAACACCAAAGTTCTTATGGACGAACTAGAAGAGCCACCATGCAGAATCTTAGTCTTGGACTTGTGTGGCTTCTGCTCCTCTGTTTCTGCAGCAGCGCCATTGCTGCCACGCATTTTTACGATTTTAAGGTCCTGATCTACATTTTGTGTTCTTATCGATTCTGATCAGCCAAAAAAAACCACCTCTTTGCCTTCATAACTAACAGCAACCTCTTCTTCCAGATTGATTATACAAACTACACTGTTAACTGCAGCACCAAGGCAATTGTGGCTGTTAATGGTCAATCTCCAGGTCCGACCATTCGAGTTACAAGAGGAGACAGAGTTGTTATCAAAGTGACCAATTTGGTCACAAGCAATCTCACAATACATTGGTAACTTAATCAGGCAGATTTTTTTTTTTTGGATCTGCATTCTTCAAACGCAAAGCAGTATTCTTTAATCTTTTCTCTGATTTTTTTCAGGCATGGAGTGCATCAAATGCTATCAGGCTGGTCAGATGGACCTGCATTCGTCACGCAATGCCCGATCCAAACGAACAAATCCTACACTTACAACTTTACGGTTCCAGATCAACAAGGGACTCTGTTTTGGCATGCCCATATAACCTGGCTCAGAGCCACAGTGTATGGAGCATTTATCATAGATCCTCCTGCAGGAGCAAAATTGCCATTCAAGAAACCCGATGGAGAGCACACTCTACTGCTAGGTAGTGATCAGAATCATGGTTTAACTTAATGTTAACAAAGCTATAGAAGAATATTTACAGGTTTCGATTTGCAGGAGAATGGTGGAACGAAGACGTTGAAAAGGTCGAAAACGATGCGACTGTTAGCGGGCTAGCCCCTGTTTTGTCCAACGCCTATTTGATAAACGGACGTCCTGGCCCATTCTTCAACTGTTCTACTAACAAAGGTATCTCATACTTCTTCGCAATATAAACACTCTCTGCTATTGATCTTTGTGGACCATAAAAATCTGCTATGTATCTCTATGTATTATCTCTATAAAAAAGCCATGTATCTCTATCATTTACTTATGTACTGAACAACTGACTCCTTGCATTCTGATTTCATTTGCAGACACCGAGATTTTGAAAGTGGTAAAGGGCCAGAGATATCTTCTCAGAGTTGTCAACAATGCACTGGAAGTAGATCTCTTTGTCACCATAGCTAAGCACAGCCTAACAGTGGTAGAAACTGATGGATCTTACACAAAGCATATAACAAATTCCAGTTTTCTGATCTCTCCAGGCCAGACATACACTTTCATGATCCATGCAAGCCAAGCAGTAGGCCAATACTACATAGTGGTTAATCCCTTTGAAAGATCAGCAAGAGCAGGGGTGCAGGAAACTCCAGCAGTGGCCATTCTGAGATACAAAGGAGCAAAAGCCTCTGCAACTCCAGTTTACCCAAGCAATGTGCCACTGAAGGATGACTCTACATATTTCAAGACATCTCAAGAAAAGGTGAAGAGCCTGAACTCAAAGGCATACCCTTCTAAAGTGCCCAAAACAGTAGATGTCAATCTGCTCTATGCAGTCACATTGAATCTAAATCCCTGCACAGTAACCAGCACCAGCAAATGCCAAGGAATTCCATACACTGATTCTGCCACAAACACCACAGTCCTGACCAATTTTGCAAGCTCCATCAACAATGTTACTTTCCAAAGATCAGACATTGCTCTTCTACAGGCTTACTACAATAAGATTGATGGAGTTTACACTACAGATTTTCCAGCATTTCCTCCAACTGTTTATGACTTCACAGGGGTGTCTCTCAATATTAATAGTCTGGCATCAAATAAAGGTACTAAGGTTACAGTTCTCCCATATGGAGCCAATGTTCAGCTGGTTATTCAGGGCACCATAAACCTTCAGCCTGAAGCTCATCCTTTCCATTTGCATGGTACTGATTTCTATGTGGTTGGATATGGAGATGGGAACTATAATTCTAGCTCCGATCCGGCGAAATTCAACCTGGTTGATCCAGCTAAAAGAAATACTGCCATGTTGACAAAATCTGGATGGACTGCACTGAGATGGAAAGCTGAAAACCCAGGTTTTTTTTTTCTCTTTCATCACATACTTTAGATTTGTTTATCCACTAAGTGATGGCATAATGGATCTGACAAGGTTGGTGCCTTTTTTTATTTTTTATTGTAGGTGTTTGGCTTATGCATTGCCACTTTGATGGGCATGTTTCTTGGGGAATGGAGACTGTTTTCATTGTTAAAGATGGAACAAAGCCAGATGAGATCCTTCCTGGTCCCCCTGCTGATCTACCCAAATGCTAATAAATAAGG
Source organism: Isoetes taiwanensis (assembly GCA_021234155.1). Lineage (NCBI taxonomy): Eukaryota > Viridiplantae > Streptophyta > Lycopodiopsida > Isoetales > Isoetaceae > Isoetes > Isoetes taiwanensis. The sequence goes on along the minus strand of JAJEKV010000001.1, from coordinate 19,667,914 downwards.
AAGTTCCTTGTGGAAACCCACATGTGGAAATTCAACCCTGTACTTTAATTCTTTCATATTATATTTATTGGTTGTCCAATTCTTTTGGCATCGGCTTGCTATGTCAAAACCGTTTGCTTTCAGTAACTAGCAAGTCCTATAGATTAGTTAGGCTTAATTGCCCTTCCTTCTAAAGACGGACCTTTTTCCGAGTATATCTTCATATACTGGGACACATTCGTTTTAGCCCCCTCCTCTGACGTGGCACAAATCCAGACCACACAATCTGCAAAATCAAAAGTTGACATCTGTGCTCGTCGCAATGTATTGTGTATTAACACAATGTATTAGTGTATGTGGTGGTGTAAATGTGATTCAGACGGACCACATTTACCATCAAGATCAAACGGCCAGGATTATCAAAATGCCTTTGAATGGCCACTGGCACACAAGAAATAAAGGAGTTGTTGAACATACTTCGCAAGTGCGGTTTACCTTGGAAGGAACAGATTAACTCGGTCTAGTGGCTTGGGTTGCCAAAACAAGCCAAGAAGAAAGCTGTCTGGTTGTGGATTCATTATTTTTGTATTAATAAAAAAATAACTCACACTCTAGTTTTAACATTGTCATCCTTTTCTTTTTTCTTTTCTTAAAGGTGCGTTTATTCCATTCAGTTGTCAAAAAAGGCACTGTAGTTTAAGGTCTTAACTACTAGACCATGCCCCAAAAAGCTGCTTATTATGATATTTGACATCTAATATGTTTAATTTTACAAGCCGCCGCGAACGTTTCTCTTTTTCAAACCCCTCTAAAGGTTCACTTGGCCAGACGAGAAGAATTAATGATTCACTTGGCGCTCCCTGATTCTGCAGGTCATGGGGGAAGCAAGAATGGCTTCCCCCATTCTGTTCTTCATTACATCACTAAATTACTTGAGACTAGTTTCTTTTAATTCTAGCTTATTGAATGCTTCATGATACAATTGCAGTATGAGTGCAAATAACAGGCCATTCATATGATCATTTATATATATTTAGGGGTTAGATACACGAGGACTATATTCCTATTTTAGAAGGCTCCTGGCTTCACCAAATTGTAGGAGGCTGCCCAATAATCTTAACATATGTTAAATGATTTTTAGATAGAATTCATTTAGTACAAAACTGTATACATACAGTAGTACAATGAATCAACTGAATGAGTGCGGCCCTTGTGGCAGACCATTCCTCTCCTTTGAACTTCTATGAATACTCTACGGATCTTATGTCCCACATTAGGGCGGATTTGGGGTCTGAAAATGGCCCTTATCTTGGGCTAAAGATTTCCACGTCAGATTCGCCAGGACCAATCAGGTTTGCGCCTTTTTTACGAAAGTCAGTATTACTTGGCAGGTAGAAGGATGAGCAGGCTTACTTGGCATCCACATGGCGTATTTTCATAGGGGATGCCTGCGCTTTTATTGCAACCATTTTAATGGCCCGTATTTTTCGGGAGTCGCTTCGCCGCCCAAAATAATGGTGACTTTGACCGCCACCGTCGCGTCCACCAACTCCTTTGTCAAATTTTGGCGCCAAACTGCACATCTTCGTCACTCCGGCGCTTACGTGCATCCTCTCTCCGCCTTCACTCCTCATCCGCAATCCATGTCTCCTCCTGTAATTTCGTGTTCTTGTTGCCCCATTTACGAACTCCCAAGGTCAAGAAGTGGGAGGTTTTGTCTCAATAGGTTCGTGGGTGAGTATGTCGCCATCAACGAGGGCGAGCATAGAGTTAAGCGACAAAGGCGATCGACGTCTTGGACACATTGGATAGGTAGGATAAAAGAGTTCAAGTTGAATTCTAGCGGCCCTGAAAGTGGAAAGTATAACAATACGACATGCATATACCCCCTTCCGATATGGCCAAAGAGCTAATCTCCACCAAAAAAATTTTCCCAAAATTGCCCGCAAATGGTAACCACCTTAAACGGATCACACGACGCCGGGCTAGTTGCCGCTACTTAACTGCGTGAGAGATAGTTTCGCGTCGTGTGATCTTCTTATCTTTTCATCTCTTTTCGTTGACACGTGTTTACAAACAAATTTATTGTGCGGTTTATGTTTATCGACGTCGTGGATGTCATTCCGCCGAAAGTATTAGTAGTGTACTTGTCGTGTATCACATAGACATCGGAATTGTCCTTTTCAAGGTATGGATGCCGTGACCTTGCGGGGTATAGGCATCCGGTTTTACTGGACATGATTATAACGTAAAGGTCGGGAAACCGAGCTTGAGGCCGGTTGAATTGCCCCCTTTAAGTGAACTTTGTAAGCCACGCACTAATGAGAACAATGTAATTGCAATGAAGAAATGCATGGTCGAGGTGCAAAGCGGAATGTCCGAAAAAACGAGGCGTGAGGATGAGTTTCAAAATCTTCACACCGCTTGAGGTATTTGCTAACATATTCCGGATGGCGCAGAAGTTCAAAAAGCTCAAGACATATACGTGCTTTCTCCCCCCCACCGATTTTGTGGATGGCTTATTTTTGGTTCCGACACGGGATGTTCGATTCCACGAATCATCCGGTCAACTAACGAGAGGTCCGCGTAGTTAAGTCCTCCTTTTAAGTTCGATACTTTCTTCCAAAACAATATTTATAATGTTAATTGTCAACTAGAACGAAGGAAAAAAGAAAAAGAGAGGCTGCACAACTTTTTGGAAGCCGCTTGAGGACCATAATAGACACTCGTCTGCGGTGGATATTCGAAATGGAGAGGGGAGGAAGTCATTTATACGGCCACCATGGAAAGCGAATGGCCATTATCAGAGCTAAGAGTGCTAATGGAGACAGAGGAAATTGCTGACGACTTCCATTATTTTATTGATGGCATTAGGGTTGGTTACAGGCAAGAGGGAAATGTAAAGTTTAGTGAGTTCGCGATCAACAAGAAATTGTCTATCGGCTAGCGCTTTGAATCTCGGTTTTTTATTTGTGTTTTTGTCTGATGTTTTTTTAGGGTTCCGTATTTTGTCCGATATTTTTTTAGGGTTCCGTACAATTATTTAAAAACGTTACCATCATATTTTACTTTAACTTCTGTTTTTTACTATTTATCTCCTGCCAGTTGTCTATTTTGTCGTTGTTAAGTAGTATAAAGCCCATCCACGAGAAGCCATGGCAAGAACTAAGCAAACGCAAGGATCCATCCAGTGGTGTAAGGCCGTGATTACATTAGTCCGCCTTCTTCATCTCGACTCTAAAGTCTCCTCGATAGAGATTCTCCTCCTCCCACCATGCCTAACGTAAGACCCGAAAAAGAAATCCGCATGACGCATCATGGAGAAGCAGCCCGGAGTAAGTAGGGAGGTGCACTCCGGTTCGGAGACAGAGGATGAAAATGTGAGAGACCGGCGAGCAGAATATGATGCCGGATTAATTATTGGGCAGCCGCCTCTTCTTGCTCTTCCTGCTCCTCCTGTTCCTCCTGTGGAGGTGCCAGGACCTTCAAATCAGAGGAGGAGGCCCAACGCCAGAAAGGGGAAGGCGACCAGGAATGTGAGGAGACGGCCGGAAGAGTCGGCCGAGGAACAGCCTGCAGATGCTGGGGTGAGGAGGCGGCCGGAAGAGTCGGCCGAGCAACAGGCTCCAAATGCTGGGGTGGGTGAGGGTAGAGGCCTGCGGAAGACGGCCTGGTATTAAAAGCATGCGAGATTAAGAAGTATCAGAAGAGCACTGAGATGGTCATTCCGCGTCTCCCATTTGCCAGGCTCGTGAGAGAGATTCTGCAAGAGTGTGGTGCGATACATCATACCAGTTACAGAATTCAAGCAACTGCCTTAAATGCTCTTCAAATGGCTTCGGAAGCAGTTGGTGTCGATGCACCGTTCGAGGACTCGCAGGCTTTGCAAAGAATACATGCCAAAGCGGGTGATCATCATGCTCAAGGACATGCGCTGCCTTCGATAAGGGATCCCAGTACTATGGTCAAAATTTTATGGCTGAATACAACAAGAAGAAAGACCCCCCAGAAAAAGGCCGTGAAGTGCCTTTGTGTTTTTTTCATATGTATAATATTTCTTAATGCAATGGCTTTATAAGCTTAATCTCTTAGTCCATTTCTTTCTTAGAAGCCTAGCTTCAGACTTTGTATTTTTTTTTTAATGTTATGCGTGAGGATCACACGACGCCGCAGCAAGCATTGTGCTTTTTGTTGCACATAGTAGTCTTCGCTGTCGTGTGATCCAACCCTAACCCTAACCCTAACCCTAAAATGTACGGACAAATCTCCCCACAACGGTACGTGTCCCCTTTCATAATCGACAACGGCTACTTGAGTTCAAAAGTGATGATATACCGCCTCCTAAACATCTTCTTGTTTTCGCCGCTTTGCTTCGCCATGGATTGTTATGTGAAGTTCCTGGAATGGTATGCATCCGCCCCTCATGACAACGAGGAAGTTCTTGTACCGATCGCGATTTATCCGTTCTATTGCAAGGAGTTGGACATCATGGCAAACAATGAGCGAGCTTGATGCTATCGCGAGGTTGCTTTAGCTTTCACCTGCACCGCTTGGTCTCGGCCACGACGCCCTTTGGATGTCCCCGGCTCGTGGATTCCAAAACCAGCTCTAGAGGAGGCGGCTTCCCATTTGCAAACAGGGAAGATGTTTTTCAAGAATGCTTTAGCGAACGGGCTCCTCCCGGCTGCGTCCTTGTGCTTAAGAAGGTATCTTATTTCTCTTTGCCGCTTGCATTTGCTAGTTATTGCATTCCTCGCCGGCCAAACCAAGATACACTGGAAACAATGAAATCTTTAAGCCAAGGGGGGTCGTTATGTGTGATGATGCCGACTATGACGTAGAAATGGAGATAGATCTACAAGAAGAAGAGCAAGAATGTAGGAGTTTTAGCTTCGACGCGACCGCCTTGGGTGAACCAGAGGAGGAGATGATTCAAGGTGATGAGGATGGGGATGAGGATGAAAAGAAGTTGTCTGACATAACGCCAATTTTAGTGGAAGGCAAAGAATACTTATTGCTAAGTGATATACTGAGGAACCCGTCTATGTTACGAATGTGTGCTAGGGAAGACGAGCTTATCAGTACCTTGGCCGAATGGGTAAACTTACGCCTAGATTTTGAAGAGGATTTGGACAAAGAAGAAGAAGAAGAGATTTTAACGTCACGCCACAAGGCAAAGTGTGGTGGTTGGGTGCAGCACCGAGACTTCCCAGGAGGTCACCCATCCCAGTACTATTCCGGCCCAAGCGCGCTTAACTTTGGAGTTCTGATGGGATCCGGTGTGGTAGCGCTGGTACAAAGAGATGTTTGAAGTATCTAATTATACCGGCAATGCTATAAAGCTTAAAGAAGCATATGAGAGGCTGGAGTCTCGATTTGCTCAAGATGAGGCGAATCTACCAACGGAAGAAGAATTCCAAATCTCCGCGCAAAGCTGCCAACAGGATCTATGCTGTGTTTGGCAGGCCCTTCACCAATCGCGCAAAGATAAGCCCCGGTAGATGAGGATAAATGTGAAGAAGATAATCTTGAGGGTTCTTATTTGTGGGAAGTAGATGATTTTTCTTGCCGACATGCACGCGGGGGACAGGAAAGATTGAAGGACTCTACATTGTTAAGATATATCTCAAGATTCGTTAATGGGGAGATAATCGTCTTCAGCAGAATTTTCAGTCCAAAGGGTGCAGAGTTTGTCTATTACCTCCGTGCATTATGCATGTTCGGGAACCATTCCCAATTGGCATCAAACACTGAAAGGGTGATAGCAATTCGGCGGGATGTTGTGTTACAATATTTTGACGACCAAGCCGGTCTGGCGAGCAATATGTTAAATTTTTAGGCTGGCCGGCTTGACTCACCCAAGGTTGGAAGTCGGGTCGATAACATGGAAGTCATTGCCTTGTTGGATCAAGTCTTGGGGGGGGGTTGAAAGAGCATGAAATTGACAATGAAGCTTGAGAAATTGGAAGTTATATGTTTTCCAACTTGTATCGGTAAAATTATTTATGTACGATTGTCCTTCCAAATTCCTAATAAAAATTATTTTATTTGTATTTATTCACATCACGCCAAATACATCGATCGATTTTCTCACATATCTAGGTTTTCGCGTGCGTGTGATATCTATCTCGAAGAAATGAAATATTATTGGAAAAAAAACAATTAATTTATTTATTCCTCACACGACGCGAGAAGCAACTTCGTGTGACTCATGTTATAAATAGAAGACCGATGTTCACTCGACCTCCGTCGCCTTCCGCCTTCTACTCATCTTCTACTTCCGGCTTCCGCCTTCCACCTTCCTGGTCGATGGCATCATCATCTTCCTCTAGCAAGCGACCACGCCAAGATAGCACTCCCGGCCCCGTCGCTGCGTGGACATCACCCTTTGCAAGGTGATGAAGAGATTCAAGGAGATCCATGATGAAAACAACCGCCTCGTCCGCCGAGAACAATGAGGCGGTCGGCAGTTAGCCTTCACGAGGGAGCTGCCGCACGAAGCAGACGTTGAGCTCGTGGAAACATTCGCCATGTACCAAGAGGCGACGAGCCCGCAGGGGCGGTTGAAACCGCTCACATGATTTCGCAGGCCTTAGAAGATATGGAGAAGAAGCTCCGAAGCGGAGGATGAGAACGCTTGACTTACGGCTTGCGGGACATGAAAATCAGCTAGAGGATCATGAAGATCCCTAGCCGTTGTATCTATCTATTTTTGCTTCAAAGAAAAGTTTTCTCTATTTTTTGCTTCTATCTATCCCGTTGTTCCAATGTATGTTCTGTTTTTATTAAAATATCACACGACGCCGAAATGCCTTGCTTGCAATTAGGTAGCAATCAATGGATTTCGGTCGCAGGATCTCCATGCCGCTCTATTTTTGCTTCAATGAGAAGTTCTATCTTTAGTTATGTATCAAGAAAATTACTTATGTATAGATTGTATCACCGAAATTATCAATAAAAATTATCACACGAGCTTTCTCGAAGAAAAGACGTTAGAAGAAGTAATCGGTCCTTTTTCCTCACACGCGGCCAGTAATCCACCCACGGCATCCTTCAAGGCCTTGTGACTCAAGCTACTACGAAATCCCCATGTTATAAATAGAAGACTTTCTATCTTGCCTTCGACCTCCGATCCTCTTCCTCCGCCTCCTTTCTTCGCTCATCTTCTCCCCTTCCGCTTCGCCTTTTCCGCCCGCCTTCTCCTCCGATGGCATCTTCATCCTCCTCCAAAGAAGCGACCGCGCCAGAATCTGCCCGCGGACATCACCCTTTGCCGTGGTGATGAAGAGATTCAAGGAGGTTCACGACAAAAAACAACCGCCTGCCGTAAGATGGAGGCGGTGGGATGTGTTAGAATTCACTAGGGGTCAGCCGCATGAGCGAGACCTTGAGCTCAAAGCAACATTAACCAGTACCCAGAGGCCAATAGTCAGGGGTCGAGGCGCTTTTAATCGCACACAATATTTCGCAGCGCTAGAAGATATGGAGAAGAAGCTTCGAGTCATGAGGATGAGAACGCAGCTTTACGGCCACTCTACAGGATCATGAAGATCCGTAGCCATTGTATATATTTTTTGTTTCAAAGAAAAATTTGCTCTATTTCTTGCTTCTATCCGTTCTCTTGTTTTGTTTTATTAAAAAGATCACACGACGTGAAATGCCATTCTTGCAATTAGGTAGCAATCAATGGATTTCGCGATGATCTCCACAACGCATACCTCGTTGTATGTATAAATTCATAATTTATTAATGGAAAAGTGTATGTAACACAAATATCTAGCTAGATTATGTGATATAACTTGCGTGTAAATGCGAATTTGCATGTGGATGACAACGCCTATTCACATACGTGGCTTTTGTGGATGACAATGTCATGCCAAGGACGTGGCATCTTGCCGCCACAATAACATCGTCTTTGTACGGCCCGCATACAAGATGCGGCTAGGATATGACGGATCCCATGATGCGAACATAGGCTACCGCTGCCTAATTGCATGCTATAATTTCGCCTCGTGGGATTATTACACAACTTTATCGGTTTCGCAAACCCGTAGATTCCAACGTATCTCTAGTTTCTATATAAAACGCCGGAGGCCTTTGTCTTCTCCTATCCGCCATCTTCTGTTTCTACCACATCCGCCTCGACCATCACTCCCGTTTCTCCCATCACTTTCAATGGCCTCCAGCTCCCGTTCCATCCCCGCCGAGATCTTGTCTCAAGTTTTGGTCAAGGAAATTCGTAACATTCACAAAGCGGAGGAACGGATCCGCTTTCTAAAAGAAAAAAGAATGATGAAGACGCCGCCAAGCTGGTTGGGCGGAGAGGAAAAGGCCGCCTTCTGAGGGAGGTGATTTTAGTGCGCGACAATCGGGCGGGCTGCCTTTAGACCGCCGAATTGCGCGTACACGAGATATAAACCTCCAAGAGAGGCTTTAGGGCCGCAATCGGCGGGAGAGGCTGCCCGCCCAACTTCGATGAGCGGGAAGATAAGGTTGCGGAATATGAGAACGTGGGTTGCGGGCAGCAATCATGTTGGAGGAGCGTAAAAATTATCACCGCCCTCCGTGAAGAGCTTGCCCGGCGAATCATAGGCATCGGCCTCCTCCTAGAGGGGGCCCGTTTTTTTTAATGTTTGTAATTGGTTTTATTTTTCAATGGGAAAAGTTTTTGACAAATGTACCGAATATTACGTTTCCTATTTTTAATTTTCAATATCCGTGGTAGAGAGAATGACAAAGACGGATCACGGGCGAAACCCTTCATAGGGTTTTAAAGCTCGTGTCTTGATTTCAGCGTGGTGTGATATACAAAGTGTAGTTAGAATAGTTATTAATGTGTTCCAAATGGACAATACCATTAATGTGTTCTAGCGGACAACCGACAATCCGGCCGACGCGTGCGGCGGCAAATGAAAGTGTGTTTAATATGTTCAAGCGCTAATATGTATAAATTGAGGTCCTTGCATGTGCTCCTTCCGCGGTTAGAGTCTTTGCTCCTCACTTCTATAATCTTAACGTCCCTCCCATTTGTCATCTATGGCCTCCACATCCTCAACCGCTGATAATGGAAAACGCAAGAGGATAGAACTCCCTTCTGACATAGTGTTGGGTGTTCTAATGAAGAGGTTGAAGGAGCAAGATGATCTTCTAAAGGAAAACGCCGTTACAATTCAGCAGAAAGAAGAAGAGAATGAATTCAACCTTCTCATGCTTCGTGAGCCGAGAGGCAAATCAGCGGTTGAATAGAAGGTCGGACAGATGACATGCCCCAACAACCGCGACTGAGGTGGTTATGACGGCAACGAGGATGCTAATTCAGGCAGAAGAACACGTTGTGCTATTGGGACAGGAGCGGGACATGTACAAAGAGATGGTGGACAGATTGGAGGAACGTTTGGATAGGGTGATTGCTCGCTTGAGGGGAAGAGATGAAGACGAAGACGAGGACGGAGCTGATGATGATGATGAAGATAATGAAGAAGAGCTCGCACTGGAGCAACAATGAGTCGTTGTATTTTGTTTTTCAATGTAACATCTTTCACAACTTTAATCAAAAGTAACCCTTTTTTATTATTATCTTGTAAAGCTTCACACGACGCGAAGCCACATAAATGCAAGCAATAGCGAACTCCACTGTTCGCGACCCGTATGATACAAATAAGATCACACGACGCGAAGCTACAGTTGTGCAAACAAGGTTGGAGGCAAGTACTTCGCGTCGTGTGAACATGCTACACATTACAAGTATACTTTACCGATTCTTTGTCTCTTAGATCTCCACTGTTGCGATGCTAGTGGGGCCCTAGAATTTTGCCAAAAGCAACTTTCCGCTTTCTCTTGAAAGATTATGCCAATGGTGTTTACGACTTACGGGTTGCTTCTTAAAGCGACCATCTTGTCGTATTTAGCCATCGCCCTTCTATAAAACCACTCTCATCATCCGTCTTAGAGGGTTGGTTCCCACATTTCCACCCCTCTTTGAGTGTTACGATGAAAGGCTATTTTAGCTTGTTTATGCGACTTCTCCATGCCTTGTGCACTCCACAATCGCTAGGCTTCCATACTTCCTAAAAACCAAGGTGCATGAGCCCAAAAGATGTGCAAGTAGTGCGGACTTCACTCTCCCCATGCGTCTATGAAAGCTTTAATAAATTTGTTATTCGCTTGCACGAACATTTCTGCATCTTCTCTTGTGAGGTCCATTCTCTGAATGTATGGGAACAATTCAGACAATGCATCCCATGCTTTTTTTTCCTCAATGCCGAACGAACGCCATCTGTGCGGTCCTGCTCCGCATCAACCAGCAATTTTCCAAATTCATAGACCTTTTCTCCCATCTGGTTTCCGTTCAGAGCCTCTCTATGATTCTTTATGAAGCGTCGAGCTTTCATCCCTCCAATTGACACCTTATGAGCACACTTGTTCTTCCTGCCCGTTTCTCATCGAGCTCTAATCTTACATTGCCACCATGCAAACACCTTCGATAGAACATGTTCAACTCTCCACGAATTCCTTCCTCTCTTCTCTTCTTGTCCGAAATGTTCCACACCTAATCTGCTGCTCAAAATATCATCTTGTCGATGATTCTCACAAAGCCGTGCAAAGTGCAGATATGAACCCTCTCTAATGGAATGGGGAAAATGCCATGGAACTTGGGATCTTCTTCTCCTCTATTAGGAGCATTTGCTTGGTTAAGGGACAAGGTTGAAACAGTCTTCCCAGTACTTGACTTCCTTGCATGATTGCAATCTGCATAACTTTTGCATGTTCCTTGTCCTCCTCCACTTATGTTGTACATTGCTTTCTCAGTTTTTAAATCGACGCCAAGTGAAAAATTACTTTGTAAGATCCATAGTGATCTACTTGCAATTTTTCCCTCCCTCGAGTCTAGATATTAGACTCGGGATGTCGATTTGATTGAACACCCATTTCAAAACCTCGTGGGTTTCTTTCGAACTTTAAAGAGACCTAACCACCGGTGTCATCTTCGATTGACATGAGAACCATTTTTCCAAGACGCTTCTTCTCCTCGTCCACCACCTCTACATCTTTTTGTTATTCTTGTTGCTCTTTGATTTAGCATGTGCAATTGCATTCTCAATTGCTCTATTCATGATGACAACGGATACCCTCTCATACTTCTCAAACTTGGTCGGGAGTTCCATTTCATCCAATTTTATGCAAACTTCAATCTCACCATTAGTTTACGCGAAATGTTAAGTCATAATATTTGACAAGGAATTGTAAGAGAGTAACCAGGTTAACCCAAAGATTATTATGCTCATTCATTCCAACTATATCACAACAATCCTTGCCATTCTTATCTTTTATGGCTATGGCGTGACCAAACATTCAACGTGGTGCATCTCTCCTAATATGGCATACACCATCTTTGTCCTAGTAACCCTTGTATTCTCGACAATTTGTGGACGTGGAGCGAATACTTTTTTTGTGCCCATTCTTTTCAACGCTTCGTGGAATGGCTTGAATAGAGAACGGTAACCAAGCCTCCATCGACTGATGCCTACATCATCACAAACAATCTCAGCCATCCGCCGCTTCTAACTTCTTGTAGATCTCCCCTAGTACCATTTCCAATACCATCTTCTTGAGAGGAGAGTTGTAGGGCTGACAAATCATGTCCACTATCTCCCTGTTTGTCGCTAGGTTCTTCACTACGTAACCAAGATTGCTTCTAGTTTCCCCAGATCTTAACTGGCCTTTGCTAGTGTTGTAAACGGACCTTGTGGCCGTGACCCTGCGTCTGAATGCACCTGATCCAAACTTCAGTTCCTCTATCGGTCGATAATGCTTCTTCCTTTCTCGCAAGCCAAGGGGTGTTTTCTTCAAATTCTTTAACCTACATTGAAGCCCAAAGTTTGCTCTTTCGAGCTCTTGGATCTTTTCTTGCAGCTGCCCTATCACCAATTTGGACTTCTCCACTTCGTATCTCAAAGAAGTTTCCCTCCCCAAGCCGTCATTCCTTTCCTTCATCACAGTGGAGTAATGAAGCGAGAGAAAAAAGAGCTGCTGGTTTAAGTTATAATTCTCTTGTGACAATCGGAAGCAGCTCATCTCAAGGAACTGTATTCGATTCCGAATGCCTTCATCCTCTCTCAATCTCTCACAATATCCCAAGAGGCCAGAGTTACCGTCACCACAAAATCGGACTAAACTTGAAACGTCCCGAAATGACGGTTTCCTGCCACTCAACGGATCCAATGGATATAAACTGCCATCCGCCCAGATGTCGACACTTTTTGAGCCTGCAAGGCGCAACATGTCGAGGTCTAAGTTCTTATTTTTTAGACCTCTTTTTTTGCGATTGAAGACTGGAGCATATTCCTGAGTCAGTTGGATCCTTATCCACACATCATTTGGAGCTTCCATACACCGCGTGGATCGCCGCGGTAGAAATGAATGTGTACAATTTGTATGCCCCAGCACAATTCGCTTCGTTTGAGGCTCAGTCCGTACTAACCTCGTTTTTGAAATTTGCAACGTGCATATGGAAAAGTCCATTCTCCTACAATCCATGCTTTTATACAAAAGCAAATTCAAAATTCGAATTGTAGGGGGGCGGGAAGCCTAGATTGGGATGAAGTAAAGATCCCGGTTACGAACTTTTAAGGCGCAATCGCAGCGCCTCGAAACGAAAGTCTAATACAAAGCTTCAACCTACACATTCAAATTTTGAAATGTAGAAGGCGGGAATGGACTCTAAATGAAAATAGGGCAAGACAAGAATCGGTGATGCGCATGATTGGTATCTGACAAACCAAGAGACACCGCCATGAGTTGCCGGTATGCTATAATGCAAGTGGCTTTTAGAAGCGCCACGTGTTAAATCAATCTGTCGACAACAAGAGAATTAAATACATATGGCGCCATAGATATGCGATTCCCCTTATTCCGGGAGAATATTCCAAGCAAATCTGACGGGAAAAAAGGGGCGGAAATATGACGTGGAATGGTTGATAGGAGGCCATTTTAGTTCATAAAACATAATATAACTTGGAATGATAGATATTTTATATGCAAATGGGAGACTATTGACGAAGGACTTGTGTTTAGTTTTAATTTGACAACAAATAAGAAAGTGGATCACACGATCTAATTTAGTGTGTTCCATTTTTGTTGCATATGTACTATTAAACTTGGTGTGATCCTTGAAAAATAATATGCTCTTTGAAAAGGGATGATGACTTATGTACTTAAGAGTGGTAACACATGTACAGTAAAAAAAAGTTAGGTATTCAAATGGAATTAGAAGCAAAAACTTTTTACATTCAAAATTTTTATGGTCAGATGGCTTTACATCATTTTGTAAATTTAAATGCCCTGAGGCTTCAACTATTCACAACAAAAAAGCCGGAGGCTTGCAAATATATGGTAAGAAGTTTGGAGGCAAGCTCGACTAAGAACAAGGAAAAAAAATAAGAGGTGCTCTGCCCTAACAAATTTCATTCATCTGCTTCATCATCTGCAAAAAAAAATAAGAAATAACCGTTAGTTGAATGCTTAAGAAAAGAAAGAAAACATGCATGTACCATGAACTAACGCCATGAGCTCCTCCGTCGCCAGATTAAGTCTTCAACTTCTTCATCTTCTTCATCATCTTGACTTTTTCTCCGCCGGTGAATACTCATTTTCTCAAGAATCTCCTATCCAGCCTTCAAGAACACACGTGATGAACTCCTGCTCGAAATTTCCTCGATTCCTCATTCTCGATTCCTCGTCAAAGGAATCGAGGAATCGAGAGGAATCAGCAAGAACCGGGGCGTGCGGAGGGAACTGGGGAGGGAACACCTCTTCTAGCCGTAATAGGCGCCTCTTGGAGGACACCTCCCACTCTTCCGTAGCTGATCTCTTCATGGCGATGGACTAGAGAAATTGGGCGGAGGATCTAGCAAAGATTGGGCTGAGATTGGGGAGAATGGGCCAATCTAGGCTGGAATAGATATAGGGTGGATTAGATGTGAAAATCGTAGGGAATGATTAAGTATTCCAGTCCTATCAACCATCATTACATGCCATTATGTGCATATCTCGAAATTTGAGCCATATCTAATATCTCTTCCTTTTTAACCTTATACCTAAATATCCAATATCTTCCTTTTTAACCTTATTCCTAAATAGCCAATATCTTCCTTTTTAACCTTATTCCTAAACCTATATGATTTGAGTTTAACCTGAAAATGAACACCGATATAATTCAATTTAACATACTATTTAATACCAAGATGCTACGCCACACTATGTCGATAATTGGGATTTAAAAAAACACTCCAAACCCTCCTCGAGAAAACCACGTAAGTGCCGACCTCACTTGTGTTTAAGTTTAATTTGACAACAAGCAACTTCCATATTTGTAGATCGCACGTCGCGAAATCAAGGTGTGGTATTTTTATGCCCCAACACAATTAAACCGTGTGAGCCGAACGTCCGTATTAACTTCGTTTTTGAAATTTGCAACGTGCATATGGAAATCGAAAAGTCCATTCTCCTACAATCCATGCTTTTATACATTAAGCAAATTCAAATTTGGAATTGTAGGGGGCGGGAAGCCTGTATTAGGATGAAGTGAAGATCGGTTAAAGGCGCGACATGGCCCTCGAAATGAAAGTCTGATCTGATACAAAGCTTCAACCTACACATTCAACTTTTGAAATGTAGAAGGCGGTGACGCGCACGCTTACCAAGAGACACCGTCATGAGTTGCCGGTATGCTATAATGCAAGTGGCATTTTAGAAGCGCCACGTGTTGCATCAGTCCGTCTGACAACCAACAGAATTAAATACATATGGCGCCATGAATGTGCAATCCCCCTTATTCCGGAAGAATATTCCAAGCAAATCTGTAATTATGAGAGTTTGGTATCCTAGGTGGCATGGGAAAAAGGGAGCGAAAATATGACGTGGAATGGCTGATAGGAGGCCATTTTCAGACCCCAAATCCGCCCTAATGTCATGTTTCTGTAAGTTCAAATTTAGCATGCCAACCAAATGACATGAAATTAGCATCCATGCTCCAAAACAAAACTGCATTACCTTTTCTAAGGCTTACACATATTCTGCATTAAAAAAGCATTAAAACGTTTTCGTTTTTAAAAACCTTACCATGTGCTGGATGAAAACTTCATGTCCAAGTCGCTAGCAAACCTTAATTGAACATCACAAAATTTCCAAACTAATAAATGCAGACCCGATGAAAGATTGTGCCATAGGTTTTTTCTTCAGTCAACTAGAATAAAGAAAATAGTAAGTAGTAAGTCATATGATGGTTAAGTGACTAGTTAAAAAACTGGGGGAAGTTGTCTATATAGTAGAAAGTTCTGCTTACCATTGTTAGAGTAAACCAGGATGGACAGAACAAATGCACACATTCACTTTTTCAGCCCTGAAATCAATGACCAAATCATCATATTATAGGAAGTTGAAAAAACATATTTATTTCTACTATAATGTTAGGTTATGGAGTTTGAAAGCTCATTTTCCCTACCAAAAGCAAGCTTGGCTTTGAATTGTTTTTTGACAGAGTGTCTACCAAGAGTGTCTACCAGAATACGATTCGTAAGCAAGTAACTGTTGATTCAAAAGATGCAGAAACAATTTTTGCCTTGAGCTTTGCATTCTGCCAATGAAATGAATGCTTGAAGGCAGTCATAAAATTTGATGATGGCATCCATGAGGTAGAAAAAGAAGGAAATTATTGCGGCGGCCAAGGCCGCCGTGAACATTTCTCTTTTCAACTCCCCTCTGCCTCGCGCGGTGAACATTTCTTTTTTTGACTCCCCTATATTTTAGGAAGCTGGTTTGTACGAACATAATGACCAAGAACCGATATGCGTCAATTCTAGATCGCGCAAGATTTGAAGCTATGCTATTGCCATGTAGGATTTGAACCATAATGGTCTTAAAAAAAACTATGAGTTGAAATGTTGTATTGATGTGGTAGAACATGCTGATTGTGATGAGGCTATTAAACGCCTCAAGATGGTACAAGATATTTGATTATGTACTGTGTATGGGTGGTTTTGCTTAGGGGACTTCGTAGTCCTCTAGGTTTTGAGTCCCATTTCACAGACCTCTTGTATGTTTCTTGATTTTTTCATGAACAATAGACTGTCGTCCTTCAACAAAAAAAAAATGTTGAAAATAAGCATTGATTTTTACAGTAACATTTAAAATCATTTATTGTTTTCAAGCATTGTAACTTTTTCACAGTTTTCATCAGTTTAAAATCTTTTGCATCAGTGTAAAGTTTACACAATTTTCATCAGTTCCAAATCCATTTGTATAGGAGTCTAGGACTCTAGAAAGGAGAAAATCCAAGCCAATTTTTTAGAAGCGTGCCACAAGAAATGAAGCTGGGTGCCAGCTTTTTGTGCAAAGAGCAAATTCATCATCTTCGTCCTGGATCTTGAAATACATTCATCATCTCATCGTTTTCAAACTGATCATTATCAACAACAAAGTCAACATCTTTGTCTTGGACATTTATCTTCTCTGCCTCCAACTTCTAGTTGGGGTATATGAACAATGCCATCTGCGCAGGCATCCTTTATGGCAGATAAAGAA
Organism: Isoetes taiwanensis; assembly: GCA_021234155.1. Taxonomy (NCBI): domain Eukaryota; kingdom Viridiplantae; phylum Streptophyta; class Lycopodiopsida; order Isoetales; family Isoetaceae; genus Isoetes; species Isoetes taiwanensis. Next base: position 19,651,354 of record JAJEKV010000001.1, on the reverse strand, counting down.
GGTAATTTTTGCCTCTAAAGCATTCTGTTTGCCATCTTCTTGGCTTATTATTTTGTCTACAGATTCAAAGAGGGAATCCATGGCTGCCATCCCTGCTCCAACCTTTTGTCGAGGGAAGCTAGACCCCTATCTACCCGAAAATCTCATGCACAAAGCCTCCCACTATCAGAATCAAACCCAATGAAACTGAGATCTCCTTCTTGAAGTCATCTATCAAAAGTATGAATATGATTGTAATCAGTAGCAGCTTCAGCAAGTAAGATAAAACATTTAAAGAAAAATTTACCTGTGCAAAAGGCCCAGACTTGATCAATCTTTGCAGTCTGTGGCTCAATACTATGAGCTGGTTATCTTGACTGCTGCAGAATGGTATTATGCAGAGGCTGCAATCGACGAAATTGGTCCTCTTGGTTTAATTTGGCACAGATTGTTCAGGGATTCGTGCACAAACGGTTCTTCTGTGAATGACCTTTCTAAACTTGGTCGAACTATGAAGAGGGTCCTCATTGTTGATGATAATCCTTGCTCTTTCATGCTCAATCCTTCAAATGGCCTGCAAATCAGTCCATTTTATTCTGATGACATGGACGAAGATCGAGAATCATTCCATCTTTCTCAGCTTCTGTGTAGTACTGCAGTCTGTAATGATGTTATTAGTGCCGCGTGGAATAACTCGGCGAGCATTCAGAGCTTTGCATATAGAGGATTTGGCTTCTAGCTAGTAGCACATTTTACAGAGGGCTTATTAGAAACTGACCCACTTGGTTTTGATCCTTAACCCCACAAACGGACTTTATTTGACAATATGGGCCATCGCCATCGCCATAGCCATCGCCATAGCCAAGAGGGCTTCCCATGGAAAAACATGCGCACCAAGGCAGAGCAGGGCAAATCGAAGGCATAGTATATGCATTGCCATGGGAAAACCTGAGCGCCAAGGCATAACTGGGCCGGTCTGCCACCAATACCGAGCTTTGTAAATCGAGCCTTAGTTGCTGAATTTGGCCATGCTAGCTGCTGTTCCCAAAGATAGGCCTGTTCTAGCCTGGAGCCACCAAAAAGATCCAAAATTCGACTGTCAATTCGACCTTGGAGCAATCGATTAGTGTAATTCAAAACCTTGCTCTCCACATTCCGACACCTATCTGTAGAGGGAAAATCCAATGAGCAGGGCCGAATTGCTTGCTCTGTAGAGCCGGATTGCGAAATCTAATCAGCTACAATCTTAGAGAGCAGACAGCACGATGACGTCACACGAAAAGCATTTAGTTTTTTATTTTTTTTTTTATTTTTATACACTTTTTTTTTCAGGGCAAAAATATTAGCTTCAAACAGAAATTGAAGCTGGCTTATATGTATTGAAAAGGACAATAGTCTTTCTTATGACTCTACCTTTGAATATAGCATCTTTCATACAATTTTATGGAAGTCGTTCATTGTGGTAATTAAGACACTTCACTTACACTTTGGGCTTTTCTCTCTCAAGTTCTTGGGAGGGAGTATGAAAAAGATATTAGTTTACATGACAGACATCAATATATTAAATATAGAAGATTGCTTTCTATTCTTGGGAAGACGGTATAGAGCAAAAACAACAAGATATGGCTGAAGTGAATTGGCTATAATAACAAAAAGCCAAACATATCTGGAAACTCCAGAACTAGATAATGACCGAGGACCTCAAAAAGTAAAAAGGAAAACCCTTTCGGGTTTTTGAAAAAAACCATGGAGATAAGAAAATGGATTAGGCGTGGTAGAAAAAACACAAGTGTGACATCTGTCCAACATTCCTCAAAGATCCTTGTCCTACATGCCCCAGCAGAATGGCCTTGCAGAGCGTATGAATAGGACGCTTGTGGAAGCAGCCCGATCTATGATGGCATATGCTGGAGTTCCAAAAATGTTTTGGGGAGAAGCTTTGCTTGCTGCAACATACATTAAAAACAGGGTGCTCGCCTCTATTCATGGGAAGACTCCTGAAGAGATGTGGACAGGAACCAAGCCATCCGTGAGTGACATGAAGACCTTCGGCTGCGTAGTATATGTTCATGTTCCGGATGAGGTGCGTAGAAAACTTGATTTTAAATCCAAAGTTTGCATCTTCTTGGGGTTCACAGAGGGAGTGCAAGGCTACAAGGTGTACTCCATTGAAGACCGCAGAATTACACATAGTCGGGAAGTGGTATTCCGAGAGCATTTGCTTTACAAAGATCTTTGTCAAGCTGGTGTAATTCCGCGCATTTTCAGAAATGATGTGGTTCTTTTCGACGATGAAGACAATGCTAGTGATGAGGATCTTCCTTTGCTGTAGGAGCTTGAAGCTGGTCCGTTTAATGTGCAGCAGCATGGTTCCATCCTAGACCCCACTAGCATAGCCTCATCTTCCTCAACGGGGCAGCAAATTGAAGAGACCATTCGTGAGCCAGTGGGAGCACCAAGCTCTCCCATAGGGATATACAGATATGGGGGAGGATTGCGCATTGGTAATGTGGTGACCAGATCTGGCCGAGTGAGCAGACCGTCCGCTAAATCACAAGAGGCAGCTGCTCAAGCCATGCCCAAGCGCCGCAGTATCTTTATGGCCCGTATTCCTTCCATAGTAGATGAACCTGGAACATTTGGTGCAGCAATGAAGAGTCCAAATGCACGAGAATGGAAGGCTGCCATGGATGCGGAATTTCATTCACTTCAGCAGAATGGCACATGGTCATTGGTGCCACTTCCTCTTGGGCGCAGGCCAGTAAGTTGTAAGTGGCTATTCAAAGTGAAGTATAAAGCTGATGGGAGTATTGAGCGGTTCAAAGCGCGTCTCGTGGCACGTGGTTTTACTCAGGGTCTTGACTTTACTGAAACATTCTCTCCTGTTGTAAAACTAGTTTCCATAAGAGCTCTACTTAATTTTGCTGCTGAACTTGATCTTGAGGTCCATCAAATGGACGTTAAGACAGCTTTTCTGAACGGTGAGTTAGATGAAGATATTTATATGACTCAACCCGAGGGATATGAGCAAGATGGTGCAGCTGGAAACTTAGTGTGCAAACTCAATCGTGCCATTTACGGTCTGAAGCAATCACCTCGTATGTGGTATCAGCTCATAGTTCAGTATCTCATCTCTCTAGGTTTTGAGCGCAATGAGGCAGATACAAATGTTTATGTTCGTCAGCAAGGAGTTCAGAGTTTCATCATAGTTGCAGTTTATGTGGATGACTGTATCCTTGTCAGTAATTGTCTCAAAGCCATTCATCATGTTAAGCTGCAGTTAAGTAACAGATTTGAGATGAGTGACTTGGGTGAGATCCACTATTGTCTAGGGATTGCAGTGACGAGAGATAGGGGGAGAAGAAGACTGATGATGTCTCAACGTCGCTACATCCTTGAAGTATTGTCTCGCTTTGGTATGATGGATGCAAAACCAGTGAGTATGCCAATGGAGACAGGTATGAAGCTTACAAGAGAGGATTCACCCAAGACACCTGCTGAACGTGAGCTGATGAAGAAAGTTCCATATCGCCAAGCTGTAGGTTGTTTGATTTATGCTATGGTGTGTACAAGACCAGATCTTGCTTATGCAGTGGGAGTAGTGTCTCAATTTATGGGTGATCCAGGTGATGCACATTGGAAGAGCGTGAAGAGGATCTTGAGATATCTCCGAGGAACTGCTAACTTTGGTTTATGCTATGAAGGTACAGGAGCACCAAAGCTTGCTGGTTTTACTGACGCTGATTGGGCTGGAGATGCAGATACTAGAAGGTCTACTTCCGGTTATGTCTTTCACATTGGAAGTGGAGCCATCTCCTGGAGTTCAAAGAAGCAGGTTGTTGTAGCATTATCAAGCACAGAGGCTGAATATATTGCTGCTACTCATGCAGCAAAAGAAGCAGTGTGGTTAAGGAGATTCATTGAAGGATTACATTATGACAGTATGGATGACCCAACGCTGATTTTTAGTGATAATCAGGGCTCAATTGCCTTGACTAAGAATCCAAAATATCATGCAAGAACCAAACATATTCAGACTCAATTCCATTACATTAGAGAGCAAGTGCAAGAAGAAGTGCTTAGTCTAGAATTCATTAGCACAGATGAAATGGTGGCTGATGTCTTTACTAAACCATTAGCTAAAGATAAGTCTCAGAAGTATAGGCAAGCACTTGGAGTAGTGGAGCTGAATGAAGAAGAGAATGATCTGCAAGCAAGTGGGAGTGTGAAGAAAATACTTGACAGATCAGCATCTTCTGTGGCATCCACGTCAGCCCCAAAGGGCACGCCTGTTAGTTACGGCAATAAGCCATAACGGAGTATTCTAATTCCAATTCTGTTTTTGCTGTAAGAGCTACGGCAGGGGCTATTCCTGTCTAGAGATAATTCCATCTATCTATTCCCATAATTCTTTATTTTGCTCGTCTACAAAGTTATACTATCATCTCTTAAGGCCGGCCATCTTATCATTCAAAAGTTAGCCTCACACAGATTGCTAAATATTATGATAGATTTGTGAAATTTTTGTGGTGCAGAATATTTGGCATCCGGTGAAGAACACTGTTGTTAACACGTGTTCTATAATACTGCTATTGTGACTATTTATTTAAACCATCGCATTGATTAGCCTGATCTCATGTTTCAACCGCATCATTGATGAGCTTGAAGGCGTTCAAAAATAGTTAGAAATAGATGTTTCAGCTATGGAAACCCATTTCCAGACCATCATAAACCACTCCGCCATTTGTTAATCACAAGATTGCTTCCAAAATTCCTGTCAACAATTCTTCTTCCAATGCCTATTGTCGCACACATTCATCGCATGTCACCAGCGTCATGCGCAGTATACATTTGGATCAACAGCAAAGTCCTCAACATAGTGAACCTAAGGAGAAAATCTCATGGTCTCCTCCCCAACAAAATATATTACATCAGTCTCAGCCCACTCTAATTATGGTTGTGGAACTTTCCTCTAATACAGTGCCACTTGGTGCCAATCAAGGTGTAAATATCGTAATGCTACCCAAAAAAATATGAAAGCACTTAGCACCTAAAGCACGTGTGGTCGAGAGAAAACATGACCGCTGGTAATTAATACCTCGTACTATCTCGACCTCGATTCTCGCGCGTAAAATTTTCCATCATTTTCATGTTTCATTCCATCCCTTCATTCCTGTTTTTCTTAGCACAGTATCTTTTCTTCCCCATCCCGCCCACATCATAGATTGTTTATCCAGAATAGATATTCGTGATCCAAGCGAAATAGTAGCAGAGACAGTAATAGCATGATGCACGGTCTGTCAAACGAGTGTATGCAGCCCCATTTGAAGCACAATTAGCTAACAAGTGAAGTTACAAAGGACCAATGATAATTCGTTTTGTAGGAACCTTTCAATTCGAAGTCAAAGTCTGCAATCAAGGTTGCTTTTGTTCAACCACATTTGAGATCAAAATTAGATAGCTTATTGAGAGTGTTTTACCCCAATGGCATCTTTAACAATGAAGTAAGAAACAGTTTGCTCTTGTCTTTGCATGGGGAAATTGCCAGGAAGCATTGCTTGATCTCAAATGTCATAATACTATAATATACCCCTAACTTTTTGCAAAATTCACAATATACCCCTAACTTTTAGAAAATTCATAAAATGCCCCTATTAGGGGCATTTTCAGGGGCATTTTGTGAATTTTTAGAAAGTTAGGGGTATACTGTGAATTTTGCAAAAAGTTAGGGGTATTTTGTAGTTTTTCCCTAAGATAAATTAGGCTTCATATGGGGCACAAGTTATGGTGTACAAGCTATGCAGGCCGAGAAAAAAGTTCAAAAAGAGAACGCTGAAATTGATTCAAAGCCTGACATTCTTGCAAAAGAAATTCCTAAACCTACTCTTGATCAGACAAATTTTTTGCCATCATCCACCATTTCATCCATCTTCCATTTGTCATATGGCTTTCATTGACCAGAAATCGTTTGAAAACCTATGGCTATGTAGCCTGTTATACTGACTACTAATGGTTTTTGTGTTGTTCAATTTTGCACTCTATGGAGATTTTTGAGAGCAAAGAAGTTTATTATATGTGCTTCTATGTTTAAGATTTTATAGCACATTCATTCGGGATCAGGACATCCATGTATCTATCAGAATGAATTTTCATGGAGCAAACTAAGGAATTAGTTGTCTATAGTTACAATCATGGGTTAGCTGGATTTGCAGCAATTCTTGTGAAGAGCAAGCAACTATCTTATCCAGTATAAAAGTAGCCTGAATCTAATTGTTTTCCTCCTTTCTCATCATTAAGTGAAAACAAATTGCATAATATTTACGTAATTATGAGAGTGAGGATTTGAAACAAACAAGATGTATCTCCTCCTACAGCTATTCCATCAATATCTCACCTCCAAATAAGAAACAAATGATTTTCCTAGTGCAGAGACAAACCTCCCAATGTAGGGCTCTGTAAATATTATCTAGATCTGGATTTTCAATTCATTTCTTTACATAGTTGCAAGCTCGCTTTGCCTTATCTGCCAAAGTCTATGAAGACAAATAGACACACACAAATCTACAGTATTGGCCTGGCCAAGATTTGGTGATGGTTTTAGAGGCACAAATCAATGCACATGTAAGCTCATTTGAAAGTCGAGCTAATTCATTTCAAGATTTACAAGCATAAATAAGGAATATTTCTTGTCACCGGATTGGAGGTGGGATTTTCTACATGGATCGATGGTTAAGGATGCGAAGTAAATTCCATGCTGGTTAAGGATATGAAATAAATACCATGAAGTTTCTACTTTCTTTGACCTTAGAGTTAAAATTCTTAAGATTCAACAGATGATATCAATTTTAGCTGAGTTGTCAAGTCAAGTGGATAGGCTAGAAGTGCAGGAAATGTTATTGGGAGCGCGCGGGGGGGGGGGTAGACGGTTAGGCAAGCCTACTAAATATGAACCAATAGATCCATTTGCGGTTTTTGCTAGAAGCAAATATGGAAGAGGAGCTCGAGCTGTGAATGGAATTTTAGAGCTCTAATCGCAAGCAAGGACACAACAAAGGTGGGTGGTTTAACGCTTACATCAGAGGATGCTTAAGGTTTTTAGCTTGATCTTGTGTTGAATTAAACATCCACTGATGTAAGCATTAAACCACCCACCTTTATTGTGTTCTTGCTTTCAATTAGAGTTCCAAAATTCCATTCACAGCCCGAGCTCCTTTTCCACAATTGCTCCCAGCAAAAATCCCAAAGGGATCTACTGGTTAATACTTATCACTTTTTTCTGTATGCATAATTTTTTCATACATACCACATATGTATTAACCAATGTAATAATCAATTTAATGACCACTATAATAATGTGTTTACTCTGTTTTACAAAACACCAGGTACTTACATTGGCACGCCTGCTGATATGCTAGGTTCGTTACAAGGAGCTTGAGCTTTCTTAATAGTCGTTGGAACTATTAAATGTGGTTGAGTTGGCAATTGAATTACTTCTTTAGACATGGATTGATTGTGGCACCTCATATTGAAGATTCGAAGAGCAAATCTAGCAAGACCAGTGACCCAAAAGACACATAAGGAATGGATGAAGAAAAGATTGAATACAAAAATATAGTGTTGCATGTATGTGTCGATTCAAAAAAATTGTACTCCCTTTGGAAGAGGATAATTCCAAAAAATTACTTGACCATGGACATGTAACAGAGTATAGACTAACCAAAAGGAAACAATCTTAGTATAGATGTGTCCTTAAAACTTCGTTCCAAAATAGAGATGTGCCCAACTAATTAGTGATGCTAAAATACATATGGAAGCAAAGAGGCATGATGTCATCACTCCATAACTTCAAGGATTAAGAATAGCTACAAACTGAATTCAAAACAAGGCATCTACAGTTATCTTAAAAGGGATTTCTAGATATCCCATCTTCAAACTTGTTCAAGAGGGTGTCCATCTGCTACAGGGCTTTGTAAAAGTTTACTTATAAATGTAAAATTCTTTAACCTGCAAAAGAAAAAGGAGGGAGGGGGGTGCGAAAAGGGGGGGGGAGGTACAAAGAGAATTTGAAAAATTAAATTTAAGAGCAAGAAGACAACAACAAGACAATAAAATCAAAATGATCATAATCGAAACCTCGACACAACGACATCGGCGTTAATTTTGGATTCTTGGCATACACCATGCAGCAGAAGTTCATGGCCGAGGAATGCTACTAGTCTGCCCTAAATGCTCCAAAACATGAGTCGAAAACCTTAATAAAGATAAGAAATGGTCTTTCCAAATACTAACACAAAATCTAATTCTAACAAACTGCTCACATGCCCCAGATCTAGGCTAAAATCTGGGCTTTAGATCTAGGAGGCCAATATATAGCATAATAACAGGGGATTTTTTTATGTTTTTGTACGATTTTTACTAAGGTGTTTCTATGATTTGGTTGTCATATTCATTTAGGTATACTAAATAGTATTTTTAGAGTGCACTCTTTCCGAGCCTTACGTCGTGATCTCTCGAAATTTTGGATCCATGCAGATGTCATTAAAATTTTTTTAGGGTTTCAAAAGTCGGCCCTTTATTCACAACCGTTTCTTTTCTTAACAAAAAATTATTCCCGATTGTTCAAGCTAATTTGCTTGCTGTGCTTTAGGAGACGCACCCAGAGTTGCTTGATAGCAGAGCTAGGGTTATTTAGAACTCTGTGAGCTAGAGAAGAAGTGCAAGACTCGAACAAATATTTTAGGGTTCTTTCCTTCACTAACACTATTGTTCTTTTTGGGCAGGGAAGGGAGATGTCAAATGGACGTCATGCCTGCCTGCTCTCCATTCAAAGGAGTGTGCCGATTATAGGAATCCGACTGGTAGTGATCTCAGCTATGAATCCGACTGGCAAAAATCCGATTGGCACAGTAGCAAGCTCCAGATATCTGGATGATGTTTCTAAAAATCCCAACAAAAATGAGCTAACTTGTTACAAATAGAAGGTAATTCAATGCTATCTTCCCAGTGTGTGATTCCTGTGTTGTTTCTCTAGATTCCATCGCATTTACCAGCAGCTTGAGTGCTTGCAAGGATCATTTACAAGGGTCACAAAATACATGTTTAGCTTGAAACAGAGGTTTCTATTGCAAATGCCAAGTGGTTTATTTGATAAGATGCAAAAAGTCTTCCACAAAATACCAGTTCAGGGTGTGGTCTCTGTAACATATTTAGTTGTAGGATGTGCCAAAAATGGACTAGGTTTAAATGCTCTTACATGCTTTATTTTTTTTTTTTTTTTTTGAGGAAAAGGAAGGATTATATTAATCATAACTTAAGTACATACAAAATAAGGCTCAGAGCCCATATCAGAGAAAATTAAACATAAACAGAACAACCAATTATCCATTGGCATGGAGAAAAAAGTCTGTCAGAACAGTATCACCTTCACAGCCATATGCCAGAGATGGAGGGGTCAGAGTTTTGGGAAATTGGTAGGGGAGCAGCAGAAAATGGGGTAGGAGATAAGTTCAGTAGGGATCCGGGATGGTAGGAAGATCAGGGAAAGAGTGTGTAGCATTAAGGGGCATTGTGAAGCAAGGGGGGGCCATCCAATTAATCTCAGCCCAGGAGGGGGTCAGCAGCAGTAGTTCATCAATGGGTACCTGGATAATATCCAATAACACACCAGCTGCAGCCTCACACCTGCCCTTGTGGTAGTAATACATAGACCGCAAGCAAGAGAACTGTCTTTCAGTAAGAAGCCGGTTGTTGGCTCCAATGAACTTGTGGAGAATGTGGGCATTGTAGGCTTCCTTCAGCAAGAATTTTAGCCAAAACGTAGCTCTGTCAGCTTTTAGAGGCGTCCCTGAATGGTGAATAGGAGCATCATCCAGTAAGATTGATCCCCTGAACACCTGAACCACACTGTTCAAAAAGGCTGCAATCCACAAAGGCATTCAAGTCAATCAGAGAGTCAGAATGAATAGTAAAGAAATTAGACTTGAAGGATCCCCAATTCAACCAATCCGCATCAAACTTCTCCAATTTGAGGGCCTTATGAGCCATAGCACATCTAATAAGTTCAAATTGGAAATTGAGCTTCATCCAATTAAGGTCACACTTCCTGTTTGCCAGAGCCACATTATTTCTATGTTTCCAGACAATCCATAGGGCTAATTGTAGAACTGTACAATTGACATTGGAATTCTAGAGCTGAAAGAATTGAGAAATACTGGTTATGGAATCGAGATCAGGGATTTTCAGGCCTGACCGAGTCAACCATCTCCAAAAGTCCTGAATCCTTTGGCAAGTGAGAATGTGTAGCACAGATTCATCATGACTGTTACAAAGCTGGCAGAGAGCACTATGGACAGACTTAAAGTTTCTCTTGATCATGTTAGTGTTACTCAGGATAGCACTGTGCAGGATGAGCCAGGAGAACACTTTTATCTTAGGGCAGGCATAGGATTTCCAGCTAGATTGAAGAGTCTTTTTGAAATTCTTGGAAGAAAGGCCCTGGAGAGAGGCATGCTTTCTGCTTTTCTGGGGAAGACAAGCATGGTAAATCTTAGATACTTTGTAACTCCTTTTAACCTTGAAGAACCAGTTCAGGGGGGAGTGACTCTCCCCCTTGCCATCTTTGCCTAAGAAAGGGGAGTAGGTGAGCACCACTTTTTTATATATCGATCTATGAGTAGCACCCCCTCCTACTTTCTTCTTGATCACTTCCCAAGGAATCCAATTCTCCTCATCATCAATGAGGTCCCTGACATGCAGGATATTGGCAGAGTGCCATTTTTTGTAACATGTAGGGTGACAGATAGCCATAGCAGAGTAGGAGGAAGGGGCCATCACAGGAGACCAAAAAATGGAAGTATCCCTCACTGAATTGGACAATTTGTCATGAGTAAAGTTAGCAGCCACCTTCTCCCATGCTTTAAAGATACTTCTAAGAAGAGGAGAAGTATTAGCTGCACATTTAAACTCATAGAAAGCAGAATCTGGGAGCTGATGCTTAAGGGAGGGACTTCCTAAGGGCTTACTTTTATTAATCCAGAACCTAATAAAATCCATAGCAGGAGAATGGAAACCAGAGATGGCTTTCCACACATTTTTGGCCCCAAGCACTTGGGCCTGGAGAAATAAAGATTTACATCCCAAACCCCCTGACTTTTTACTATGAGTCAGCTGATCCCAGGCAGAAAGGTGTGTACCTTGCCAAATATACTCTTTAATACATTGCTCAATTTTGTTATAGGAAGCTTTGTCAGCAATCAAAGCAGAAGAGAAATAGACATGGCTACTAGCAAGGACAGAGTTGGCAATCAAAATCCTCCCAGCCACAGACAGGGAACCTTTAAGGAGGATAAGCTTTTTCCTGATCCTATTAATTAGAGGTTGCCAAGCAATCTTATGGGACATATGAACTGCAAGGGGGAGGCCTAAAAGAGTCAGATATTGACCATTAGGAACAAATTTGATGCCATGAGTATTAAGGTCTGGGTACGAGCCATCAGCTAGAATAGAACATTTGGCATAATTCAGGTGGATACCAGAGGCAGCACTAAATTTAGAGATACAGTCCATAAAATTCTTCATATTGTCATTATCAGCTCTAAGCATGGTAAAGGTATCATCAGCATATTGAAGAATGGAAAGCTGTTTATTGGAATCAGGCATTTGAAGGCCTTGGAGCAGACCCTTATCTTGGTAAGAGAGGACCATTTTGGTGAGAATTTCAGCAGCAATTATGAAGAGGTAGGGAGCCAGGGGGCATCCTTGTCTCACCCCTCTTTGAATGTGGAAAAAACCAGTGGGAGTCCCATTGACAATAACACATGAAGTGGCTTTTTGGTTTAATCCCATAATGAGCTTAGTGAGGGCAGGATGAATGCCAATATGGACCATTGCTTTCTCTAAGAATTTCCAAGAAATACAGTCATAAGCCCTTCTGAAGTCCAGCTTGAGGAGGATGCAATTTTGTTTGGTCAATCTATTCCAGTGCAGAGCCTCATTTGCAGCTATATAGTTATCCAGAATGGATCTGCTGTACATGCTTTAGACAGATGCAATCTAGTTCCAAATATTTTCAGTTTTAAATGCATGTAGCAGTATTGGTGATGTGAAATACATGCTCAATTCAAACGAGAGGGGTCGGATAAAATCCTCATTTGCATGGTAGCTTGATCGCCATATGTATGCTAGATGTGGCTCATTTCTAGGGGTATGCCAGCATTTCAGGTTATATAGAACATGAGCTTCCCGTGGAAGCATTGAAATACTTTGAGAAGATGCAAATGCTAGTCGAACAAATATTTTAGGGCTCTTTCCTTCTGTAACACTATTGTTCTTTTTGGGCAGGGCTAGGGTCAGAAGGGAGATGTTAAACGGAGATCATGCCTGCTCTCCCTTCAAAGGAGTGTGCCGATTATAGGAATCCGACTGGCAGTGATCTCAGCTATTAATCCGACTGGTAGGAATCCGACTCGCACATTAGCAAGCTCCAGATGTCTGGATGATGTTTCTGAAAATCCCAACAAAAATGAGCTGCCTTGTTACAAAGACGAGGTAATTCAATGCTGGTTTCTATTGCGAATGCCAAGTCTGATTTATTTGATAAGATGCAGAAAGTCTTCGACAAAATACCAGTTCAAGCTGTGGTCTCTGGAACATATTAGTTGCAGGATGTGACAAAAATGGACTAGGTTTAAATGCTCTTACATGCTTTAGACAGATGCAACTATAGGATGTATCTGCAAATAGTGACACATATTTTCAGTTTTAAATGCATGTAGCAGTATTGGTGCCTGTGCCTCTGAAATACATGCTCAAATCAAATGAGAGGGGTTGGATAAAATCCTCATTTGCATAGTAGCTTGATCGCCATATGTATGCTAGATGTGGTTCACTTCTAGGAATATGCCAGCATTTCAGGTTATATAGAACATGAGCTTCCGTGGAAGTATTGAAATACTTTGAGAAGATGCAAATACTAGAAATATTACCAAATGAGGTCATGTTTGTTTGAGCATTCAAAGCATTTGGTACCATTGGATTGCTAGAAAAGGACAGAAAAAATACAGCATGATCTTTCAAAAGTGGGACTGGACAGAAATCTTGTTGTTAGCAACATATTGAATATCTAGCATGTAGTCTAAGTGTGGATCAGTTAAAGATGTATTGGAAGTTTTTGGACCCTACATATTACTTGAAGCTGAATCATACTTAATATTACAAGAAATTTATCGCGGCGGCAACGCCGCCGCGAACATTTCTTTGGTTCCAAACCTGTAGAATAGGGAATTAGTACTAATGTCTAACATTTGATAAATTCCTGAACTATTCTTCTATTCTTCTGTGCTATCTTATCTAAGGACAAAATGCTATTATGTAGAGCTCAAATTTGTGGAGGGGTTTGTAGGCTAGAAGTTGTAGTGAAAACATAATAATGGGGATATTTCTAATGCAATTATTTCATAGATGTAAATCGAAAAATTCCTGCCCTTTATTATTATAGGAATAGATAAAGAAAGAGGTTGTATAGATCATTTAAACATGAGACTTTGGCAAGCATGGCAGCCTGGTACTGTGTCCACTTTTCGAGGGCCAGACATGAGCCCAACACGTCAGATTTGGCCTTGAGCAAGGATTTGCAGGGCCCGACTGCTTGTAAAATGATGTACTTATCCCTTTTCTTGTTGGCTGATGCATTGTACTATTTTGTGTTGGAGATAAGAAATGGTGACCTTCAATTATAAGATGCGTAAGGAGTGAGGCTTGCATGAGCGGGTCATGGAAAGTGAATTTCATCTGGATGATATTTTTTGGAATCGAAATACTGTAACTTAGTCTATGCAAAAGTGTGCGCTCTTTTAGGCAGAGCAATGTTCAGCATGGTCGGAGAAGGGGTTTGAAGAATACAGGGAATTCCTACGCTGCCTCTGCAAGTTGAACACAATCTTCCTTGTAAAGTGCAAACACAAGGATGCAGATCTTATGCAGCACAAGGAATCAGAGCCCCTAATTGGTTTAGTTGGTTTCAAAAAGTCTACTAGACTTGGATTTATCTAAATCTCTAGCCAAAAAAATCGATTTGCAGAAGGGTTTTTGCTGAAGGGATTTCTCCAATTAGGCCGTTGAGAAAATGGGTAAGTAACTTCATATGATCCACACAGCTTTATGCTGCAGCGGCAAGGCTAAAACAAAAGACGCTTTTAAACAGCCCATCTTCTCGTAAAAAGGCCAAAGGTTATAGGTCATCTTCTCACTCTTCCTCCAGGAAAATGTCTATGGCTAGACCATCGGAACCAAAAGAGCGGTCAATCTCATTTCATCAAACTGTTTAAAGCCTTCCAGATAGATCAAATCCAATTTAGGATTTTAAAGCTTCAAAATGAGGATTTTATCCTACAATTTGTGCTACAGTGCGGGATCAATATCTCGTGATCTGCAAAATGATGACTCTGAACCGCGATGATTCAATCTGAAAAATCATGTGCTTGTGCTTTTGCACCTATATAAAATGCTCCCAAATCTCTCAAATGAGGCCTTGATCCTGGATTTTCAAGCAAACCCCTTAGACCAGCTTCTTGCCTCACGACCTACAAAGGGACACATAAAAATAAAAGGAAGTGGATAAAGTAAGAACCGCATACTTCAAGCCAGATCTGGACTGCCGGATTTGCAGCTGCTTTAGACCCATCTGCCATTTGCAACCGCAGGACCTCCACAAATCTGCCGAAAAGTTTTACTGGTGATTGTACCCAGGAAAAAGACTGGGTACGTGTCACTAAAATGTCAAAGGCGCAAAAGAATCGAATCTAAGGAAAAAGAATTTGAATCATGCTCCATATTCAATCTCACATGCAAGCTTCAAGGAGATTGCTGAAGTGCTAGTAACATGCTCACATGCCGATTAACACATGTATGTAATATTTTATTGCCATTCTCTACTTTTTATTCCATATTCTCAATCCTGAATGTCCCGTATCATCCTATACATGTTTTATATTATTATTGCTTTAAAGTTGTATTGCTCTTCCATAGTACTTTTCTCATTGCCCCCAAATGGTGCAACACCAACCATTCTCAATACTTGTCTCAAGGCCACGAAGGGGCCAAAATTTTCTAAGTTGACACAAACCATTACATCGAACACTATTAAATTAACAACCAACACATAACTACCATTAACACAAACCATTGCATCCAACATATTTAAATTAAAATCCCCTTGAAACCTCCTTTGGTTTAGGTGCATATTCACACAGGGGGTTACGTAGGGCAGCGAGAGCCTCTAAAACTTACAATACATGTACAAAATTAACAAAATTAAGTACATTTCCTCAAACCTTATAGTATTTTGCAAACCTTATTATATAGTATACAAAAACCTGTACATGCATACCCCACAAACGAGGATTGCGATGTACAGTCCAAATTGAGGAATAAAGTGTAAATATGCCCATTCGATAGCTCTCGGTGTCCGGAGTAACCCCCCATGTGAATAATATGCACCCAAACCGAATGGGGGTTTCATGGGGATTTTAATTTAAATGTGTTGGATGTAATAGTTTGTGTTTGGAAGCCAATATGATAAGGAGCATGTGGTCTTCGCCACTTATACCTATGTTACCCCATAGAGCTAACAATATTTTTGATCCTCAAGCTTAAATTCTTTGCTTAATGAATGTTGTAAAAGGTGTTTGCATGTAGCCTTTCCAACTAAACAAAGGGCACGCTTCTTCAAGACAACGCATAGTCATATTATTTATAGACTAGTCCCATGGCTCGTTATAGAGTCCCCTTGGACGTTAAAATAACATATATTTATCTATATATTCGATTCTATTATGTTCTATCTCTCTTGTTGTTGAGCATACTTCATGGTTGATATGATAATTATTGTACAAATTTAAGCTATTTAACTGGTGGTCGTCGGATATGTCAATCCGATGGCCCAGACTGTATGTTGGAGCCTCTGGACACCTCTCGTTTCGATTATGCTCAATTATGATTGGGGACGCCTATGATTTTAAGATGTCGAATACGAGTTTGCCTAAGGTTTTGATGGTATATCGAGCCTCTATACGGTTTCGCTTAAGCTTTTAGAATATGAAATACGGGGATTCGAACCTCTACCAAAATAACTCAATGTCCTAATAAGACGACTTTAACCAATCTAACCAGTGAGCTAATGTGACTATTTTTTATCTTAAATCTATGTTTTTTTTTATAATAACCCATTGAATTGTTTTAGGGATATGGTCTATGGTTTCAAGAATTATATCTATATGAAATCCCCCTGGAACCCCCTCTTATTTTGCTACATATTTAAAAGCATGACCTATGGCACCATTAAATATTGTTGACACTTCTCCACGTTTCATATTTGAGGTTACTTTTCCATAAAAATGAAAATACACAAAATATAATTTAAAAGGGCTAGAGTGCTTCTAAGATAAAGGTTTAGATTGCACATTTCAACTCACTAACATTAGAGTTATCGAAGTAGTAGTCAATCCAAATCACTAGTATCTTATTTGAGTACAATCATGTGTTAATCTCTCTTCTAAATGAAATAGATGATCAAAATAAATTCAACTGAATGTGAAGATATATGCCTTTTGCCAATCCCTTAATACTTGAGCTTTGTCTACAACATGAAAATTTATCCTTTATGTTCGTCGTACTATCTGAATGAGAAATTTTGCATGTTTCCATAAAAATCGATCATAACTCCTTCACATTCATCGAATTCTCTTTCAAATTTTGGAGAATACATGGCTTCCAAGCCCATCAACATGGAAGAAACCATAGTAACATTCTGTCGGCTTTTTCCCATAAACAATGTGGGAGATCCAGGGCCAGATCTAGCAGCTATGAAGTGGTGGCCAAATAGCCCAACCAGAGCAAAAGGGCTCTTGATTTCTCTCAGCATTTTGACCAAATTGAATGCATTACAATCTTCAAGCAAGGCTTTACAATTAATAAGACCCCTATGGTTGGGAAAACGAATAGGTCTATCAGCACATCCTAATCCTGCCATAGCTAGAGTTATAAACTGCCCATCTCCCAAAAGAAGGCTTTCTTCACCCACCCTTTTTCTGCTCCCCGGAACAATTACTCCTATGCTTCTATTTCCAGTGAAAAATTGTTGTCTTTTGAAATAGTCAACTGATCCTGGTATTGGAATATATAGCTCTTCAATTGTCTCTAGATCTGTTACAAAAATGTTGCTGTCCACATGTTTTTGAATCATCAACTCCGCATCCTTTTCCTTCGACAAAAGCAAATTGGATACACTATGAATTCCTTGTCCTACCATCGCTGCAGCATTGTGAGAGCCATTCACTCCAAAAACACAGCCTTGTTTTGGGAAAGGATGCATTGAAGCATATGGACAAGATTGTTTTGATATGTTGGATTTCATAGAAGATCTATTCCATAATACGATTGGAGGAAAGAGCCTTAGCGACACCATAGCTAGAATAAAAAAATTTGATCTTCAAAATGAAAATAAAAATGATCCACTTCTTTTAAGTCATGGCCATTTAAGATTCCATAAACGTGGCCTCTATTACATTATATTACTATAGTGAGACCAAGTCAAATACGTTGTACATTCTCAGTATAAATCAGATTTGACTTTGCACACAAGAGTTTTTGAACATATACAAAGATTTGTTCAGGCTTGTATACTCACTATCTTTTCATTTAACTACATTTTCCTCCCTTCCTAGATTCAACGCATCCATTATTCTCTACATAAAAAATGTTCTTGTTGTAGTGCCATAACATGGCTTCGCCATATGGGCCTAACAATCCAAGGATTGGTAATGTTTATTTATATTGCACCTTCATGGAAAGGGAGTAGTTCATGGTTCTAAAATGTAATTGCTTTGCTATATTGTAAATGAGAAAGATTAAAAATATTCCTCATGCATTCTCTTTTTCAACTTATAGTGACTAATTCTTGATTCAACATTAAAGAATTCCCAGTAGCAAAACTATCATTTCTTTATATTTCCATATTATATGCATCCAGTACAAAGATCACATAGTGGATGCACAATATTGAAATAAAATGTCTATAAGCATAAACCCATGGTGGTAAGAACTGGAAAGTCAAACTTACCATGAGGGCATCTATCCATGGGTTTGGGCATGTTGTATCATTTTCTTCTTGGGTAAAAGCACGCTAGGGTGATAAAAGAAGGGGCCATTCGAGTACATTATATATTCGGGAATGTATTTCAATTATAGCAATTTTTTAACTGCCATCATTGAAAAAGATGGCATTATTCTAGTGTACCAAAAATTCCCTCAAATTTGTTCACTCTGTTTTCTTGGCTAACGTAGTGGAGTTCAATTCGGATTTTTTTTCAAGAATTGGTGCTGCAAGAATGTTTGAACTGGTTCAAAGCTCTGCAAATTTGTATGATCTGCCCTGTAAGTTATGTATTCTTTGTTTCGTGGACTTGTTTTTTTGTGGTTTCAGTCCGTCAATGAACTCAATTAACTGATTCCATGATGTAGAAATCAAAATGCAGTGTTCAAAAAGCTAATTTGATTTAGGTTGAAAATGATTATAACCATTTCGTTTGGTTCATTGTCTAACCTTCAAATTGTTATGCCCAAATTTGCAGACCACTATTCAAAAAGCTAATTTGATTTAGGTTGAAAATGATTCATTGTCTAATCTTCAAATTGTTATCCCCAAATTTGCAGACCACTATTGTGAATGTGAACATGCATGTTTTGATATATATGGGGTGAAGTAATATTTCTATGATATAGGGTTGCTGTGAATTATTTAATGGGGGTCGCTTATTCTCTAGTCTGGATTGTCATGATGTACCATGTCTAGGCAAACTGGGGATATCATGCCTTAACCCATGGGGCTAATAGGCTACTTCCATGGGACATAAAATTTAGTGGTAGCACTAAATTATAGTATGGTATTAGATAATGGTTGTTAAACCATTTTGCGTGAACGCCCTTTAAAATTGTGTAAATAATCATAGCCTGACCATGGGTTGACAGGCAGTTGTAGTTGCCGAACAATCCACCCTATTGCTGACAGACCAGCAGGCTGCCGAATGGGTTCCCGGCATAACCATTTGCCCACAAAGTATTGCCATGACTCAAAGGTTTGAGCCATTGCATCAAAGGTTTGAGGTATATTCCGATTTTTTAGCATGTTAAAGTATTTTTAAATTCTGATTGGATATTTAGAATCAGCATGATCAGATTAGATAAGATAATGTTTCAAATTGTTAAAATCTGTTTTTTTTTTTTTTGGCAGAAAAATAACACGTTATTAACTTTATAGATAACTAGTTACATGTGATTTTGGCGTTATCCATTAGCTAACTGCTAACTCCTAACTATAAGGGCGGTGGAAATAATTCGGGGCAAAAGCAGGAACTGGAAGGCAGAAAGAGAAAGAGTGAAGTTGATTTTAAGGAGAATGAACTGACAAGAGATATTGTGCAATAAGTTTTGCTGGTCAAGCAAAGGAAGCTTTGACCTCAAGTGAGCCACGAAATTGGCTGCGCCATTATGGCAGTGCTATAGTGATGGTCTGTTGTATGAGAGCAGGCCTTAAATTAGTCATTTGTTTGTATTCGGAGAGCTTCAATATAATCCTTGTGGAAAGGCCCTCTGAAGGAGACTGAGCTTGCCTCAAATTGATGTCTCTTACAGAGCACTCCGTGGAAAGCCTTATGAAATTAGCGGGATCTAATTCATAAGCTATAGTTGACTGCACTTAAGAGTATTTGTATTAACCGAGATTAGTGGTACTACCTTGGTAGGGAATCCAAGCTGCCGCAAGGCTACCCCTTCTCTATAATTCACTCTTTCTTCTGTGAGAATGGGCTAATGCTTATCCTAGGGATGCTTGTGAGTGCTGGTGAGGTAGCCGGATGTTATTGGTATGGGACAATATCATGTGGTTACTGATAGTCTAGTGAGAAAGATGTCCATTATGGAGATATGCTCCATGTACTTGCGTGCAATAAGGCTCATCATATGGAGTTTTGTGCACGAATGGATGAGTGTATTAGCTTATCATAATATTTTTTCTAGAGATTGGCGAGGTTGAATTTTCTACTGGTATGGAATGGTTGTATGTGTTAACCAACCGTTTAGATGGTCAGAGGATTCTTGTCGCTTGTAGATTCATTAGAGGAAATTTGAGATCTCATTTCATCCCCATAAGAATCCTCCAATGGAATGGCTACCCTCTATTAACTGCAATTAATGCAGCACCAACAACTTCATTGCTGTCGTTTTTCCCCCATAACTTTTGATCCACTTGTCAAAATGTTGCGGCGTTTGTTGCATTAGATGCGGAATGAAAAGATCTTTCCAATGATATATGGTTATGATGTATTTCAATATGATCATATGCGTTAACCTTAAAAAAATATGATTTTTTGCTTATTTCTTATATATTTATATCGTAAAAGATATATGAATGGGTTATCACTAGATAGATCTTGTGAAGACGAACCCATTGGTACAAAAAGTTTTTGAATCGGAGTTCTGGATCAAAAGTTATAATGAAAAAATGATTCTACAGAAGTTAGTTGCAATTTGCATTAATTACAGTTTTGCACATAATCTTGGAATGAGATATATCGAGCTCTTCTCTTATTGGACAGGTTTAAAAAGTTTCTATTACGGCATTTTAAGCATCCCTTAATGGGACAAAATGTGATCTCATTTTTCCTCCAATGCTCCCTTACACTAGATCTACTAGGGGGGGATTCTAGACGATAAAAAGTGTGTAGATATGGTGAGGAGCATCTGCATGGCAGAAATTATGGTGCGTGTGATGGATTCCTGCGTGTGGTGGATTCCATATGTGTGTTCTTGTTGTTAGTCAGTCATTGCTTGTGATGAATTTACTTGATAACTCTTATGCATTTTACTACTAACACGTGAAGTCATGTGCAGGTTGTATGACAGCTGGCAGAGCTACATGTTGTGAATAGTTATCTTGTTGTGATTATCATGTTATTTGTATACGTGGCTTGCATGTATATAGTCTCGTGTGAGGCAGTACTTGTTCTATGTACTCTGATGGTTTGGTATGAATACAAATAAAAAATTTGGTGCTAAAATTTTAGTTCATAACAGTGGTATCAGAGCCTAAGTTGCAGCTTGGAACTTGAGTAGCTGAGATGGAGGCACGCTAAGACTAGTGCGGGTGCGCACACTGTAGCAGAGCAGGCGACACCTATGGAGAAGGAACCTTATGTACGAGGGTTGGTTGGTCGTGTACAGGAAACCCAGAAGAGCCTGGAATCCATGCAGACTAAGTGGGGTGAGGATTTGCTAGGTGTGTAATAGAGCCTCAAGGTAGTATTGGGACACACAAGGTGCTACGAGAATTATATTGAGATCCCTGCTGGTAAGGATGGCCATGGGAAGTTTGCGAAGAAAGGGAAATCTTTGACGGCGGTGGTGGACCAGATGTACCTGGTACTAGTGCTGTTGTGGAGCAGTCACTGAAAAGTTTTGGATTGAGCAAGGAGGACATACGCATTCTCGAGCACACTAAGATCCCAGATTGGGATGGGAAGGACACTGCTGCGGAGGCGATGGATTGGATTGACAAGCTTGAGACCTTTTTTGAGACTACCAATAAAGGCGACAAGGTGCGATTGTTTATTGTGCAGATGTGGCTAAAATCGGATGCCTATAGTTAGTGGAATGGTCCTATAATTAAAAAGGAGGTTAACACCTCATCTGATTTCAAGAAGCACTTTATTGGGAAGTATGCACCTCAACATGATGTTCGCAATGCGTTTGAGAAGCTGCACTACTATAAACAGACAGGTCCTCTTAGTGCTTATGGGGTTATATCCACAAGATTGAAGATTTGTCTGAAGCTCAGCAGGTTGACTTCTTTTTAGGTGGTCTATCTGCCAGTCTTGCTCTTAAAAAGCAGATTATCGTGTTGAAGCCTGAGGATTTTGATAGAGCGACAATGTTGACTCGTTAACTTTGGGAATAGGACGAGCCCTTTAAGCCGACATCTCGAAAGTTCTCAAAGAAGAGATCCCAGTTTTTCAAAAAAAGGAAGTCTGGACCCTCTAAACCTAAGTCTGCAGGTGGAGAGTCTTAAAACTATAAGACAAACTATATAAATCTAGTGGGGACATTACCTGCTATAGATATGGGGAGCCTGGGCTCAGTCGTGAATGCTCTCAGCCACAGAATAAGAAAGCTGATAATAAGAAAGAAAATGTGACTGAAAGATTGATGAGGAACTGGAATCTAAGACCATTTCGGCTTTTGCCATGGAAGAGCTTTGCACGCAAGACAAGCCCGCAAGCATGGACATCCACAACAGGAGAAAGACCATTTAGCGACGTCTGTAGCGATGTCTGGGTCACGTCCATGCGCCGTCTGACCACGTGACACAGACGTCGCTGGAGACACGTCGCATGCAACGTGGTATTAGACGTCGCATGCAACGTATACATACGTGATACATACGTGACACAGACGTGATGCACATGACTTAGACATGACCACGTCTGGTAGACGTCGCATGCGACATATATTAGACGTCGCAGCCATGTATAATATTTATATAAATATATTTTATTATTAATTAAAAAATTAAATGAAATTAAAATATAAAAATCTAGACGTCGCATACGACGTCATATAAAAAAATAAAAAGAAAAAAATAAATGTTTTGCTTAGATAATTACAATATGATGTACAAGACGCAAAAAGCATGTCACCCTTTTTTTTAATTGAAAATCGTGTATTGTATTTATATTTTTAAATAATCACAAAAGACTCGTTAAGGGGAGTATCCACCCTTTTAGCCTAGAGATAATCTCTGTCAGACTCGGTGGAGTAGTCATGCGAGTAAGTGGTTTGAGGACGCCTCTCAACCTCAGCTCAGGTTCGCGATTGGATGGCTCTCCAAAGTTCGACGCTCCCTCATCGACCCCTCGTCCCGCGTCCTCATCTAAAGCTTGGTTCATGTGTTCCACTGCTTCCTATAAAAACCAGAAGAATATGGCATTAATGTAGACCATAGAATTATATTAATTACATACAACGCACATTGGCATTCCCGTGATGTGGGATAGTTCCCTCTTCGTATAACTGTTGATATAGATAAACAGCTCCACGAGTAATGGCTATTTGTACGTGTTCCTTGCTAGGGGGAAACCCGTATAGCCAGTACTATGACAATATGATGAGTATTAGCTAATGACATTTAAAGTTCTTATTAAAATTAATGTGAACTAATATAGCTCTTACGAATCTATAGTGAAACCCTTTCCGACCGCCGGAGCCCAAATGAGACGGAGTTCGTTCACTTGCAGTTGCTTTCGCAGTCCATTCTGTATGTTTCGCAAGTGGATCCTTTGCACGTTCGAATGCGATCTGATTGCAAGGCACACAACATTATCACAAGTTAAAGTGAACGAATGGCAAAAAAAATAAGAAATACCTTGATATATTCCTTATGGAGATTAAGTGGTTTAGGGACTTTTGACCAATCGCCTCCAACTTTTTGCAATCCGACTTCAATTTAGTAAGCACTCTTTGCCTTTGATTTAAATCGATAGATCAACGCAATATTAAAATAATAAAAACGAACTAGATTTGGCTAGATAATAGAGGAGGCTTTGGACTGATGGAATAAGCTAGATAGACTAGATTAGATCGGCTGAATTAGGCTAGAGTATGATTAGGACCCGAACACGTGGTTCTCTCCACTCATGGTGGAGCCGACCATGCCCTTTCCCCAGCCCACCTCTACCTAAAAAAAATAATAAGAAATGTGGGACTAGGGCCCGAACATCTGGTTCCCTCCACTCATGGTGGAGCCGACAATGTCCTTGCCCTAGCTACCTCTACCTAAAACTGACAATAAATGTGAACTAAGGCCCGAACACCTGGTCCTCCCCACTCGTGGTGGAGCTGACCATGTCCTTGCCATAGCCACCTCTACCTAAGAATGAGAAGAAAAGTGAACTTGGACCTGGACACCTGGTCCTCTCCGCTCGAGGTGGAGCCGACCGTGCCCTTGAACAAGCCACTACAATTTTATTCTAAACCTAAAAAATAACAAGTGGAACTGGAAGTGGACTTGAACCCTGGTACGTGGTCCTCTCCACTCTAGGTGGAGCCGACCGTGCCCTTGAACAAGCCACTCCTTAACCCTAGGAAAAATTTATGATTGTAGTGAAAGTGGACTTCGAACCCGGGTACATGGTCCTCTCCACTCTAGGTGGAGCCGACTCGTGCCCTTGAACAAGCCACTCCATCAATTTTTTTAACCTACTTAAAACTATAAAAATAAAATGCAAGTGCGATCAACTACTTACCAAACGATAGGAAACAAGGGATAGAAATAAAACAAGAGGAAGAAATAAGAGAAGAAATAAAAGAATAGAAGGGAAGAAATAAGGATAGAAGAGAGAAGAAATAAGAGAAGAAAGAATGAAGAAAAAAAGAGGAAATAAGAGAAGGGAAGAAATGAAAAAGAATGAAGAATAAGAAACAAATGAAGAATGAAGAAATGAAATGAAAAAGAATGAAGAATAAGAAATGAAAAAAAATGAAGAATAAGGAAGGGAAGACTGAGACTGGAATTAGGGGTTAAAGCCCAAATACCTTACTCTATGATGTTAGCAGAATGTGGTCTTATGCATTTGGAAGGGGAAGCGATCCTTAGATGCATTACGTATTTAAAAAGGTGTTACTCATGGATGACACTAGAATTACATCCAGGGCTTTGTTAGCCAACAAGGAGAATGGTTTGTTCCAAGATATCAAGAAGTGGCTCAATAAATGGGATATACAATTGGATGTGGTCTTAATAAAATCTGATTCGAGAAAATGGACAAGGTACATAAGAAAATGTGGTCACAGCCCAAGATCAAAATGATTCTGTATAAGCAGAACATTAACCCCATGTTAGAAATGGCAGGGCACCTGAGGGAAAATATATCTATCCAAAAATGACAAGCTATTTTCATGATTCGGCTTACGTGAAGTGCATGATTCCGCTTATGTGTTCACATCATTTAGGTGTGGAAGTGAGTAGATGTGGACATATTATTCATAGAGATCAAAGATATTGTAAAATATGTGGGGAAGATAAAGTAGAGGATGAGGACCATGCATTGCTTCGATGTACGGCATACAATGTCTTATGTGATAAGTTTGGAATACACTACGAAGATCTACCAACTTTTTTCACCCTAAATAAGGATATATTAGGGAAGTATTTGGTTGAGCTTTTACAGTATAGAGAAGTTTGTGTGCATAATTATAATATTGATGATAATGACAGTTTGAGTGAGAGTGATGAGCTAGATGACTCAGATACTCATCTATTGTTTTACGATGACATTAAAAATTGTCGTCTAATAGGCCTTCGAGGCCTTTCATAGATGTAATACTCTCTTTCTCTCTCCCTCTCTCCATCCCTCCCTCCCTCACTCTCTCTCTCCCTCCTTGCGTGTGTGTATGTGACACTGGTTTAATTAGTTGTTTCCAATAGGCACATAGATATATTTGGAAGGTAATTTGAGCGACTTCCTTTCTTTTGTGGTTATGATTGAATATTTAACCTCATATGTTTTGTGAACAGGTATCTGATTAGCATTATGCCAGGCAAATGGCGTGATGCATTTTATTTCTTCCCCTCATGGTACTTTTTACCCAATAGGACAACCTACGAGAAACTGCCATCTGAAGCAACTTCAATGGTGTAGTCTAGACTAGTTGCAGTTCAAAAAGGGGTTCAGAGAATGATCTTAAGCAAGTGCCAATACATTATGATGTCAATACAGATTGAGAATCATATGCACCATGCATTGGTCATCATTGTTTTAGCTAAGGCCAAGAATGTAGTAGCACCCCTTTGTCTTCTCTACCTATCCTTATTGAACTTTCTAAGAAATAGACAGGTTGACACTAGGATGGTTATGATGTAAGTGCATTCACTATTAGTTGATTTCAATCTGGCATAATTCTAATATTGTTCTATTGCAGGCTTCATAAAGATATTATTACAACACTGACGAATTCTTGTTCTTGTAAGATTGATATTTAAGTGAAGAATTTTGGTGCAGAAACAAGTTATACTTGAAGTTCCACAACAAGTGATCTGGCCTCTTATGGTCTTTATGTTATGGCTTTTATGCAGGCTTTTGTGGATGTTCATATGCAGACCAGGAGCATGGTGAGCTTTACATACTACGTGCTATTGTAACATAAAATTCAATTCCAAAAACTAATTTTTCCATTACTTGAACAATTCCTTTTAGATTGGTTCGATGCGGAGTATGCACAATCCACAAGATATGTGCTCACTAAGGTCATGATTAATTATGGGAAGTAGACGATCGAAAAAGGTACTATAAGCAACTTGCAAGAGAAGTATGGTAGTACCTAACTTCTCTTAATGATATCAAATGAGGCCAATTGGCCTTTTTTTATTAAATAAACAAAAATTAGCTATTTGGCTTTATATGATAATGGTGTTGTTATCAATAAAAGCTATTAATTACATTCCCTTGCTTCCTTACATTCTTTATGGAATAGAGAGATGTTGGGGACTTTGTTACACAAATTCAGTTGGTGTAAACCCTCAGGTAGTACTTATGGATAGTCGTCTTCTTGAATATCTTGAATATAATAGTCAATTCTATGGGGTGTTTGAGTCTAAGCACAAAGCTCTCTTCAATAAAAAAGAGTTATGTGTGTGTGCCACTATGGACATCTTTGCTAGAAAATGACGACCATCTATCCTTCTTATGGGAATGGTTGGTAGAGTTGAAGTATACACTAGATTATGCAACTGACATAAAGGAACATAAGTTGGATAAATCACGAGACGTGTACAACAATATTATCATCACGACCATAGTAGATGAATATGGTGAAGGCATGCCGTGCACAGGATAAGGCTTTATGTACAATGCCTAAACAAATATTATCTATTATATTGTAACTTTTGCAGAGGTAAAATTATATTTGTTAATAAATATAAGGTTGAGCAAGTTGTACATTTAATACTCCTTATAAACACTAATAACTTTTAACTTTGGTATTTGGTTAGAAGTGAAAGAGGAATGTGAAAAATTGAAGAGGAATTCGTATATGGAGCAGATGAACCAGATGGTCTAGGGACTAAAGCATAGCATGTACCCGAAGAAACTTTCTCTTGTGGCTTAAGGTATGAAGCAAGGCACATTAGCAGCTTGTCTGGGGGGACAAGTTGAACAGATGAAAAGCAAAAGCACCAAGGATGAAATGCTAAAAATACTGTGGGCAATTCTAAAAGTCCATGGGCAATACATATGAGATACCAGCCACCATAGGACATAATAGTTAGGCATGAAAGAAGTTGATGTACTTGATAAAGTTTTGATAACAAAAGAATGAAGTACTCTATCACAATGTAAAATAAATCATTTTTCACCAGCAAATCTTCTCTTCTAGATTACTTTATCTTTCATATATTCTATTTTAGTGATATCAATAATTCATTTCATAGAAGCTATTCCAGATCATCTAGCATTTTGTGCAAACTTCTTAGTAGCATGTCATGCACATCAGAAGACAATGCATAAGCTGCAGAAGCACCTTTTACGTTACGATTTACTTTTGCCTTTGCAAACTTTGCTCCAATAACATACTCTGCGAACTTCTTTGTCATGTAATAACTTATGTTTATGGTGACAACCAGACAGTTTTTTATAGTAGTAGACTGATATGACTGTTTCACCTGATGATCATTTTTGTAATCATCATTCTCCTGCAAAATAAACTTTAATTTCTTGCAAAGAAGGATATAACATGCCACATTTTCTTCATTTCTTGGAGCAGCAAAAGAAGCAAACTCGTCATCTATTTGCACTAGATCTTCTAATTTTTCACTTTCTTATGCAAATGCAGCAGTTTCCTCATTCTCTACTTCACAATGAGTAGTTGCTAGTGGTACTAGCTTTTTTAATTGCCATTTATCACAAAATGGAATGGACTCACAAGCATCCCATTTCAAGTTAATGCAAGCATTGCAAAAGCAAGATAATGGTCTCACCATTACTTAGATCAGATCAATTGGACCTATGGGTAAAAGCATGTTAGGGTGTCCCTTAAAAAGTATTATTTAGTGACCAAAAAGGTACCTAAAAAGGTACCCAGGACTGGGTACTGGGTACCCGTGTAATATCTCAATAAAAGTTACATTTTAGAACTTTTATATATATTTTGGTCTCCGGTAGCATTATCTTTATCTTAACTTTGAATATTAATGCGTCCTTGACTTTTATTTTGGACCTTTGTACTAGTTTTAATGAAAATAAAAATGAGAAAGTACCCAGTTCTGAAGTACCTAGTGTATGTACTTTTGCAGGTTCCAAAAGTGGTACACCCTAACATGCTTTTACCCCTATAAAAGTTTAGAACGCAAGGAAGAGGTTGCACATTTCTATATCTTTAAGTAGTATGAAAGTTATCCCTATACTCCCTCACCCATACAATCAAATTCTGCTGCAAGTACCTAATTGGCCTTGGTAGATTCTCCATCACGTTTGCCTTTTCCATGCCCAGAACCAAAATAATTCTATTGCAATTGAATGCCATATTCAACATGGTACCTGATAATGAAATATAAATTTCTTCTGGACTTGTAGTGTGCAGCACAACCATCAAACCACACAATATGATATCGTATATGAGAGCCACCGTTCTCCTTCAGCCATTTCAGATGAAGCTTAAATGCATGTTGTACAAAATGTGTATCGTAATTTCTATCATCATACATATATAAGTGAATAGTCTTCTTTAAGATGCCATCCACCTTTAGCATAGTAATCTGAACCATTATAGTAATTTGATCTGCATTCTAATGCTCTGACTGAACCTCTTTGAAAGTCTTCAATGTATAATTTTCTGCAAAGTCAACCACTATATCACAGAATCATCTCTCAAGGTTTGAACACATCTTTTTAATTCTTTGCTTTGCCAGTGAGCTGCAAACTTGTGATGGGGACAAATGTTTTCATGTGACCAAACCTGGCATCTAGTATTATAGGTACATTTGTTGTCTTGTCCATCAATCTAAGTCTTCTAGAGACTTTCTTTAGACTTCTTATCCAATAAGAATATTTGCCAATAGACTTTATTTTCAATGTCATTATTAGTTTCTTTTAGGCACAAGACAATGTTCACAGTTTTTGATGTCACTTGCAATGCAATTTAATTTGTACCACTCTTCACCATTCTATTTTGAACAAACCATACTCCTTCCTAGAGTGCTGATATTACAATATGTATGTTTGTGAGCCTGACAAATTCCATCATTTTTGTTAGCAGCATAAATATCACAATTGCAGCTACAGTTTATGTAGAACTTAGCTCTTATAGAATTAAATGCCTTCATGAAGTTCTCTGCTTGCTCAGCTTCCTTACACAATCAGGTCTAAGGTATTCAAAAAATATGGAGAGAGGATAAATAAAAATCATCAGCATATTGAGGCCAAGTTTGATGACACATATTTCAGAAAGCTAATTTATTGCATGGAAAATATTTTATTCTGAAAAACAAGCAATATGTCTGCTATTTACCTGAAAAGGAGTAGAATATGCACTTCCTTGATTCTTTGTGTTATTTTAGACTAGGTAAATTATAACTCCAGTTGAGTTAGTAATCTATCAAAATGGCTCAAGGTTTGCCTACATTTTGTGAAGGGCTGGGAATGATTCACTTTCTTCTCCAAAGCAAGGTGCTAATTTCTAAGTCCTTATGGTGGAGTTCAAATAATGATGATAACTCTCTAGGTTTGCATCTCATTTACATGTCTTTACAGATGTGCATTTCCTTTGGCTCTCTATCTATTAAGCCACTCCTTCCATAGGCTCCACGTCCTAATGCATTACCTTTTCTCAAGGGGTTATTTGATGATGGCTAGGTGGATCATTCCTTGGTCTCCTCTGTTCATCCAATGACACAACATCGATGGTGAGTAGCCAATGAAAGTAACTGCATGGTAAATGAGACAAGATTGTCAACTTGGAATGAGTTCAGATCGAAGTTTCTCGTCCTCCATTGGGACTGTGTCATTTAGCAAAAAGAAATTATATTCTCCCTCAGATCCACAAGACGTGGCTCATCAACTTTGTCAATGAGGGGCAACTGGTGCATTCGATGTATGTCTTTCTACTTTATGCTGACATGCTATTTCCATCGCTTAGTTATCCTTGAGCCTCATCAAAAAGTAGTCTAGTGATGGATATAAGATAAATTGCTCCATCTGAAGCTGCCTATCTTATGGTCGCAGGTAATTCATACATACTAGTAAATACTAGTCTCTGCAATTTGCCCTCTCCGTATACAGAGGGATGGGAGAATTGAGTATTGCTTCTTCTTGTGTCAGTATGTTCGACCTGCTTGGCTATCACAGACC
This sequence comes from Isoetes taiwanensis, assembly GCA_021234155.1. Taxonomy (NCBI): domain Eukaryota; kingdom Viridiplantae; phylum Streptophyta; class Lycopodiopsida; order Isoetales; family Isoetaceae; genus Isoetes; species Isoetes taiwanensis. Next base: position 19,620,929 of record JAJEKV010000001.1, on the reverse strand, counting down.
ATGAAAAATGTGAGTTGTAAGTGAAATATTTATATTATCATAATCATATCTATATCCGATTTCATGGCTGTATGGATTTAGTATCAAGTCCAAGCAATGTTGATGACCACACAAGATGTTGTAAGAACGTGCTTTTTGGTACATAATAATTTAGTTTGTAACATATTATTTTATTGAATTTCTGGATGGCATTTCTAAGGATTGAATTGCTGGCAATACTTCTAGGGTTGTGCTTGATTGGACAATATTAAAGTAAAGGAATCATTTGTGATATTATTACGAGCTACAAAGCATCCATTTATGAGGTCTTTGAATCTATAAATAAGATATAAATTCATGTATATCATCGGATGGATCTATATATATGGAAATATAAGTATGATACATTTGCTTTTGAGGATTTTATGGTTAAATTTTTGGTCAATTTAGACACATAAGCCACCACAACATGTAGACTAAAAATGGGATTATTTTATTTTAGTCTAATTTGCAATTTACAAGCAATTGCATTTTAGAGACATGAATGTGTCAACTGCTACAAACATGCAAATGATGATTATCAAAAGTTATATGTAAAAAATGAACCTTATCAAATGTTGTTCGTCAAGATTATATATGTCATCATGGACATTATATAAATCCTTAGTAGACACCAATTGGCCCATGAAATTCATGCAAACATTGCTCTATGAATCATGCCCCCGTCCAGCTTACATTTCATATCCTAATGGAGACTCAATCGTGCATATTTTGACCCCGCACAATCCTAATATTTTCATGTCAAGATGTGATGCTTCAATCTAGAGTTAAATGAAACAATAGTGACTATCATAGATAAGATAAGATAGATAGCACTTTTTACGTCATACCACATGGTAGCATTTAATGGGCCACTAAATGTCCCAAGAGAGACTTGCACATAAGACCTGATTGCTAACCCAAACACTATATAAATTGATAGTAATTTTTGCATCATACCACATGGCAAGACCCCATAGGAAAGAGACTTGAACACAAGAGCTACTAACTTCTAACCCAAAAAAGTAACCACCAAACCATAAGGAGAGGACATCCTTGTTAGGTATGGTTAGGCACATTTTTGTGAGGTGGAATGCAGGTATGAAGAGCAGATTGCAAATAAATTGTTTGAAATGCAAACAGCTTGGAACACATTAAATGGTTAGAATGTAGGATAAATAGCTTTGACTGCAAGTAACTAATGGAGACAAAAGAATGAATTGAATTGTGTTGAATTTGTTTTTATCGTCCACGGAGACCAATAGGTCTGTAGGACCCAAACAAAGAGAGAGCACAACAGGCATGTTACTGCCCAGGATAATAAAACCCCGCCCCGAAGGGTTTTCGAGGGTAAAATCTTAGCAGTAATAAGCCGATATCCAAGAAAAGAAGACTAGCCTTGTGACCATATGCAAATGTCAGGACGGAAATGTGAAACTGTCTTTTACTTATATTTGCATTTCCCTATCTATCTATCTATCTATCTATCTATCTATCTATCTATCTATCTATCTATCTATCTATCTATCTATCTATCTATCTATCTATCTATCTATCTATCTATCTATCTATCTATCTATCTATCTATCTATCATTTATTGCATCACATTCCAACATGAAAAATATTAGATGTTTTTCTATGTCAAAGTTGCATGATGTTTGTCATGTCTTTTATGCCATTCTTCTGGCTGGCCATAGTGTAACAACATGGAAGATGGATCACCGTAATGCATTTGATGCTTCCATGTTGCTCATTTGATGATGATCAACAGTAATTAGTGAAGATTCGGTGAAATTAGCGATAATTGCTGAAGATATGTGGGTCCTATCTTCCGTGTTCTAGGGGGATGGAAACCGGTCCCCCCTTTCGCAGTAACAGGGGACTCGCTCCCAGCATTGATTCCCCCTTTAGCATGGATTCCCCCTTCCGTAGTGAACAGGGGACTTGTTCCTGGATGCCACCGATTGCGTGGCTCCCTGTCGATTGCGAAAGGGGGTCGCGATTTCCTTCCCCAAAGTGCATCCTAAAAGATGTCATTCATGTATACAATATTGTATACTTATGGTAAAGGCGGATTTTGATAGCGAACAATCATCCAAATATTCTGCTAGACATAGGAAATTCAATGGTTGAATCAAGAAAGTTGTTCTCCACAGGCAAAAGAACATAAAAGGATTTCTACAGCAGAAAGTCAACTGTGATTTCATATTGAATATAATTTATTCTATACTGGATTCCCGGTTCTAGAATCTTAGACAAGTCTTGAGATGCTAGGTTAAAAAAACGAATACAAAAGACATGGATCGTGTTTTCCTTTAAAGCTCCGTTTCTGCAACTTACAGCTATGGCGATGACAAGGTTCCTCTTCCCAAATTTAGCATGCAATAGATGTCTCATAAAAGCAGGGGTTTCAGAACGCTCCTGTGGGTATGCTCCACTAGATCCATTCCCAAAAGAAGGTTGCATTTTTGGAGTGGATGGCTCCAAGGCAGGCAGATTGATTCAAAGAATTCATACAATTGAAAGATATAGAATTCAGAGAGGTGCAAAGACCATAGAAGAGCTGTATGTACCAACCCAGGGCACCCACGTTATTGGCTCCCGAAATTGAGTCAACATGCCAAGCGGGTTCGCCCAGGCGAACCCCAAAAATTCGCCCAGGCGAACCCGCAGGGGACGTGGCATGGCGGTTCGCGGACGGTCGCGGGCGCAATTGCCTGCGTGGCATTGCTGCCGGGTTCGCTTGGGCGAACCCAAACCGCGGTTAAGTGTCAGGTGGCAGGATCGGGCGTGCGGCCGGAGTCAAGCGTGTGGGACCAGCGACCCTACCGGGTTCGCTTGGGCGAACCCACGCCAGCGTCAGATCGACCGGACCCGTCAGATCGTACCGGACCCGTACAAGCGTGAGGGGCCCCGCCGGGTTCGCTTGGGCGAACCCAATGCGGGGAAGATGTATGCCTAACTGATGATTTTTTGGCTTTTCCAAAAACTTCTTCAAATCATCTCTCCGGCCACCTTGTTGCATTGATTTCTGGAGCTTATTTGGCCACATATCTGCCGGAGTTGATGCAACGGAGTCTTTAGATCTTGAACGAGGATATTCCATTCTCGCCGGAGACACCCTGCCTGCCCTTTCTGATTGAAGCTGTTTGCCTTCTGAAGACTTTCTCTTCATATACCCCGAAATGGCTTTTGAATCAGACCTTGCCCTTTGCAGCCATGGATCGGAAATGGGTTTCTCCGCTTCTCTTGCCGAACTGGATCTGGGCAAAAATTCGGGCTTCTTAAACTCAAAAATCTGTTTCCATCCGCAGTTTTTCGCAGTAGTATCAGTAGCTGAGTTTTTGTTCTTGTTCATTCTAAAACGCTCTGCAAATCCCGTTCTCTTTTGGGTCCCCTGTTCCGATGCCCTGTTTTGGGATATGTTTTCTGCAGGAAGATGAATCACAAGAAATTTCCCATTTTGTATCAGGTCCTCTGCCGTCGGAACCAGGCGAGGAGTTTCAAATTCGAACTCTCGAATTCCAGGGGTTGAAAATTCGAAGGCAGTATCGGACAAGTCGATGGAAAATTCACGCCGGAACGAATTGATGCTAGGATGTAAATCAAAATCATTGCCGGATTCAACGATCTCTGTACAAGCACAATTTCGGAACCAAGTTATAAGGATCGGCTAACCCGACAGGGGGTAGTAAATGCCCGTACACGTGCCAACCAATGACGCCTCATAAATATCTAGCCCCCCGCCGGTGGGTTCGCTTGGGCCAACCCGGCAGGGGGTAATAAATGCCGATGACGCATCCGGAAGACACGCCGAAGAAGTCCCCGGTGGGTTTCGCTTTGGGCGAACCCGTAGGGGGTAATAAATGCCATCGCGACCGACATCGCCGCGGTGGCTAATCCCGGTTTGGGTTCGGCAGGGCGAACCTTGGAGGTATTACCCGCAGACGCCAATCCAAGATGGCGGGTTCATCAATCCGATGGCGATTTTCGGGGTTCGCTTTGGGCTTAACCCGGCTCCTGGACTTAATTTCGGGAGCCGATCGAAGCACCGAACCCAGAGATCAGTTGACTGCTTCAAAAATGAAATATTTTTTAGCGAAAACAGAAGTATAGGAATGATTGCTGGGTAAGAGCATGTTAGGGCCTACATGTTTTGGAAACTACCTGGAAAATACTCTGGGTAGTCAAAGATGATGATATATTTGAGTTCTTAACATCTTCTTGACATCACAAAGTACCTTACAACATGTATGTACTACTACTCTTGAACATAACACAATTTCTTTTAGTCAATCTTGTAGTCTAGGTACTTTAAAATACAAATATTTTTAAACGAAAACAATGTAAAAAGTATAGGTAATTTTTATGTAGGCCCTAACATGCTTTCACCCTGCTGAGGAAAACGGAAGCCAAGAGAGCATGCTATTCGGTGATGGGCAGTTTATAACTCTGGCTGTGGCAGGACAAGGATCAGGATCTGTTCCTTTTCCAACTCTCAATAGTCTTGGTGCTAGAGACTGGATCCGTGAAGACTCCCCTCAATACTATAACTATAATTCGTTCAATTTGGTCGAAATGCTGAGAAAGTTTGAGGGCCCATTTGCACTTGTTGGGCTGTTTGGCCACTTCTTCGTAGCTACTAGATCTAGTCCTGGAGCTCCCGCGTTGTTCATGGGGAAAAGCCAGCAGAATGATACCATTTTTTGCTCCATGAACATTTGCATGGAGGCCATGTATTCCCAAGCTGAACTTGAAGAAGAAATTAAAGAGGGTGAAGTGGTGGCTTTCAACCATCAGGGGGACCGTTGTATGACCGTCAATCTTTGACTGACCTACACAAGCTCCTCCTCAAATAGATCGCCCTTTCGGGTTTCGAGAAAAAACCCTGACAATAATGGTATCACTAATCTATGCTAGGGTCAAAAGAAATTATAATGGAGTCGATACCCTCATGCTGACTAACCTTGTTGGGTGAAATCTACATAACATCAATGAAGTTGAAATTACAAAATTTATATTCGAAATGCCTTCCCTATTAATCTTCGTCTTGTGCGTAAGAAAACACAACCTTCATCCAAATCTGTGTAAAATGCGCTCACTAATTGTACCTGCATACAAAAGAAACAAAAACCAAAACCACTAGGGGCTTACTCAGGCAGAGGGCCTTTTAGCAGGCACGAGGGCCCCAGCTAGGCACGAAGGCCTCCACTTGAGTACTAGACTCCCAACAATAAGTAAGTTACACAAAATACAACATACAATTGGGAGAAGGGTGGGGGGTTGGGCCAGACACTAAGCAAAAGGATGGATGTACAAAGAGAGCTGATAAAGAAGGAAGGGAACGTGAAAGAATCTAAATACAAGATAGAAGGAAAAAGACAAACTAACTACTAATACCTCTGTATTTCTAAAACTTAGTTTACCTTCTATTCTACGAAACGAAGGTAAACGTCATTTCTAGAACTACTTCGGTGCAATACAGATAAGAATGCTGAAGAAGAGGCAGAGAAATGAGGACTGTGATCCTATTATGAAACCTGGAGGCATAACAGTAAAGGATAGGTCCGAGAAAGAAATAAGAATAACGCCAGACAGAAATAACATGGTTCAACACTTAGAGGTCAAGGCATAACTAAAAATGAGTGGACCGAGAAACAACCTAATGCCAACCATTTAGAAGCCTTGAGAGGAAACCAATGTATAGGTATCTCAAAAAGATATAGGTATGTAATGAGGTGCCGAGAAACAATAATGACTAAAAACCTTTGATAAATGTCAGATATAGCCACAACGTCCCTATGGCATCAAGTATAACCTCTCACATAGTAAGACTGAGAAATACTTTGACTTGTTTGCAAAACAACGTTCTTTATGCTCATACTGCCCTTTCCCTTGGAGTACCCGACAACATGTCTTATTTCATCACTAGACGTGTGGCCTTCCAAGTTAACTGAACAACCCGATTGTTCATCGCTTTTTAAGCAACTTTTAGGACTGCATATACAAGCATAGAATATTGCAGTATCCAAATCCTTTGGATGCAACCTTTTAAGCTTCATCTTAAGTGCAGTACCTTGTATACCATGCACAAAATATGCAATCTGCATTTCATCGTCCATTGGGGGAGGGGAAACACTAGCAAGTAACTTCCGAAGTTCTTGCTCATATGCCCTTAAATCCCCAGTTTGTTGCACTTCTTGCAACTGATGATATGCAACGAGCTCGTTCCAACATTGAACAGCTCCCTTAGCTGGAACCTGGACATAATTATTCTTGATAATTCCTTATTCATTTTGTCCCGATAATTCAAAAAAAATCCTCAATTACCAAAGTATGGACTTGTTGTTCAATAGACGCTATCTTCCACTAAAGATGAGCAGAATTTCAAACTAACTCGTGTATTGAAACAATTTTCAGTTCACGCTTTTCCACTTCTCAAGTGGTTTGAAAAGCAGTACTCTCTGTCGTATTAGACATATTCAAATAAAATCCTACGCTAGAATTACAACTGGATTTCCAAAATCCTATAATTCTAGTGCTTTTATCAACACGTCTATTACTTAAGAGTGACCACGAGAATCCCTCTAGATTTCTGAGAATCTAATGTTCTCACAATGAACAATACTGCTAACTCAACTAGCAAGGGTGTCTTCAATGGTCATTAAAACAAACAAAAATCCTATTGTTTAAATTTAGTTTCTCCGGGGTCCCAAAAACTTTCCTTTAATTTGATTTCCTAAGGTTTTGAGGGTTTTGGCGACCGGGAAAAGATTTTGGTTCTCCAAAAATCGGGCATTTTGGTTGTACTATGATTTCGAAATCGGCATTTTTTGGTGAGGTGACATATTGGACGGTTGGGAAACATTGACATCATCGGAATGCTACAGTGCCGTGGTGGAGAGCTGGGATCAGGCTGTTGCTTTCTTGCTTTGGTCGCATAGATGATGAGCAATAAAGCAGATGCTTAGCGGACTGGTTATTTTAGGTATTGCTCCTGTTGTTGTTATTTGTTTCTCTAGGTTTTGCTTGGCATCCTCACAGGAGGCCGTCAATTAGATTGGAGATTCAGAGGTTAGGTTTATGCTGCGTAGTAGGTTGGTTATTGGATTGGAGATTCAGAGTTCAACCTGGTGATTAAAAGAAATCCAGTGCTTCTGGACATGAATTGCAAGAGGTGAGCATGATTTTGTATTTATGAATTCTATAATTAAAGTTCACGGACCTCATATTTGTAAGCCAATTCATCCAAATAGATTTTCCGCTAGAAATAGCTGAGTAAGTCTTCCATACAGCCCAGCAATTCGAAGAAGATTTCTCAGGAAATAATTTTTATGCTTGGATCGTTTCCTTTCTAAACTCTTTGACAGTACAAAACAGGTAAATTATGTGAGGAGGAATAGATTTTCTCCAACAATGGAAATTTGTTGGGCCGTTTCCTTCCTGAACTCTTTGACAGCACAAAGGGCTTCTCTTTGCATTCACATAACTATGTGGGATGTTGTTGTATAAATACTTAGAGCACTCATCAGACCATCCATGAAATTGCATGCATGTAAGGCCATGTGCATTTCATTGTGAAGATATGCTTCAATGATTATAGCGGCTGAGATCTTTTTAACTGAATGCCAAATAGGATAATCATGCAGTCTAGATGCCATGGTCATGCAGTCCAGATTATCTCTATTTTATTTTGACAAGAATTGTTGATTCTGCTGCCTAACTTCAAATGGTAAAATGTATCTTTTGCATATTTCATTCTACTAATGTTTTGAAAGCGTCTCCTTTTCATTTAATGGACCACACTCTGGGCAGAAGCAACGACGTCATTAAGGAATTTTCTTTGTCAAATAGCACTGCTTTCGTTAGCAAGAAGTAGAATATGTTGCACATATTGTTTTCCAAGGCAAGAGTATTAATTTGTTTGTTTTTAATGTTTCAAAGGTGCGAGATGAGCATCTTCATTTTGCACAGTTCAGAGGTGCTACCGCTTAGATGTTTTATTCAAGGTCACAATTTTTCTATCTCATAGCTGCATTGTGTATTGCCTTAAAACTCGGTTGGTAATGTGTGAAATCCCGTGTTTAATCAACTAAAGGTATTTGCAGAATGCTCAAAAAACATGTGTGAAGATTGCACATATATATGAAATAATATCTACTTTCAAATGCATGTATGCCATGATTGCCACAGTTGTTTTAGGTTGGCTTCTAAAATCATCCCCGTTGTCACATGCCAGCATCTTCATCTTCAACTAGGGTAGGTTGAAATTTGATTTCTTTTTAATTTCAATGTTTCTGCAGGAATGTAATGCTAAAATCCTATGATGATGCAACCTCAAGGTACTCTTCTATCTTAAAGGTTTTAGATGCATTTGTGTGCAAACTACACATGTTATAATCTTTGCTTCATATCTGAGGCATAAATAAATGGTATATCTGGAGCTCAGGTGCTTATGGAGGAAAATATATACTGCTGACTACATTCATTACTTGGTTTTCCGATTATGTTGCATGCCGACTTGAACCTATCATGCATAAATTGCTGCTCTTTTGTAAATATATATATGATGGCTACGCTGCTCTATTGTTTAGTCCAGTATATTTTCAGAGTAAGTGGGAGAGCAATCTTGGTTTTCCTTTCCTTCTATGTTTTAATGCTATATTGATTTGTATTTGTATATGCCATCCTTAATTTGCAACTTCATTTGAAAAAGCACAATTTCATTAAAATGAGAAATTTCGTGATTCCAATTAGGAACGGAAATCCTTTTTAGTTCATTTTATGCCAATTTTTTGAGCAATTATGGCGCCATTTAGAAAAAAAATGCATCTAAAGTGTCATTTATTGGCGCCATTAAAAATACTAACAGTGCATATAATGAAGCTAAAGAAACATAACATCACAAAATTAGTTAAAATTTCCAAATTCATAGATTTGCATATCAAAAAAGTTGCCACAACAGGCAAGGACTCGGAAGAGAGAGTCTGTTTACAAAAATATTATTGTACAATTTACATTATAATCACACAAAATTCAGGGTTCCGCCGCATCAGGATCAGGTTCCACAGCAGGATCAGGTTCCGCATCGCCAGTGCCATGGCTAGAAGAAGCACCCATAGGATCTCTCTGAAAGCTCTCGAACCCTGTGGCAGTGAAATTGGGATCATCAAGAATGTCCAGATTGAATTGTGTGTCCTTGATCACATCATAGTCCACATCGGGTGGAGCTTAAGGCATCTCTGGATTTGGTGGATCTACAGCTTCTTCAACAATAGCACCTTGTCTCTCTGTCACAGGAACTGCTGCGATGATAGGATTCAGTAGGCGGTCAAGCCTACCAAGAATGCCATGTAGGCACTGCTGCTTAACCGGGTCACTTTCGAACACAATGCAAAAGCTCTTATTCATCAATGAAGCCCGGCCAAACAAACCACAGGAGAAGTAATCAAACACCCTTGTTCCTGGCAGTACCATTTTCTGCACGAGGTAGGAGCATGTGGCAGGCCCCAGCTGGTTTCTCATGATTATGTCCCCTGGCATGCCTTGCCAGCTGTACCTGAATCTGCTGTTGCAGAGCTTCCCGGCCATAGCCTCGGTCTCCCCGTCTGCGTCTTCTTCGTTAGGTACTGGAACTGGTGGCAGTTCTTGAGGATGATCGGCAAACGGGAATCTGAGGTCAATTACATAATTTGGATGACCTGCAGTGGCCTAAATTTTTGTGGCGTACACTAATGCATGGACCTCCTGAACTCCTGGGGCAGGCGGATTCTTGTATTCGTCCTCATACATGCCAATAAAAACTCTGGATCTGGAATCCAGATTATTCAACACAGATGAAATCAAAAAGTTATGCTCTGGCCTTGCAAAGCACACTATCCAGAAAGAATCAGCTGTGGTGTTCTTTACAGCTGTATTAAAGAAGTTAGATAGTGTGGTTTTGTCCCACATTGATGTTATGCCTCTAGTGTCCAGGGCTATCAAGGATGCTGGTACAGGAGTGCAAACAACTTGCCCCCTGCTGTCTGTTAGTTCAACTTCGCAACGGAAGTCTTCAGTATCCTCTCTCTGCAAGACAGCATTGCGTATAAATCTTGTCAAGGCAGGTGGCACGTTACCGAAAACTCCTTCCTTGGTCACTCCAACTTCAACCCACTTACTATGCAAGGTGGCCATGGAAATCAAGTCGGTATCCTCGAAACCCGCCACGGCAGTACTGAGATCAGTGAAGGATGTGAACTTCTTTGGAAAATTATCCTTATCGTAGTGTCTTTGCCCTTGTCTTGAAGAACTGCTTACCTGTATAATCACTGGTGACCTTGACGAAGGTCTTCCCATCCAGCACTTCCTGGAACAAAATCCGACAGTCTTCATAGTCGAGACCCCTCATGCACCTCAGGTAGGTCTGACTGAAGTAGTCACATTGCTCAGTTACAGGTAATAGTTTGTCCCTTATTATGTATTATCTTGCAAGATTTCCACAAGTTCCATAGGGACATGAATAGCTGAAAAATATCCTCTGGCATGAAGACCCACTGGTTGAAATCTTTCGGTTGCTTACCACGCATGGTAACTTCAGCCAAAGCCAGATAACGCTGGAAACAACAAGAAGTTAGTCTTGAATGCAAATGATTATGAAATGGCGTCGTGGCGCCATTTGGTGATGAAATAGCGCCTTGGCGCCATTTCGTGAGGAAATGGCGCCACGTCGCCATTTCGTGTCTTGCAGAAAATTAAAACACGATGTACCTTGTATGGTTCTGAGTGTGATTGCCCGCGTCCCGATGGATCAAGCTTCCCGCAAAGAGCATATTGTTGCCGCAGGTGGGTTATTTTATCAATGTAAGGCTCCTTGAAGATAGTCTTGGCAGCGATATCATTGACTTCACAACTGAGCTGCAGGCATTCTTGCTCGTTGACTGTCCCAGATAAGACTCCGCAATTCCGTTCAAGATAAATCTTTGACATTTGCTCTTGGGACTTTGCTGTGCCGAGTCTTCTACATACAAGCTGAGCAGCCATAACTAAGTGATTGCCATTCACTATATAATAGTGCATCCCCATGAGGTCATCCTCAGTTTTCCAAGGGTGCAGTTTCTTTGTGAGGGGATTGAATGGAATCACGTCCGCAGGAGTAAACACTGGATGTGGGTCTCTTTGAAAGGATTCCACTAAGGTCTTCACGTGCTCCATATTTCTTGGCCTAGATGTCAGATTTGCAGGCCCTTGAACTAGGCTGAACACGTTTATTCGTTTTATAAATGTGATGCCCAGAGGAAAAAGATGGCGGTGGTCAAAGATCTTCTGTAACGTGTTCTCTGTCGTCTTCTCCTCTTCTGATCTTTCCACCTTAAGATTTGCAGGCACCTCGAGCAAGTGCTGAGCTATTCTTAATGTAAACTTACGCTTTGGCTTCTAAATGGTCACCCTTTTGGCCGGTGAGCCCGCAGAATCCTGGATATGTGATGGGCTTGGAGGAACTTCACCACCACTTCTGGCCTGCTCGTCGCTCCTCTCTTTCCCTCTTGGACTTGGACTTGGACTTGGAGTCCGAGTCTCTCTCCTTTGTTTTTTTAGGTGTCCTCTCCTTCTCAGAGGTCTCTAGCCTGTGCTTCTTCTTCTTCTTTTTCCCTTCCATTTCCTCTGGCTCCCCTTCCTTTCCCTCCTTTTCCTGTCCCGCCTTTCCTTCCTTCTGCCCTTTCCCGCCCCTTTACTTGTCTTTCTTTTCCTTCTCTTTCTTTTCCTTCCTTTCCTTCTTTTCTTTCTTTTCCCTCTTTTCTTTCTTTTCCTTCTCAGGATCTTCGTGATCCTTTCCCTTAACATTCCTCTTGCCCGCCGCCTTTGCTTCCTCAGTTTCCTGGCCAACATCCTCAGTAGCAAATGAGGAGTCTTTTTCGGCTGCAGCTGCAGCTGCCTCCTTAGTTTGTCGTGTCTTCTTCCTGCTAACTGTTTTTAGCCAGGCCGTGTCCACAATGACGGGTAGTTTCTGTTGGGCTAATACCTTGACAACGAATGAAGGCGAGTTTTTCGACTCGTTCATACGATTGCGAAGAATCATAAAGCCTCTCAAGATTTCTTGTGGACCCTGGATGTCAGCTTCTTCAAAGCTGTTGTATGATGGCAGCGCCCAATCTTGCTTCTTCACCGAACCAGCTACATTTGCAATACTAGCAGACATTACAGTGGGATCATAAAACTTCCAGTCCACATAGTAGACAATTATTCTCTGCTGCATAGTATCCTCACAGACCACCCGGATCCAATCATCGCGACCGCTCTTGGTAACCATCCTCATGTTGACCAAGATACCCGGCTGGTAAATTCCGGCTGATTCAGGGGTTGTCTCCTTTATAAGCAGGCAGAGCTCTCTTCTGAAGTCTCCTTTCGAGCCTGTAGCAGTGGAGGGGCTCACCCGCATTATTTCCATGCACCAGTTCCTGTCTGTCAGCATGATAGTCTGGTCGGATTGAAATTGTGTTTCTGGACGTAACATAGCTGCAACAAAGAGGCATCAGTAACAAAGAGGCATCAATAACTCTGGTTGGAACAAGCAGGCAGACTAGACAACTAAGCAAATGGCGCCATGGCAGAAACTTTGCAAGGCGCATGCGTGCTGTCAGGCGCTTTCTTCTTGGCGCTCACAGAAATCCCAGGTGATTCTTGGCGCTTTCTTCTTGGTGCTCAGTTCTCTGTGAATTCATCTGCTGGGATCAGCTTGTTTTTCCTGTTCCATCTACTGCTCCAGTACATACCACTATGGATCTATCTAATATCAAGTAAGTCCACTATTTCTGGTAGGAATTATGTTCTATTGCTGCCATGTGTATAGTGTGTTTAAATGCTGACATTCATACTGCTAGGACACTAAGAACCTTGGTTTCAATTGCAAAGTTGGCATGGGGTTCCCATGTTATGCATGCCTGCTCTTATTGACACATATACAGCAATGGGAGCAAGAATGTATAAGATAGGCACCTCGTGTAGATTTTGTGATGGAGCTAAGCCAAATCGCCCCATGGCACCCACTTGGATCAAATGGCGCCAGGGCGCCATTCTGTTCCAAATACACCACGAAAATGGTGTATTGGTCTAAATGGCGCCATAGCGCCATTCGGTTGAAAATGGTGCACGTTCGAAATGGTGTAAATTTGGAGCCAAATGGAGCCATGGCGCCATTTGGTCGAAATGGTGCACTTGGATCAAATGGCGCCATGGCGCCATTTGTTCCAAATTCACACCTATGAATGTGCCATGGCGCCGTTTGTTCCAAGTGTTCACCGTTTCGACCAAATGACGCCATGGCGCCATTTAGCTCCAAATTTAGACCAAAATTTATTCTTTTGTACTAAATGGCGCCATTTTTGCTTGTTTATTGCTTATTTTTCGTCTAATTCATATATTCTAAAAAGTGTCGCCTTGCTTGATTGAAACAGGTTCAATTTTCCCCTGTACAACCTATTCGTCGGAAGGACAATTGTTGCCCGGGGCCATATTTTGAATAGAACCACTCTTCATGGGAAGGAAATAGATCCTTTAAATGTAGCAATTGAGGTCACGGAGTCCATGATCCCATCGACGGAGCTTCCAGTCCCCTGCGGAGGGGCAGATAACATTGGTGAAGCAGTAGGCACATTCATTCAGTGGCCTAAGAGGGATGTAAAATATATTGAGTGCCCCTCAAGTAAAGATACGTCTTCGAGATCCCTCAATTTGCCCTCTTCAGAAGAGGATTCATCTAGTAGTCCACCATCCGCCAAGAGTTCACGGACATCAGTTTCACTGCTCACTTTGGTGAACCAAGCAACACAGCAACAAATGAAGAAGACGAGATAGTAGAGGAGATTGGAGGTCATGAGAATCTAGTTGCCCGTCTTGGTCTCAGGTTGTTTAAGCCTGAAGATGAGACGATCTACTACTCCGCAAACGCATCTACTAGGTTTGCCATGCTACATTCTTCACTCCTGCATTGGATCTAAATATTCAGAGGCGAATATAGTCTTTAGTGATCCTCAGGATGCTATAGATGATGAGTTCTTGGGTGTATCAAAGGTCGGGCTTTCGATGGGTAACATAATAGATCCAACGGAAACCAAAATATCAGTCATGTCATGCTTGTCTTTGAGAGGCCTCTAGCTAACAGTCTAGTAACCTGGGAGACCCATGATGTTTTGCTTCATGATGGTAGGACAGTTTCACAACATTTACAAGCTCGAGCTGCTCTCGAACAGGATGACTTAGAAGTTGAGTGCTTGGAAGCTGATGTTGAGAAGCAATTCAAGAGGAAAAGGAAATATACATATGTGAAGAGGGTCAGGAGGGAACCAAAGGGGGATAGCAAGGAGGAGAGGATGCGCGCTTCCAAGTCAATCAAGAGTGCTCTAAAATCAACATGCTGCAAGGACGAATATGTCAAAAAACTGAGCCGAGAGCAAGTATGTGACTTAAGAAAAGAATTTTATTCTCAATCAAGCAGTGCCAGGATTACGCTTGTTTTTGATGTGTTGAGTGTAACTTATACAGGGCAGTCGGAGGCAAAAGTAGTGGTCTCTGGAGTGGAGTGCTGTCAATTCGCATGGCACGTGGCTTTAGGAGTTGCTCAGTCTACGTTTTATAGTTGGAGGAAGAGGTTCGAGTTAGGTGGAAAACGGGCGGAGCATGGTAATACAGGCTCTAAGAAGCCTAGATCTGTGACACTAGCTACAGAAAGTGTGCTTGATACCTTCATTAGTGAGAATGCGGAGAGCATTCCACATAGAAGCAAAAAAGGAAAGGATGATATAAGGGAGAATATTCGCAAACTTCCTTCCATCCTTAATAAGAAGAGCATACATAAGGAAATGGGTGCCGTGGTGGAAGAATTGACAGGAAAGAGTGTAACCTTGCCCTCTTTTTACAATATTTGGAAGAAAGAGTTTCCAGACGTCAACATAGCCAAAAATACAACATTCTCCAAGTGTAATATATGTGTAGTCATCAAGCAGAAATTGGAAAGAACAAAAGATACAAGGGAGAGGCGCAACCTTTCACTTCAATCTACGGCACATATGTTGGAACAACGTTCTGTAGGGAGTCAATATTGGCATTGGCGTGCATTATCACATCGTTCACCGTAAAAGTCACCTTTGCATAATACATGATAAGATGGATCAGGTCAAAACACTCACACCAAGAAGTCACCATCTCAAGAAAGTCCTGCTTTGGAGAGGAGATCGCTTGAAGAGCAACTTTGACAGAGCATTGACACATGGTCATGGTGGACGGGCTTATGGCCATTTCTCTCTTGATCTTTGGAAGGATGACTCAAACTTTCATGTTGGATCACTTTCTAGGATCCTACACTATCTTGAGTTGCCGGAAGAAGACAAGTGTGGTGATCTGTGTGGAAGCAGAACTACAGATTGCAAATTGATGCAAGCCCTAAAAGATACTCGACCACTGCAGCATAAGCTAGCGCAGACACAAGAGAAGATGCCTTCATCTTCTAGTGCCTACTTAGAAGGCTTCAATCCTCTTCCTCGAAATCTCGATAATGCATCGGGTCAAAATAAAAATAGATATGTGTTCTCCTACCTCTCTTATTTGACATGGCTTAAGGTGTTCGATGAGATTCAGGTTGGCTTCATGATGGTTGGGCACACTCATGACGATATTGATGCACTAGTAATGGTGCCCAGCGTTGCTGGGTATAAGTTGAGAGCCTGTAGATGCTTTGGGATGCGATTTCAAAAGCCCTATCCTTATTTCTTCTTTCCCTTTTCCCTTTTTCTTTGTATTTTCTTTTCCTCTACTTTTTTTCTCCAGTTTCCTTTCATTTTTTTTCTTATTTTCTCTACTTTTTTTTTTCTCCACCTTTTCCTTTTTGTTTCTTTGCCCTTTCTTCCTCATGTTTCCTTGTTTTTTTCCATCCCCTTTTTCTTCCCCTTTCCCCCCTATTCCATGCCTATTTTCCTTTTTTTCCCTTCCTTTTGCTCCTTTCTCCACCCATTTTCCCTTCCATTCTCTTTTTCTTTTTCCATGCCCTTTTTCCTCTTCCATCTTTCTCTTTTTTTTTTTTCCATGTTCTCTTTTCCCCCCTTTCCATTTTTTCCCTTTTTCCATGTCTTCCCCCCTTTTTCTCAACCTTTTCCCACTCTTTTTCACCCTTTTCCATCTTTCTATTTTCCCTTCTCTTTTCCTCCTTTTCCCCTCCCTTTCCCTCTTCTTTTTTTCTTTCAACCCTTCCTTTTTTTTCTCCCTTTCCTCATTTTTTCTTTTTCCCTCCATCTCCCCTGCTTTTTCCATTCCCTTTTTCCCTTCTTTTCTTTTTTTTTCTTTCCGTTTTCCTCCTTTGCATTTCCTTTTCTCTTTCCCCTTTCCTTTTCCTTTTCCTTCCCTTTTTCCATGCCTTTTGCACATTTGTTTTATTCTCTTATTTCCTATACCCATTTTCCTCTTTTTCCCACCCTTTCTGTTGTCCCTTTTGTTTTCCCTTTCTTTTTTTCTTTTTCACCATTTTCCTCTTCCCTTTTCTCTCATGCCCTTCCTCCCTTCCCTTTTCTTTTTTTTTCCTTGTCACCTTTTACCTAGGTTCCCTTTCCCCCCTTTTCCCTTTTTCCTTGCCCTTTCCCTTTTCCTTTTCTTTTTTTTTCCCATCCCCTTTTTTTCTTTCTTCTCTTTCCCCTTTTTCCTCCTTTTTCCAACCTTTCACCTTTCCCCTTTTTCTTGATGCATTTTTTTTCCTTCCCTTTTTTTTTTTTTTTTTTCCCTTTTTCTATGCCATTTGTCCCTTCCTTTTTTCCCTTTTTCCTCAACCTTTTTCCCCCTTTTCCCATGCCCCTTCCTTTTCCCATGCTTTTCTTCTCCCCCTTTTTCCATTTTTTCTTTTTCTCACTCCTTCATTTTTCTCCTTTCCACAACCTTTTCCTCTTTTTTCCATTTTTTCCCCCTTTTCATTTATCTTTTTCCCCTTTATCCCATCTTCCTTTTCCCTTTTTTCTTCTCCCTTTTTCCATGCTTTTTCTCCTTCATTTTCCCTTTTTCCAATTTTCTTTTCCACTTTGTTTTCGGTAAGTTTTTCCATGCCTTTTTCTCTCTTCTCTTATCCCCACCCTTTTTCCCTTTTACTTTTACCCTTTTCCCTTTTCCCCATGCCTTTTTGCCCTTCACATTCTCTCTTTCCACTTCCCTTTTCCTTTTTCCCCTTTTCATTTACCCTTTCCCTTAAGAAGCATGACCAATCGCCATTCAAATTAGGCCGGATGCATCCAGATGCACTACTTATGGTATAACATTATAATATAAGATTGTTTGGGAACTTTTGACGTTAATGAGTTCATCGGATGCTCTAACTTTGCCTGAGTTGCTTTACTTGTTTTAGCAAGTGCAATGCAAAGTCTCCTGTTCCATATTTTGTGGATGAAGTTCCAGATTGGAAAGGCTTTGTCAAGAGATATATCCCTGATAAGGGCCAACGTCTAACAGGCCATACCGACCCATTGCTATTCCGATTTAAAATGGATGGGAAATGGCCCATTATGCAATATAAGATGCGGCCAACCCATAAAGAGTGGATTCCAGAAACAGGAATAAGAATGTGGAAGGAGGATGAAAATGGTGAGCCAACGTTACCAACAGGGGTGCCTAAAAATATCCCTCCAAGGAAGACATTGAAAGATCTCCCTGGCCTAGCAGACATCATCAGCAAGTACATAGCATTATGGAATTCCTTCTGCAAAAATCAAGAAGATAGTGTGTTTGCACGACAGTACAAAGCAACTATGGATTACTGGAATGAGATTCTTTTGTGTTCGGAAGATGTATCTCCAGGATGACCTCAAAATGATAACTTTTGGTTGCGTACAAGGCAAGAACCTCTACAAGCTGCATTTACTCCAGAGGTCGATGAAGCCGCTGTGCTTGTAAGACCTTTGCCTACATATTGTGGGCCAGCAAATGGGCGTCCAGTGTTACCTATGGATGAGTTCGATCCTCATGCACATGTTACGAAAGGTATGTTCCACACTCACCCCAACATTTGGTCCACGGCTGAAAACAACAGTAAAAACAAAATACGGATTGTTTTTTTGAAGATTTGAAAAAAACTTACACGTAGTTATATGGAGGTGTGGTTTTTCAAGGATATACTGTAGTTTTTCTTAGGGAGCCGTAGTTTGTTTTTTTAAGAACATGTGGTTTCTTTAGGAGGTGTAGGTTTTTTTTTAAGGATGTGTTGTTTTCTCAGGCAGTATGGTTTTTTGAAGGATGTCTTTTTTTTTAAGGTGGTGTTTTTTAAGGAGTATTTTTTTTTAGGTGTGGTTTTTTATGGTTTTGTAAGAATCCATGTATGACCAAGTTGTCCACATGCCATTACTGCCACAAAATTACGGCATAAAAGAGCTGTGTACATGCTTGACAGACTTATTAGCATTTGACTTCATACATGTCTGTGTGTGAGCTTATAGAGCGTGAACTTGAAGATAGCCATCACTTGACAATTTGTAGAAGATATTGATGCGAAGAAGCAAAGGTGGACACTGGTTTGACATCATATAGGCATTTCTTGAAGGACTAAAACATGCCACACCCACTGTAAATGCCACGTGGGCTCCAACATGCCAAGGTGGCTCAAACATGTCACGTGGGCTTCAATATGCCACCTAGGCTCCAACATGCCAAGGTGACTCAAACATGCCAAGGTGGCTCAAACATGCCACGAGCTCCAACATGCCACCTAAACTCCAACATACCAAGGTGGCTCAAACATGCCACGTGGGCTCAAACATGCCACCTGGGCTCCAACATGCCACCTAGGCTCAAACATGCCAAGGTAGCTCAAACATGCCATGCGGGCTCCAACATGCCACCTAGGCTCCAACAAGCCAAGGTGGCTCACAACATATGCCACCTAGGTTCCAACATGCAAAGGTGGCTCAAATGTGCCACATAGGCTCCAACATGCCACCTAGGCTCAAACATGACAAGGTGGTTCAAACATGCCAAGGTGGCTCAAACATGCCACGCTGGCTCCAACATGCCACATAGACTCAAACATGCCAAGGTGGCTCAAACATGCCATGAGGACTCCAACATGCCAAGGTGGTTGAAACATGCCAAGGTAGCCCAAACATGCCACGAAGGCTCCAACATGCCACCTAGGCTCCAACATGCCATCTAGATTCAAACATGCCAAGGTGGCTCAAACATGCCATGCGGGCTGCAACGTGCCACCTAGGCTCAAACATGCCATTTAGGCTCCAACATGCGACCTAGTCTCAAACATGCCAAGATGGCTCGGACATGCCACGTGTGCTCCAACATGCCACCTAGGCTCCAACATGCCAAGGTGGCTCAAACATGTCAAGGTGCTCAGACATGCCAAGGTGGCTCAAACATGCCAAGGTCACTCAAACATGCCACATAGGCCACCTAGGCTCAAACATGACAAGGTGGCTCAAACATGCCAAGGTCACTCAAACATGCCACCTAGGCTACCTAGGCTTAAACATGCCAAGGTGGCTCAAACATGCCACCTAGGCTTAGACATGCCGAGATGGTTCAAACATGCCAAGGTGCCTCAAACATGCCATGCGGCTCCAAGGCCACCTAGGCTTCAACATGCCAGGGTGGCTCAAACATGCCAAGGTGGCCCAAACATGGCACCATGGGCTCCAATATGCCACCTAGACTCCAGTATGCCAAGGTGGCTCAAACATGCCACCTAGACTCAAACATGCCAAGGTGGCTCAAACATGCCATGCGGCTGCAACATGCCACCTAGGCTCAATCATGCCACTTAGGCTCCAACATGCCACCTAGGCTCAAACATGCCAAGGTGGCTCAAACATGCCATGTGTGCTCCAACATGCCAAGGTGGCTCAAACATGCCAAGGTGGCTCAAATATGCCAAGGTGCTCAAACATGCTGTCTAGGCTCCAACATGCCACTTAGGCTCAAACATGCCACCTAGGCTCAAACATGCCACCTAGGCTCCAACATGCCACCTAGGCTTAAACATGCCAAGGTGGTTCAAACATGCCAAGGTGGCTCAAACATGCTATGCGGCTCCAAGGCCACCTAGTCTTCAACATGCCAAGGTGGCTCAAACATGGCACCTGGGCTCAAACATGCCACCTAGGCTCCAGTATGCCAAGGTGGCTCAAACATGCCACCTCGGCTCCAACATGACACCTAGGCTCAAACATGCCAAGGTGGCTCAAACATGCCATGTGTGCTCCAACATGCCACCTAGGCTCCAACATGCCAAGGTGGCTCAAACCTGCCACATAGGCACCAAGGTGGCATGTTGGAGCCCATGTGGCATTGTTGAGCCACCTTGGTATGTTGGACCCTATGCGGCATGTTTAAGCCACCTTGGCATGTTAAAGCCTAGGTAGCATGTTTGAGCCACCTTTGCATGTTGGAGCCTAGATTGCATGTTTGAGCCGCCTTGAGAACCAGGTAAGCTGGGGTAAATGTTACTAAAATCAATGGGTGCCTATAATTGCCAGATAAGTTTATAAAAACTTTAAAGATGTTGGTCATGGTTGTGTCATAAAGAACCTTCTACGGTATTGGTCATGGTTAATGACACATCATAGGGTAAATATACAATCCAAATTGATTAGAGTTAGGCTCAAATCCATTTCTAGATCTGTTGGGAAGAACTAGCAGGTGTTGGCAATAAATTAGGGCTTCTCTACCGTAGTCTACATTCCATTGCACCTCCGGTAGTTTGTAAATCTAGGCTTTGTTTATTCAAGCTGGCAAATTTCTGTGAAACTCCCGGACAAGATCCCTCGGCTGTAATTATTGTGATATCTCACGTCATGTCGGAGACTTCCACCCATGCTTCAGACTGCAATGGAATACCAATAATGGTGTTAGTTAGTTACTTGTGGCTCCCTGATTTGTACCTGTAGCAACTGATGGCGTAGTGGAAGCTAGGCCATAGTTGATGTCATTGACGACAAATACTTTCACAATGTTTATTGGACATTTTAAATTTCCAATATTGTCTGAAGGTGTAATATTGTTAGAATCATAGGTTCATCACATATTATCTGAGTTAAAGATATTGCTACAAGATATCCCAAGTGCACAAGCAAATTTAATCCATGAGGTTACAGTTGAGTGTCTAAGGGAAATTCAAGCTCAGTGAGGTTACCTTGACAAAGTATTAAGCCTTAGTGCTTATGCAAAGACGAATGACCTAATAGTCCTAGGTTGTTCAAACTTAAGAGTTGAAGATATCTTAACCATTAAATTAAGGGTTAACGGTTTAATGGTCCAGTTTGTCCCGATGCGAGTGTGGGATATAGTTGCTATTCTAAACGAGTCGGTTAAGGCGCAAAACATGGAGGCAACACCATTTGAATGGCTCCATCTGTATAACAACCAAAACCGACAGCAAAATCGCCGAGGAATCACCTGTATAAATGTACATAGAATTCACATAATGTATATATTTCGGATCAATTCAATAAAGGAGGAATGATCGCCTAAAGAAGTGTTAAGAGTCAAATTTGTTGCATCTAATATGTGGTCAATGGTTATATAGTAATTTGGTCAAAACTCGATGCTACAGTAACATTCTAGTTAATATGTCAATGGTTAACTAGAATTGATAGTCATTGTTGGGATCATAGTAAGACTAGAAATATCAAGATTGAAGTTAAGCCAATTTGGTGATTGTGTGGGAGCTACAATACTAACAAATATAAAAACCCATGTATTGACGGCCGAGATTAGGCCAAAATGGACGGCCTGGATTGTGATCCAGGTCCTCTCATTCTATTGGTGGATCGAATTAACGGGCCTATTCCCGCCTTGGTTCATTTGCCTGTCTCAAGTCTCGACCGCTTTGCTCTGCTCCAGTCCAGATATGGCGATACCTTTGTTTCTTCATCTATGGAAGTAAGCCAGATCAGATGCCATCTACTGCTTCATCTATGGCGGCCAGATCTTCGTTGGACAAATCCGGCAACCAAAGGGCCGAAGCTTTTCTTTTCTGTCCCCCTTTTTTCCTGAATCTGCATAAACTCTTACTTAGAAATAAGATGGCATCCGGTTTGCTCTGATCTTCTTCATTCCAGCTCTCCGGCGATGGGATTGGTCGACTTTTGAGGTAAAAAACTTACGGTGCCTCAGATTTTTTTCGGATAATGATGCATGCATTGCAGAAGCTCTTTGCCACGGTTTTTATTAGAATAGGTCTTCCAACAAGCGACAGATCCCATGCTAGTAAATTGGCAGGTCCTGTTGCAGAAGGGAGGAGGCGATTAGAATTTTGCCATCTTGCTGCATCGTCTGAGCTGCATGGCCCATACTCAGGTATTATCCACTCCAATCTCTTCATTCTGCTGTTGGATCTGAATCTAGTTACCCCGATTAATGCCTAAGTTTGATGTGCTACCATGCGATTATCCCTTAGCTGCATGGATTTCTGTTTTCCCCTGCCCTTGAACTTGCAAAGTAAAGCAGTAGAATGGTGCCAGAATTAGCTTTTATGGGTATATGAAGGAAACAGAGTTAGGCTAAATGTCTGCTTTTTTTGCCACAAAAAATGCACAAGAAACTTATTTTGGTTCTTCTCTTTCTCATCTTGAATAATCCAAATCCTTCTTGTATTAGGATCCAAACCCTTTTTTTCTTGGGTTATTTGCTTTTTTTTCTTGGATTATTTGCTTCTGCTTCTTTGATCTTGAAGAATTTTTTTTGCAGGAGAAGCTTGCATATGAATCAGAGAGGTAGAAACCAGAGGGAAGTACGGCGAGCAAAAGGCATTACTCCATAATGCAGACACACAAACGCAGTGACTCTTGGCTGCATCTATCTGGCTGAGATGGCAGCAAATAAGAGTTTTGTTGTATCGATGTTTTAGTAGCATGCTTCAAGACATACGGGTGGATCATTCGATTATTCCTGCCTTCAATGTCTTATCCTGATGTATGGCTAGCCGTTTTGAAAGGAAGCTTTCTAGAACTACGAGGATGTGATGGTTTAAATGTATTGCCTTGGATATCACTTGTATCATCTCAAGCTTGATATGTTTAAACTCAACTGCGCTCTGATACTCTTGTGTGTACAGATGTTGTTGGGCTGTTCTTGACATGTGACAGCATGCATTGTAATTTCAGATAACGCTGAAAATACCTATTCGTGTTAATGGTTTTATGGGCATGTATTTTATTGGTATCCAATGGTTCAGTATTTAAATAGAACTTAGAAACAAGCACTTATATATAAGAAAGCACTTAAATTCATGCTCATTAGATAATGCCAAAATTCATTTTCTTACTATTGCAATTATGCAATTTTTTTGCTCGTGACAACAGAAAAACTGCAATTCTTAAGTTTTGATGTTTCTACAATAGAAAAAAAAACATGTGTATTAGTATGAAAACAACACGTGGTTTCACTAGAAACAATGAAAACAACACATGGACACTTGAAGGAAAACTATGCTAAATTTTTTACATATACATTGTTTTTAGGTGAAGACCACATTTAAAAACTATATATTGTTTTTTATTTGGGGGAAAACCATGCATAAATTTACATGTTGTTTTCTCTAAAAACCACGGGTAAAAACCACACAGAAAAGCACGCGTTGTTTTTGTCTAAAAAACCACACATGAAAACTATGCGTTTTTTGTGTGAAAAAAACTACATTAAAAAACTACCGTTGTTTCTAGCATTTTCGGAACAATAATATGGGTAGTCTTTGAGTGTTGTTTTATTGCAAAAACAATAGCAAAAAACTACGTATAGAGTAGATTTTGGGGTTATAGTGTTCGTTTTAGCGACCTGGAGACGATGAAACTCCAACATGGTTGGGCTTTACAGAAGAAGATGCCATCCTAGATCCAGAGTCTACCAATTATGGTCACATTTATGTATCATGGTGGATGCCTGTTGGTCGTGACTATACAGGTTGCTTAACTAAATGTTGGCGACCCAATCCATCAGATCCATCAAGGTATGAGAAGTTAGATGACATACATTATGCATGGGATGCAAATGGCAAAAGACCAAAGACTGTTCAGATTCCAAAATACATTGTTGACATGTGGGGGGATATAGCATTAGCTAAAAGCTCTCAATCTCAGTCATGTTCTCGATAATCATGTATGTAATCTCTTTTGCTATAATACTTAAGCATTTTGGACAATTAATACCCAGTCGATACATCAATTAGCTTTCATTATGCTTATACTACATCCTTACATCTTTTATAATAGGTGTTCAATACACATTACATCTGATGCATGCATTATTGATGGCATACATATAATTTAGATGCACATATTATTGGTGGCATTATAGAGTCGATGATTCACTCATCTTCAATCCCTGCTAACGTGATCCCATTCAGCTCGTAAGCATGGCGCTCATCACAACACGAGTAAGGCCGGGGCAATGACACTCACGACCACTAGCTTTGGATTCTAAGTAAGGATCCAGCTTAACACCTTTATGTATGCACCGAACAATATCATTGTAGCTCATGGAGCAAATAATGGTCTCAAACCGATCTTCATAAATATTATAAGCCATGGGAGATGAATGACTTCTACCACCGAATGAAGCTGCTTTTATAGTCGTTGTAGAATTATTGGTATAATACTTCAGCATTATTGGTATTATACGTCAGCAATATTGGTATTATACATCAGCATTATTGGTATTACTAGTAATGGTGCCCAGCATGGAAGTCTGTAAATGCTTTGATCACAATGAGAAAAGTGGGCAGTAACCTTTTATTATAACAAAAATGTCCAAATATTTAACAATGTTTAAAAGGAACTTAGCTCTTTCATGGTAGATACTGTTGCGTCGGTATCTCCAAGACCTTTGAATAGAACAGTGAGTGCTTGTTTCTAGGAAACTTAAGTGGGAGTAAAGTGTTAATCTGAGCAAGTTTTGAGGTGAGGCTATAGTCAAAGTCTATAAGTCTTTGTGAGGCTAGGCATAAGGTGGAACATCATAAATTATGAACTCGATTCATCATCCTCATAAAGATCATAGCTATATGCTCAAAATGTTGTGGTGAAACATTAATGTCGAAATATAATATGTGAATATAGAAAAATTGCCTGCAATAAGGTGGTTAATTGGCTAAATATTGTAGAATGCGTGTAGCATTAGCATTGGCTTGGAGCCAATGTGTGTAGATGGTGTTGGGGTGAGAGGATATACTTGGAGTTTCCCAAAAGCCCAAATATTTTTATTAGGGTTTTAGAATATTCTATATAGGAAACCACTTAATCCAACCTCTGTTCCATGAAAGTATGAAAATGGTATCATGATCAAGACCTATAATGCCCTAACATCCTACATATCTTTTAATACTTGCTCCATAAGAACTTTTAGTACAGCTTGTTATTCTTGCTACAGAAATTCAAATAAACATTCCCACATTTCTATGAGGAACGACTACAAAATCCTAAACATGATGACATGAGAAAGTGAACAAATAGAACAAAACCCTACAACAACAACAACAAAAGCTATCTTTTATGATTCCAATATGGCATAAATTAAAGCAAACGCATATTGTGGAGCTTGATTGATGCCCAATATGAAGTACTTTTCTAGATTATCAAAATAGAAAAGGAAGGAAAAGAGGGGGGATGGGGAAGATGAGCTGTTATAGAGCTATTTATACGACGTTTTTTCCTCCTTACTATATATTGCATCACACTACAACATCACCTTTACGAATCAAAATGCAAATATGGCATGTGGGCCAAAGTAGTTTTCTTAATGAAGCCTTATGCTTGATAAGTTCTGCAATGGGGCCAAAATATTCTTCTTAAAGAAGCCTTTATATGCCAACAACTGTTGAATGCTTGATAAGTTCTGCAATGGGTACTGAACATCTATCCTAGACTAAAGCATAATACTACACTTATTTATTTTGCTGATGTTTAATAAGTTCTGCAATGGGTACTGAACATCTATCCTAGACTTAAAGCATAATACTGCACTTATTTATTTTGCTGAAAACATAGAAACTACTGGCATTAAGGTTACCAGCAATGAGATAAATTATAGCTTCCACACAGCCTTGAATGGAATCAAACCTTGTCGGTAGAGACTGAATGAGATAAATTATAGCTTCTATGCAGCCTTGAATGGAATCAAACCTTGTAGGTAGAGACTGAATTCCACTTACTAATGATTGATGTTGAACCAATTATGTCACTTGTCACTTGAAGAAATTACAAAGTGCGAAGCACATCAGGCATTAGAGGCCTAGTTGTATCTAAAAGGCATAAAACCCTTTCGCTTGTCAAATAGATGGTGCTTTGCAAATTCTACCAAATTTCGTTACCAAGCAGTTTCTGGCTAATGAGGCAACGTTTTGAAATGCCCTTCAAGTTTTGGATCTAAAAGGCATGGCACCCTTCGCTTTCCATTCCAATCGTGCTTTTTCCATTCTACCCAATTTTGTTCTCCATGGCATCGGCTATTATCCATGGACTGTTCCCTGCAACACAATGCCAAAACGTCACTTTTTGCAGTTAAATGCTCTGGGAAATTGCACCCAATTTTAGTTCAATCTTTGATGTAAATAAAAGAAAATAGGACAGGAGAAAAAGGCAGTAGGTTATATACTCTACATAACGTGGAAAGAAGTAATACTGGCTACTACACATTCAAGGGCTGCATATAAATGTGTTCCCATAATCCATGTTGAAAAATGATGTCATCCCTATCCTTGGCGTGGCCAAAGTCAGAATGTTTTGCAGTATAACCTTGCAAACAAAAACTTATTTGCTTCTAGTTCTTAAAACTGAAAAAAGGAAGAACTACTAACATGATTCAAAAAAATATTGGACGTTTTAAAATACCAATAAATAGTGTTTGCTCATGCAAAAAGGCAAGACCTTCTGCACCATAGAGCGCAACCTTCATCCTTATTGCCTACAAAAAAGACAGAGCACTTTCTGCATTTCAAAAAAATGCATATCAGTTCATAAAACATGCATTCTAATCTTCAAGTTATGACTGTTCTATATGAGATTTACCTGTAAGAAATTAGAGCCTAAGTCTTTCTTAGAGCCTAAAGGCTGGAATAAGTATTTGGATTTCTGGTAAGTTCTCTCCACATTATATCCAGGATTAATTTGGTCATAACCCTCATTCCAGGAAGCTCTGTATTCAAGGCATTGCCTTTGTTTTTTGAATTATGCTCTGTTTTTTGTCAGATTGAGGCCATGCTTTTCATCATCCCCAATGTGAGCTAGCTCTGTTTTTCAGAGAAATAAAATCTCGATCGTCTTCTTCGTATGCAACGTTGTGCCTGGCATTATTTCTAGACCCTGAAGAAAAATAGTGATTGATGATGCGAACCCAACAATCAATGCAATAAAAATTACAGGCAGTAGGATCAGAGGGCAAAACAAAATGCATGAAATCGGATACTGTATGCATGAGCTCTTTTTTTTTTTTTTTTTTTTTTTTGAGGGAAAGGAAGGATTATATTAATCATAACTTAAGTACATACAAAATAAGGCTCAAAGCCCATATCAGAGAAAATTAAATATAAACAAAATAACCAATTGTCCATTGGCAACGAGAAAAGTCTGTCAAAACAGGATCATCTTCACGCCCATATGCCGTGGATGGGGAGACAGAGTTTTGGGAAACCGGTAGGGGAGCAAAGCAGAACTGGGGGTAGGGGATAAGTTCAAGAGAGAATCCGGATAGTGGGAAGATCGGGGAAAGAGTGTGTAGCATTAAGGGGCATTGAAAAGCAAGGGGGCCATCCAATTAATCTCAGCCCGTGAGGGGGGTCAGCAGCAGTAACTCTTCAATGGGTACCTGGATAATATCCAATAACACACCAGCTGCAGCCTCACATCTGCCTTTATGGTAGTAATACATAGACCGCAAGCAAGAGAACTGCCTTTCAGTAAGAAGCCGGTTGTTGGCTCCAATGAACTTGTGGAGAATGTGTGCATTGTATGCTTCCTTCAAAGAAGAATTTAAGCCAAACGTAGCTCGACAAAATTTGACGAGGCGCCCCCCGAATGGTGGGTAGGAACATCATCCCAGAGGATTGATCCCCCAATACCGAAACCACAATCGCTCAAAAAGGCTCGCAATCCACAAAGGCATTCAAGTCAATCGAGAGTCAAAATGAATAGTAAAGAAAGTAGACTTGAAGGAGCCCCAATTCAACCAATCCGTATCAAACTTCTCCAATTTAAGGGCTTTATGAGCCATAGCACATCTAATAAGTTCAAATTGGAAATTGAGCTTCATCCAATTAAGGTCACACTTCCTCGCTTGCCGAGCCACATTATTCCTATGTTTCCAAACAATCCAGAGGGCTAGTTGTAGGACCGCATAATTGACACCGGAATTCGAGCTGAAAGAATTGAGAAATACCGGTTATGGAATCGAAATCGGGGATTTTCAGGCCCGACCGAAGTCAACCATCTCCAAAAGTCCTCGATCCTTTGGCAAGTGAAAATGTGTAGCAATGCATTCATCATGATTGTTACAGAGTGGGCAGAGGGCACTATGGACAGCCTTAAAGTTTCTCTTGATCATGTTAGTGTTACTCGTGATAGCACTGCGTGTGATGAGCCAAGAGAACACTTTTATCTTAGGGCAAGCATAGGATTTCCAGCTAGACCGAGAATTTTCTTGAAATTCTTGGAAGATAAGCCCCGAGAGAGGCATGCTTTCTCGCTTTTCCTGGGAAGGCATGCATGGTAAATCTTAGATACTTTGTAGCTCCTTTTAACCTTGAAAACCAATTCGGGGGAGTGACTCTCCCCTTGCCATCTTTGCCTAAGAAAGGGGAGTAGGTGAGCACCACTTTCTTATAAATCGATCTGTGAGTAGCACCCCTCCAACTTTCTTCTTAATCATTTCCCAAGGAATCCAATTTTCCTCATCATCAATGAGGTCTTTGACATGCAAAAATATTAGCAGAGTGCCATTTTTGTAACATGTAGGGTGACAGATAGCCATAGCAGAGTAGGAGGGAGGGGCCATCACAGAGACCGCAATATGGAAGTATCTCTCACCGAATTGGACAATTTGTCATGAGTAAAGTTAGCAGCCACTTTCTCCCATGCTTTAAAGATACTTCTAAGGAGAGGAGAAGTATTAGCTGCACATTTGAACTCATAGAAAGCGTAACTGGGAGCTGGTGCTTAAGGGAGGGACTTCCTAAGGGTTTACTTTTATTAATCCGTAACCTAATAAAATCCATAGCAGGAGATTGGAAACCGTAGATGGCTTTCCACACATTTTTTTGCCCCAAGCACTTGGGCCTCGAGAAATAAGGATTTACATCCCAAACCCCCCGACTTTTACTATGAGTCACCGATCCCAAGCGTAAAGATGTGTACCTTGCCAAATATACTTTTAATACATTGCTCAATTTTGTTATAGGAAGCCTTGTCGCAAATCAAAGCGTAAGAGAAATAGACATGGCTACTAGCAAGGACAGAGTTGGCAATCAAAATCCTCCCCGATAGACAAAGAACCTTTAAGGAGGATAAGCTTTTTCCCCGATCCTATTAATCGAGGTCGCCAAGCAATCTTATGGGACATGTGAACTGCAAGGGGAGGCCTAAAAGAGTCGTATTGGCCATTAGGAACAAATTTGATGCCATGTGTATTAAGGTCCGGATAACGAGCCATCGCCTAGGATGGAACATTTGGCAAAATTCGTGGATCCCGTGAGGCAAAGACTAAATTTAGAGATGCAAAACCATAAAATTCTTCATATTGTCATTATCAGCTCGAGCATGGTAAAGGTATCATCAAAGATATTGAAGAATGGAAAGTCAAGTATTGAATCGCATTTGAAGGCCATGGAGCACACCCTTATCTTGGTAAGAGAGGACCATTTTAGTAAGAATTTCAGCAAAGAATTATAAAGAGGTAGGGAGCCGGGGGCAGCCTTGTCTCACCCCTCTTTGAATGTGGAAAAACCAAGAGGAGTCCCATTGACAATAACACATGAAGTGGCTTTTTGGTTTAATCCCATAATGAGCTTAGTGAGGGCGTGATGAATGCCAATATGGACCATGGCTTTCTAAGAATTTCCAAGAAATACAAATATAGGCCCTTCTAAAGTCCAAATTTTGAGGAGGATACGCTTTTTGTTTGGTCAATCTATTCCAAAGTCAGAGCCTCATTTGCAGCTATATAGTTATCCAAAATAGATCTGGGCATTGGAAGAAATGCAGATTGACAGGCATTCACTTTTTCATGGAGGTGAACCAAAATTCTACCAGCTATAATCTTAGCTACAAGCTTGTATAAAGTTGTAGTCAAGGAGATGGGGCGCCATTCATTGGTTTTAGAAGGGGATTCAGTCTTAGGGATGAGGGAGATAACTCCAACATTGAAGGTTGGATAAATAGTGCTGGCTCTCCAAACCCCCTGAACAAATTGGATGATGTCCTCCTTCATAATAGGCCAAAATTCCATAAAGAATTCAGGTTGAAAACCATCTATACCAGGACTCTTTCCATGCTTCATTTTCTTAAGAGTTTCAAAGATTTCAGGAAGTTCAGGGACTTCAGTCCAATCATCATCCATCATATCATTAGGAGGACCAATGATATCAAAGACTTCCTGGATTTTACAGTCTTCTATCAATTCGTCTTTAAAAAGATTAGTGTAAAAATCAAGGAAGGCTGAGGCAATTTCCTTCTCATCTGTAAGAGTGGAACCTTGTTCAGATTCCAGCTGGGTAATGGAGTTATTAACCAGCCTGTTTCTAGCAATTCTAAAGAACATTTTAGAGCTCTCATGATCCAATTGATTGTACATCTTAATTTTACTCCTAAGGGCCATCCCTTTAACCTGGTGTTCTTCAAGAGCTTTGATCTGAATTTCTAATTGTTCCTCTCTCAAATGAAGAGAGTCATCCCTAGGATTGCCTTCAAGATCAGATCTAATATTCTTGATTTGTTCCAACAGGCTGGACATTATAGCTTTCCTTTTCTGAGCAAGGTCTTTTCCCCATTGTTTCACCCAGTCTTTGACTTTCTTCATTTTATCATTGAAGCACTTCATGGATTGGTGTTGGCCAATCTTGGGCAGAGAGAGGTAGAAAGAGGTGAACTCTTGACAAAAAGACTTCATTTGGAGCAGAGAGGTGTTAAACTTGAAAGGAGTGTTCTTGCTCCTAGGGCCAATTTTCAGATCTTTAGTGTCAAGGAAGTGTGGTTGGTGATCTGAGATGGTGCTAGCTATATCTCCAAAGAATAATACAATTGTCTAACCAACTAGCGTAATTATGGATATAAAATCGGCCTAGCATGCGTAAAGTCCTCCTCGATCACCCTTTCTCTTTGTTGCTCCGGAGAGAATTTAGTGTTAGAAGATGGGACATAGATAAGGTCTTGGTTGGACATCCAATTGTCCCAGGAATATCTTTCATTAATGGACATGTTAATTTTGTTGCCAAGCTTCATATCACTATGAGGGGTATTATTGAAGTCCCCAGTAACCACCCAGTTCTCAATATGCTGGTGCTGGCTCATCCAGTTGTTGATTTCAAGCCACATGGGCTCTCTTTCATGGGGGTCAGTTGAGGCATAAATATTAATGAAGGCTACTTGGCAGTCCTTAATTTGGAGGGTGACAGAAAGCCATCTGTTGGAAGGGCTGATATAGGTACTGATTAACTTCTGGTTGTACCAGAAGGTGGCAATCCCCCCTTTGGTGCCATCAGCTGGGATATAACAGGAAGCCATCCCAGGACGAATCCATTCACCCAGATTTGCTGAGTCAAATTTGGGGAGTCTATGTTCTTGAATCATAATGATATCTGCCTTGAAATCTCTCACAGTGGCAATAAACCTTCTCCTTTTAGTGGGGCCTTTGATACCCCTCAAGTTCCAGGTTAAGATCCTCATGCAGGAGGGTAGGAGAAAGAACCTGAGAGGAGCTTAATAAATAAGACTTCTGAGACCATGAGGTGAGGCCTTACTTCGAGTATTATAAGTGTGAAGGTTCTCAGTGCTTCCAGGGGACTTAGTTATGGCCCTGCCTTTCATTTTCCTTTTTAAAGATCTAAGAGATGTATTGGTGATATCATGTAAGGGACTGCTACTCATATCTTCCTCTGAATCAGGTACAATTAGATCTGGTTGACTCTGGTCAAGGTTGTCCAAGGTGTCAAGGTTCAATTGCAGAGCTTGCAGGCCATATTCAATACTCTCTTTTCAAGATATGGTAGGTGGATTGGACAAAATCACAAATCGTAAGAGGTAGGACTATCTTGTGTTGAGGGATAAAGTCCTTTTGTTGGTCTTGTGTTTGACTTATCCGGGAGTCAAAGCCGTGTGCTCGCAAAACAAGGGAGTGATCACTTACCCGGATTCGCCCCATCTCCTTATCTTCAATCTGCTTGCTTGTCAAAAGACACTTTCCATCCACGCCTTCTCGAGACAATCCCGCCATCAGTCCACGCAGAGACTTTCCATACTTTTTATAGAGTTCGTGCAAAGGGGTATGGTGAGAAGGGGGAGTGAGTTGACCAATGCGCATCGTGGTATGATTGAGTGGATCTACCGAGAGATCAACAAAGATAGACCTGGAGGGGAGGTGGGAGAGGTGGGAGAGGTGGGGGTAACCGTGTATGAGAGGTTGAAAGTGATCCCTTCCCTGGATGTGCAAAGTGGTATTTGAGCCAAACTTTGTATGTATCCATCCTTTCCTTGTGGTGTGAAGAGATCATTGAACTCCTCACCAAGATCAGCTTGAAGAACCCTCAGAGAATTTTGAATCAAGCACTACAAAGGAGAGGGGAGCCAATATCCCTCTTATCAAAGCGAAGTTGACCAGGTCTCACAAAGAGACCTCGCCAAGCAAATTGTGTTGCATATCTTCTGTAGCATCATTGACCATGTGTTCCTTATCAGCAGATTGTGTAGGTTGAGAAGAAGATGGAACTTCATCTTGTATACCACCATCCTCAGCTACAATTATTGTGACTTTATCATATTGCACCTGTTCTGGAGGTTTGTGCTTATCAAAGGTTTTAACCATGGTCGAGGGGTTGAATGAAACACCTTTAATGGTGACCCCTTTGTTTAAAACCTTCACACAACCTTTAGCAGGAAAAGAATTCAAATCATGGGATTTGAGAGTCTCTTCAAGTTCCTTATTGGCTAAGGCAATCTTCTCCTTAATGATTTGTCTCCTTCGAATTTGTCTAGCACTACCGTTAATGTTACCACGATTGCGAGCAGTGTCGTGTTCTACAGTTGGGGTAGCTTGCTCCACGTCAATTGGTTGGACAGGCATCGGGAAGCACTTTCCTCCTCCATGCAAACGTTTCCTGCAGATCGGACAAACAGGAGGCAACCCATTCCATCTTAAGAGCAAGGATTGGTCAGTCCCAAACATATCCTGGAAAGTCAATTCAAGCGGGATAGGTTTGAGAAGATCCAATTGTATGAATACCGTGGGAGGCCTGTCAGGTCTGCGTTCTGTTGATATGAAGGAGCCAATAGGAGAAAAGATAGTTTTTAAGCATTGGGGCTCCCAAAAGACTGGATTAAGATCATGCAGGTTAACATATGCTGTGTGCATGAGAGTTGATGGCTTTAGAGGGTTAAAATGATAGGACCATTTCTGGAATTTAATTCTAAAGCCAAGATGAGTGAGGTGCCCCATCTTTAAGATGTGCTCAGCAGCCTGTTCCGAACAGAATTCGATCATGAAATATGGGAAACGAGTCCAATAGATAGCAGAGATTTGGATCGATTTAGATAAAGCACAAATTTGCTTGGACACATTCCCTAAAACAATACCTTCCTTTTCGGCCCAGCAAATGACAGCATGCGAAGAGAGAAATTCAAACCTTGAATGACAAAGCTCAGGATTCAATTCAGTACCTCTGGAGTGGCGGTAAGTCGGTGGATTGTGCTTCTTCATGGTCAGAATGTCTTGTTTAATAATACTGTCTTCCTTGAAAGGTTGAGCTCTCCGCATGAAAGTGTTGCTTGAACTGGCATTCAGTGGAGCATAGCAGTCCCAGAAAGGTCTATCCGGGAAGGAAGATGGAAGAGCATTCTTTGGCGCCATCGGTTTAGCAACGAAGGTTGTGAATTCACCAAATTGAATCGGAGCTATGTCTCCTTGAAGCAAAGAAATTTGTTGGGCTAGAATTTCTTTACTGTTCTTCAAAGATTTAAAGAGCGTAAGGTATTTAAGATGGAGTGCATCGGGGAGATAATCCGCCCGCTAGATCCGTGGGACCATGATAACAGAAAAGATGCGGGAGTCTCAAAAGCCGTGAGGAGAATTAAGATGATTGGAAGTCGAGAAAGGGGAAAGTTGGCAAAAGACGAGGGGGTACAAAACGAATTATGCAGAGATGAAAATGACTTTCCAGGGACGTGATGGGACCCAAAAAATCCTAGATCTAAAGATGTAATGTAGATTACCTTACCTGCTTACCTCGATTTACCTCGATTTACGAGTCTGATCACGATCGAACCCTAGTTAGGGTTAAGCATGACCATGGTAGCGCTCCGCCTAGAACTGATGAGCTATTTGACCATTTCTTGGAGTGGAGGTTGTGCCACAGTCCCACAAAGGAGCTTACAATAGAGTTGATCAACTTCATTCTGGAGCGATTTGATTGTGGTCATGAGCCACTGATGGAAATTAATCCATCTGAATGTTATAGGAGACTTGCAATGAGGGGAATTCTTGAACCCCCTCCTTTTCTGGACAAGATGCTACAGCAATTGAGGCCTCTTCTTTGTGCTGGATATTTAGCACACTCTCTGGATCAATACATATCAGAGTTCATTCATGAAATTTGTAAGGGGCAGATGTATGGCCTTATTAGGACGTACTACAATGAGTACAACGGTTTTGTGGAGTTGGGTCCGCTCTTTTTCCGTGAGTATCATCCTGTGGAATTACTTTTTGCAATGACTAGGTACCCCATATGGTGGGAAGAATCAGGCTGGGATATGCGTGAGCTCTGGTTTCCTAACCCAGCTGCGTGGGTTAGACCACGCAGGGGAAGTGAAAGGGGAAGGGGAAGGGGTTAGGAACCTGGGGGAAGGTTCATAGTTCATACTTCGGTCTCTATTGTGTTTGGAAGTTGGTATATGATACCGTGTTAATATGTTCTCTAAATATTCATGTATGTATGATACATGGGTACTGCACGTGTATACAACCCCTGCATAAGGTCTATGATACAGGGTACTGTACACGTATATACAACCCCTGCACAAGGTCTATACAACCCCCATAATAAAAAAATTCCAGTTTACTAAAAATTTTCCCATTATAATGAAATTGTGCTTGAAATGGTGCGTTGCAATAGAACCGTCATTCATTTACTTTCGGTTTATATCAGGAAATTGACAATTTTTAAGAGTGTCCTTTTTTCCCATGTGGCCTTTCCCGTCCGTGGAAATGCCTCCCGCCTAAAAACAACTCAAAAATGTTTCCCTCCCTCCCGAAGACGTTTTTTTTCCCACTTTCTTCTTCTGCGCCCAGATATTTTGCCGCTTCTTCTCCACCGCCTCTTCTCTTCTCCCGGATATTTTTCACTCCATCGCCTCTTCTCTCTTCTCCCGGATGGACAACGGCGCCCATAGCAGCCCGGATCAGTGCTGCGACTGCTGCTAAGTTTCGAAAGAGCCAAAACAGAGTTCTTCCGGTGACGACGGCGCCTCCAACTCCAGTGATGGCCTTTGCTCCGGTGATGCTCCAACTCCAGTGACTGCCTTTGCTCCACTGCCATGCTGCTTTTAATCGTTAGTTCTTAATCTGCTTTTAATCGTTGATAGGCTAGTTTTTAATTGTTGGTTCTTTTTGTTTCTGAGCCAGAAATCAAACAAAACCCGAAAGAATTCTTCGCTTTCTACTTCTCAACAACCCGCTTCCAACTCAAATGCTCATTACTGGATTAAACAGACAGAAATTGAAGCTTTAATTCTGCAATAGAAGGATGAAACATAGCCAGAACTTGAGCAACATTTGTCAGGTGGGTCTTTTTCTAACGAGGTGATCCATCTGCTGCGGGTTTTGGATCGATTTGAGGCCCGCTTTTGGGGTATGTTGAATTAATTACTATATTTGTTTGAAAAGAGCTTGTTTCAGATTGAGCCCTAAAAATGTGCATGCTCTGCTCTGTGTGGCATCCCCGGTGTTAGCCATCATGGAGGTGCGTCAATCTTTTTTTTTTTCTCTCCGTTCTGCTTAGCATCTGAATGGCCGATGATTAAACCCTTATAAATACCATCTTTCGGGACAGAGCTTTATGCTATGTTGATGCTGAAGAGGTATGATGGCCTTTTTTTCGTGCTATTTTTTTCCTGGAATAAAAAGCAGAGACTAGTCTTTACTGTGGCAACCAGCTCAATCCATGGTGAAACATCTCTCGAATGCTTTGTGGTAGGTATATGTTCTGGTTTTAAGTTTGCATTTATTTGGTTTTCAGCATTGCCATTGTCTATATCTCTTTTTCTGCTAGATTGCTCAAAGATCATGAAGGCAGGCTAATTCACGGTTGGCATGATAATGTGCTCCATACTTTGTTGAACGGTCCTTCCCAAATCCCGCTTGGTGTGTATTGCTGCTCCATACCTGCTTCATAACTGCAAAATCATGTGCTTAGTACATGATAAATCTAGTCAAGCATGTTTGATGCTTTAAGGAAAAAAGACTAATATATTGTATTTTATCTGAGAAGCAAATGTCTCAATAATGTATTATTGGGCTTTAATTTTCTAGTTTTTGTATGATAATTTCAATTTGACACAGCTCACAAGGGTTTTAAGTGAGATTTTTTTAAACGTAATATGACAATTAATGTATTTTAATACAAAGCAATAATAATTGCCATTATTATATTGCGTGTATGAATGTGCTAGTGTCTGTAAATGCTAATTAAACATCAATTTCTTCCTTGTATTTTAAATAATAATAAAACACCTATTAATTATGGCTCAAACATTGTACTTTTGTATAATAACATGTCCAGCACCACAGCATTATATTGAATAAGGGGTTTGAAAAGGTGGCGTGCTTTTGGAACAGACATAAACCCAATTTAAATGAATGATGGTTATAGGGTGATTTCTTGCAGTCATGTATAGAACTAAGAATATCTTTATTTTTGGAGCAGGAGAAGGTCATTTTCGGATTCTGTAGACAACATGGGAGCATAATGGGGCTGACCTTTTAGAGCATAATGGTTTTGCAGCTGAGGTGATCTTCAAGTTTCTTCTAATAGTCTATTGTTGACGTGGATTAAATGCTTTAAACCTGCATCATACTTTGGATTAAAGCATTATCTTAGATTTAGTGTAAGTCATTGTGTATTGTTGAATGCATTTATCATGTGCAGACTGTGAATTTGGATATAAGTACCACGTGTGCCTGCAGTTTTACACCGTCATCTTGGTAAACAAATACCCCACAAGAACAAACATAAGGTACAAATGCCAGATCTCACATCATAGGCAAAGGCAAATTGTCTCTAATTTGTTTGTCGTCTACTGCATAGGATTCAAGCATAGATTCAGGCTTGATTTAGATGTTGAGTTGCCGTTGCACCCAATGACGTCTAATTGATTTATGCGTTATCATTTTAGTCTTCCATTCTTTCTAAAATGCTAGAAGAATGTATCTCATTGAATTGCCTTCTTAGGGACTCTGCTATGTGCTAAGATTCTTCATGTGAAGGCAAAATCTTACAAGCAGGTTACAAGAACAAGGTTTGCTAATTGGTCTTTCTCGAGTTTTGCTACTATAGGTCCTTTAAATGGCATTCCTCACTTTAGCCATCTCCAATTCTAAATGTAATTCTGCTCTGCAACTTAGTGGATCTTTATATACTATATAAATTAGCAAGAGTGAAGCCCCTCCATGGGAGTTTTCTATTCCTCTTGCATCTGTAGAGTGGTTAACGTAGAATCAGTGCAACAATTTGTGTATCATCGGAATGCCTAGAGCAATAAGACTGGTTGTAGTCCACTAGGGTTAATGTTTTAGTATCAAGTACATGTCTGTACAAGCTAATCTAATTGGATTGCTTCCATGTTTTCAGGTTTGATGCTTCTGCATATTTGCTTTACGACATCCACAATTGTTAGTCTAACAGACAAGTCTATTTCACAGGCCTCTTTTAAGCCGTAGGTCATTCTGTCATGTTCTCATAACTACTCAATAATTTGGAGATTCTGTAAAAATGTGTCGTATATTCTTTTAGATTTGAGGCGGCTTGGAGTTGTTGAATACGATGGCAG
Source organism: Isoetes taiwanensis (assembly GCA_021234155.1). Classification (NCBI taxonomy): domain Eukaryota; kingdom Viridiplantae; phylum Streptophyta; class Lycopodiopsida; order Isoetales; family Isoetaceae; genus Isoetes; species Isoetes taiwanensis. The sequence continues at coordinate 19,582,664 of JAJEKV010000001.1, read as the reverse complement.
AATAAGGACCTTCATTCAGAGTTGTTGCAAGCTTGCTAAGAGAATTATTCTGTCAATCTATGCCTTCAAATTTTGTAACCGTGGTATCTGGGCTAGCAGGACTTATAGTACTAAAAATACTTAGCACTGTACCTAGGGCAGAGAAAGTTGCGACAAGGTAACCTTCTATCTTTACTAGAAGAAAGCCTGGCATGCTGCAAAGATTTCCACATGCCTTGCAATCACTACATTTTTGCTATGTGCCCATGTTTAAATATCTATATGACATATGACTAAGCCCTTCTAGCTCAGATACAACTCTACAAAATTTGAGAATATAACTAACCAAATGTCATTAGGATGGCAAATGTGCCGCTATCTAGTAAAGATAGAAGGTTACCTTGTCGCAACTTTCTCTGCCCTAGGTACAGTGCTAAGTATTTTTAGTACTATAAGTCCTGCTAGCCCAGATACCACGGTTACAAAATTTGAAGACATAGATTGACAGAATAATTCTCTTAGCAAGCTTGCAACAACTCTGAATGAAGGTCCTTATTAAGCCATCGTATTCAACAACTCCAAGCCGCCTCAAATCTAAAAGAATATACGACACATTTTTATAGAATCCCCAAATTATTGAGTAGTTCTGAGAACATGCCAGAATGACCTACGGCTTAAAAGAAGGCCTGTGAAATAGACTTGTCTGTTAGTCTAACAATTGTGGATGTCGTAAAGCAAATATGCAGAAGCATCAAACCTGCAAAACATGGAAGCAATCCAATTAGATTAGCTTGTACAGACATGTACTTGATACTAAAACATTAACCCTAGTGGACTACAACCAGTTTTATTGCTCTAGGCATTCCGATGATACACAAATTGTTGCACTGATTCTACGTTAACCACTCTACAGATGCAAGAGGAATAGAAAACTCCCATGGAGGGGCTTCACTCTATAGTATATAAAGATCCACTAAGTTGCAGAGCAGAATTACATTTAGAATTGGAGATGGCTAAAGTGAGGAATGCCATTTAAAGGACATATAGTAGCAAAACTCGAGAAAGACCAATTAGCAAACCTTGTTCTTGTAACCTGCTTGTAAGATTTTGCCTCCACATGAAGAATCTTAGCACATAGCAGAGTCCCCAAGATTCAATGAGATACATTCTTCTAGCATTTTAGAAAGAATGGAAGACTAAAATGACAACACATAAATCAATTAAACGTCATTGGGTGCGACGGCAACTCAACATTTAAATCAAGATTGCATGAAGCATGAACCCAAGCCTGAATCTATGCTTGAATCCTATGCAGTAGACGACAAACAAATTAGAGACAATTTGCCTTTGCCTATGATGTGAGATCTGGTGTTTGTTCTTGTGGGGTATTTGTTTACCAAGATGACGGTGTAAAACTGCAGGCACACGTGGTACTTATATCCAAATTCACAGTCTGCACATGATAAATGCATTCAACAATACACAATGACTTACACTAAATCTAAGATAATGCTTTAATCCAAAGTATGATGCAGGTTTAAAGCATTTAATCCACGTCAACAATAGACTATTAGAAGAAACTTGAAGATCACCTCAGCTGCAAAACCAGCTTATATTGGACCACGCCCTAAAATCTATGGCTGAGATTTAATGACCTTGATCCAAAGGCCGAGAATTTTTTTTGTCTTCGTTGAAGAGATGGGTCGTTCGCCCTTCCCGCCTTTCGTCCAAGTTACAGAGGCCAGACCGTCTTCCTTTCCAGGATGCTTTTCCTCCAGCCAATGGACATGGAATGTTCTGCACTCTGTCGCTCTTTCTTGTCTTGACCAGTCTCTCATATCGGCAACAGAGTTATTTGGAGATTATTGGGGGATAACACAAATCTAGGGCTTCTACGATGTACATCCATGGAGGTAAACTCGAGCTTTGCTTTGGCCCAAGCATCAGGTAATGCATAAAGATCAAATCATTCTTATTCAAATAATTCCCAAGTTCTTAATGAACCAGTGCTAGGTAAGGCACTCTCGATTTAGGATTGTTGCTTCGGCAAAGAAAGGAATTTGGCGGTGGAATACAGAACAAAGATACAGATTTAAACAGGGTTTATTCACAAAGGGTTAGGTTTTCTGGAGCTTAAGATGGCCAGAATCGGGAAGCTATCCTATTAAAGGTGGAGCACTAAAACCTGTGACCCAAGATGGTTCTAATAATGGAGGATGTTCAGGGGTCCGATTTGCTCATGTATTCTTAACTTTAATGTCATTCGAAAGTTTCTGTAGATTTGCAGGTTCCTGGTGCTTCTGAAGAGAACAAGGTTGGCCGTACTTTACAGAAATTTTTTTGAGATTTGAAGTTGTGAGCAAGGAAAAAGTATAGGCTAGAAAAGAAGAGAAACCTTTACAGTATAAAACTGTATTCTCACTTTTGCTTCATAGAATCCTTCACATGGCATAATTATACAGAAGTCTGTCTAACAGCAAAAACATCTCTCCTACACAGATCTGGAGATAGATATGAATATGTAAACAATTTAGACAGAAGAACTGGAAATAGAAATATGACAGAGTCAGTTATACTTCTGAAGGCAACCCCTCCACATTTGGCAAATGGAGACATGCCATTTCCAATACCTGGAGATCATCACTCTCATAGAGGACCGAGTGAGTCTTCACATGATGACATGGATGTGCTGCCTGCCTTCGAGTTTTCAACTACTTTGCCCCCATCTATTATCACAGAGGGTTCACAAGGTGGACCATGGAGGAAGAAGGCCACAGACTTAGATGGTACAGAAGATGAAAAAGAGCTCCCTAAGTGGTGTATTGATTGTGTCATTCATGGTCAAATCCCACCACGAGAACATGCAAAGTATGAAGCACCTTTGTCCTTTCATTTATGCAAGGCGCAAAAACATGTTACTATGAAATTGACCTATGCATTGTTGCTTCTTTTTTTTATGCAGGTACATCTTCTTCACTGCAGGTGCTTACGCAGGGCAAGCTTAGTGCGCCACGTATTTTGAGAATACAAAAGGTATAGATTGTTTAGATGAGCTCAGGTTGTGCATTCTTATGGAAAATCAATTCAATGTATTGCTTGTGTACAGGTTGTTAACTATGTTTTGGAAAAGCTGGTTGTGGAGAAACCTGCAGAGGAAAGTGGCAGTGAACAAGCAGCAAACTCTGCACAGTTGGGCCAACAGCCGGCAGGAAGTGCTCTTGCTACCTATCGATCAGGTTTACGGTCTTGGCAGCAGCAGCCTAAACCTGTTATAGAGATCTTATGCAATCAGCAGGTGGGCAAATTGTTTGAGCTTTTTAATATGTGAAATTTTATGGACTCACTGCTTGAATATTTTTTGATCAACATAAATCTAGGTCTTACCCCCAGAGATGAGTCTAGCAACAGTTCGGGCTTACATTTGGAAGAAGCCAGAAGACCTTTGCTTATATTATCGTGCTATTTCAAATCGCTGATGCATGCTTTGAAGGAAGCTCTTCATTGTTACTATGGCCTTGCTATGACATCACATATGCGGACATCTCAGATGAGGATACTGTAAACAAAGGCAGTTTGTGGAGATGTAAACAAGTCATCAAATTCTGCATGTCTTGTGGGGCATGTTGATGCTGGTTTTGTCACACTGAGATGCCTACAATCCAACCAGCATATAGACATGGCCCATGTGTGGCTGTTGTGTGAGTTCCAGTTTCAATTCGGAGATGAATATTTAACAGGTTCCACTTCTGGTCCGTCGCTGTTTCAGACCTGGCTTATGGACTCCATATTAAATGGAAGAGTGGTGATTGGCATCATAAGAGATGGCAAGCATTAGAAGATTCTTCTTCCACTCTTATATGATTCTTTTATGAACTAAAGGCGTTGATGGGCATGCCTTTCTATCACGTGGAGGCCTGCTCAATGAGTGATTATTGAACTTTATGTGAATAGGAGGATGACTGGTACGCAAGGTTCAGCAAGTATGCGGGTCTTATCAAGAACATTTTGCTGGACTAATAATGTCTGTATATAGGGTATAAGAGATGTAAGTGTGTTTGAGGCCAATATAATAAGACAATACTATATATAAAAGGCAGAAAGAGTAAAAAGACAGCAATAGAGAAGCTTCTGTCCCACATAAGCCGTTATCCCACATAGGGTTGTTTGAAAATCGTGGGACTAAAGAAAAACGACATAGGGTGTATAGGTGGGCGTCTATCATTATAAGGGTACATCCCCATTAGGGAGTTTCGAAGCCTTGCCTTTGCTTCATAGGCAAATTTTTTTGCCTTAATCCTTTGTCGTCCAACCCAATTTTATCCTGTGTCAAAGGCAATCTCAAAAAACTTATAAGTGCTGGATGACTTTTGAATTTTTGAATTCAAAATTGGCCTTATTGCAAAATCTCTTTGTTTTATAATTTTTCAAAAAACTTAGAAGTGCCAGTTGACTTTTGACCAATTCAAAACTGGGATTCCTCGATGCAAAATTGGGTTTGTCCACTACAAAGCTAACTTCCACATGCATCAGCTTCGCCTGGATATAATTAGACAGATTATGATTAGACCCGGATTATGATTAGACAGAGTACTATCAGAAGAATTGGAGGAATTTCCTGCATTAGAGCAACAAACTAACCAGTTAATGTTTTAGAAGAAAACAGGCAACATGGCTAATGGTCGTTTTAACATGTTGAAGACCCGGATATACCCATGGTTTAAAAGTGATGGCATTCGATATTTATGGGGCTCCCTCAAACTACTGATAACACATTACTATCCCATTGTTCGTGAACAATCACATAGAATGATCACAAAATGTGAACAATCACATGTAAAGCCCACCAACGGTGGGCAATTTACTAGTTATGCTCTAAAAGGTCAGCCCCATTATGCCCGAAAATGACATGCTCCTGCTCCTAAAACAAAGATATTCTTAGTTCTATACATGACTGCAAGAAATCACCCTATAACCATCATTCATTTAAATTGGGTTTATGTCTGTTCCAAAAGCACGCCACTTTTGCAAACCCCTTATTCAATATAATGCTGTGGTACTGGACATGTTATTATACAAAAGTACAATGTTTGAGCCATAATTAATAGGTGTTTTTATTATTATTTAAAATACAAGGAAGAAATTGATGTTTAAATGACATATTTTTAGCTACAAATAACTTACATAATTGTTTTGCGCCATTCATATATTCCTCATCAAGTATGAGTATGCATGATATATTTCTAGCTATGAATAGGTTATCAATTGTTTCGTGCAATATTGTGCGAGAATTTTAAGGAAAAGCATATAGTGTGCCTCTGCTGGATTAATGGGGGCTACACATTCTGCTTTTACAATGAATAAAACTATCCTATTAATTTGTGCAAAAGTAATACTATATTGAGAGCCTACACTCCTAGAAATGCATGCATTACACTCCAAGCATTTGGATCCCATCCATAGGATGGGCATAGAAGCTGCATATGCTGGGGTCATCATAGACAAATACAGATTTAAAGTTATACAACCTTAAGACTGATGTACATTTATCAACATATTAACAAAGCATACAGCTAGAAAAATCCATAAAGACCACCACTATGAAATTGAATTTGTAAATCTCCATTGTATAAGAATCCTTGAACAATGACAATTAAAGAACTTGTACATGAAAATGAAGTAGATCTTCAGTGGGAAGCCTGAGAACCTCCACAACAATGTAGATAATCTGGAAGCACAAATATAACATAATGCTTCATAAGAGTAGAAATAGACCCAATCTAGCAGTAGAAATATACAATATTGTCAATATTCTTCTATGCTTTCCTTGCATGAGTAGCAACATTGTACATGTTAAACCATGTTTGGTCAATAGCATGTTTTAAGCATCTATGGCCGAACAATTTAGTATATTCGCAGCATTAACAGAAGAGATAATGGGATCACAATAGATACTATGTCTAACATCCTTCCAAACAAAGCCAACATTCCCCTACAAAATAGAAATTGGGGAGTCGTCCAGGATCTTCGGCATGGATTTTGGAGCAGAGTCCAGCATGAACAGAGAGATTTGGGGAAAAAAACGGAGGGATTTCAGCAAGATTTGAGAAGAAAACGGACGAATTTCAGCAAGATTTTCAAGTTTTAGTGGCATTTCTGAGCAGAGTTTTGGCAAAGATTCCTGAACAGAGTTCTGGCTATTTCTATCAAGTTCCACCTGCTCTCTTCCATGTTCGATGTGAAGGACTGAAGCATAACAATAAACGATTTAGTTACCTTCACAGACTCCCTGCCGGATTAGGCAAAGCAAGCTTGCAAATCGCTGCGAAAATGGGGAAATACAACCGAATCTTTGCATGAAGAAGATAGCTTTGGAAAGAGCTCAACGAGCTGGCCAGAACACCTGCCGGAACATCTTGCAAAGAGCTCAAAGAGCTGGCCGGAACCCTGCATCAAACCTCAAAGAACTCTCAAAACTTGCGGCGGCCACAAAACCCTAAGCTCGAAGAACCCTAACAAAAAAAACATGCGCAGCCGGTTGCTCGGAATGGGTCGAGCCGACTTCCATTCCGCGCTGTAGAAAGATGCCACGTGTCACCGCCACAATGCACGCCAGCGAAATCGGACGACCCAATTTCTATTTTGTATAGAACTAAGAATATCTTTGTTTTTGGAGCAGGAGCAGGTCATTTTCGGATTTTGTAGACAACATGGGAGCATAATGGGGCTGACCTTTTAGAGCATAATGGTTTTGCAGCTGAGGTGATCTTCAAGTTTCTTCTAATAGTCTATTGTTGACGTGGATTAAATGCTTTAAACCTGCATCATACTTTGGATTAAAGCATTATCTTAGATTTAGTGTAAGTCATTGTGTATTGTTGAATGCATTTATCATGTGCAGACTGTGAATTTGGATATAAGTACCACGTGTGCCTGCAGTTTTACACCGTCATCTTGGTAAACAAATACCCCACAAGAACAAACAGAAGGTACAAATGCCAGATCTCACATCATAGGCAAAGGCAAATTGTCTCTAATTTGTTTATCGTCTACTCCATAGGATTCAAGCATAGATGTTCATGCTTCATGCAATTTTGATTTAAATGATGAGTTGCCGTTGCACCCAATGACGTCTAATTGATTTATACGTTGTCATTTTAGTCTTCCATTCTTTCTAAAATGCTAGAAGAATGTATCTCATTGAATTGCCTTCTTAGGGACTCTGCTATGTGCTAAGATTCTACATGTGGAGGCAAAATCTTACAAGCAGGTTACAAGAACAAGGTTTGCTAATTGGTCTTTCTCGAGTTTTGCTACTATATGTCCTTTAAATGGCATTCCTCACTTTAGCCATCTCCAATTCTAAATGTAATTCTGCTCTGCAACTTAGTGGATCTTTATATACTATATAAATTAGCAAGAGTGAAGCCCCTCCATGGGAGTTTTCTATTCCTCTTGCATCTGTAGAGTGGTTAACGTAGAATGAGTGCAACAATTTGTGTATCATCGGAATGCCTAGAGCAATAAAACTGGTTGTAGTCCACTAGGGTTAATGTTTTAGTATCAAGTACATGTCTGTACAAGCTAATCTAATTGGATTGCTTCCATGTTTTGCAGGTTTGATGCTTCTGCATATTTGCTTTACGACATCCACAATTGTTAGTCTAACAGACAAGTCTATTTCACAGGCCTTCTTTTAAGCCGTAGGTCGTCGTATATTCTTTTAGATTTGAGGCGGCTTGTTGAATACGATGGCAGAATAAGGACCTTCATTCAGAGTTGTTGCAAGCTTGCTAAGAGAATTATTTTGTCAATCTATGTCTTCAAATTTTGTAGCCGTGGTATCTGGGCTAGCAGGACTTATAGTACTAAAAATACTTAGCACTGTACCTAGGGCAGAGAAAGTTGCGACAAGGTAACCTTCTATCTTTACTAGATAGCGACACATTTGCCATCCTAATGACATTTGGTTGTGAATACCATTTCAAGATGAGTTATATTCTCAAATTTTGTAGAGTTGTATCTGAGCTAGAAGGGCTTAGTCAGATGTCATATAGATATTTAAACATGGGCACATAGCAAAAACGTAGTGATTGCAAGGCATGTGGAAATCTTTGCAGCATGCCAGGCTTTCTTATTGTTGGCTTTGTTTGGAAGGATGTTAGACATAGTATCTATTGTGATCCCATTATCTCTTCTGTTAATGCTGCGAATATACTAAATTGTTCGGCCATAGATGCTTAAAACATGCTATTGACCAAACATGGTTTAACATGTACAATGCTGCTACTCATGCAAGGAAAGCATAGAAGAATATAGACAATATTGTATATTTCTACTGCTAGATTGGGTCTATTTCTACTCTTATGAAGCATTATGTTATATTTGTGCTTCCAGATTATCTACATTGTTGTGGAGGTTCTCAGGCTTCCCACTGAAGATCTACTTCATTTTCATGTACAAGTTCTTTAATTGTCATTGTTCAAGGATTCTTATACAATGGAGATTTACAAATTCAATTTCATAGTGGTGGTCTTTATGGATTTTTCTAGCTGTATGCTTTGTTAATATGTTGATAAATGTACATCAGTCTTAAGGTTGTATAACTTTAAATCTGTATTTGTCTATGATGACCCCAGCATATGCAGCTTCTATGCCCATCCTATGGATGGGATCCAAATGCTTGGAGTGTAATGCATGCATTTCTAGGAGTGTAGGCTCTCAATATAGTATTACTTTTGCACAAATTAATAGGATAGTTTTATTCATTGTAAAAGCAGAATGTGTTGCCCCCATTAGTCCAGCAAAGCACACTATATGCTTTTCCCTAAAATTCTCGCACAATATTGCACGAAACAATTGATAACCTATTCATAGCTAGAAATATATCATGCATACTCATACTTGATGAGGAATATATGAATGGCACAAAACGATTGTGTAAGTTATTTGTAGCTAAAAATATGTCATTTAGAGTAATCCTTAACAAGGAATATCTGAAGAAGCTTTTTATTATATGACATATCTTATTTATTAGGTTATCCTAAACATCTCATGTATAGTAATACTTGACGAGGAATATCTGAACAAGCATTTTATTATATGACATATCTTAATTTGATGTGGGACATGCACTGCATCAAATGAGCATGTTCGAATTGGTATGGAATCCAAGATAACGTAATCAAGCCTATCTCAAAGACCACATACACAAAGTCTATCTCCTCTACAATTTGGACGATGTTCAACCCTCGCCCAAACCTCATGCATTATGAGCGTACCTAGCTTTCTAAAATAGCAAGAAAAGATACCGTAAAGGAGGAATTCAAGGCTATCCATTGTTTATTTTCTCTAATATTTTAAAACCCCTTTATGATCTTAGTGGCATCAAATGAGCATGTTCAAATTGGTATGGAATCCAAGATAACGTAATCAAGCCTATCTCAAAGACCACATACACAAAGTCTATCTCCTCTACAATTTGGACGAGGGTTGATCGCCCAAACCTCATGCATTATGAGCGTACCTAGCTTTCTAAAATAGCAAGAAAAGATATTATAAAGGATTGAAGAGGACGCCCGAGGCACGCCCGAGGCATTTTCACTGGCCCGAAATTTTTTTTTTGGTAACGTCCGAGGGCCAGGACGTTATCGCCCTTAACGCCCTGGTTCGAGGGTTTGCTCCAGGGCCGGATCCAGGGCAGAGGTGCCAGAAGCTCCTTGACCTCATCCCAAGTAGCTGCACATTCGCCGGACTCTGCATTTTCTGCACAAGTTTCTTTAGCGCTTTCAATGGCACTTTCTACCTATTTTTCCAAGCCGCTGGGGATCGAAAAAGCCACAAAAATCCGGCGATTTGGCACAGGGCTCCGGATAAATCCCAATCTTGAAGGCGCCATTCTTGGATTTTGGCAAGAGTACTGAGAAATCTGCAAACAAGGCTGCTTTACGGAGCTCAGAGGACCTGATAATGCTACTACAGAAGCCATGGCTATGGCGTACTCCAGTGGATCTTAGGAGCAGGGGGCCGGATCTTAGGAGCAGGGAAGGATTGAAGAAAAAAGGGAGAAGGCAGGGGCTGTTTGCCGGAACTGTGGCTATTGTAGCATAAAAGTCTAGGATGTTATGCGAAAGCAGTGGCTGTGGCTGCTTCTCACCGTAATATTCTAGGATGTTATGGAAAGGGAGCAAAAACTTGGGCCTGTGAACTGTTACTAGCATAAAATGTCTGCCGGTGAAGCTGTTACTAGCAGATAACAGCACTGGAATCAACGGCTGAGATGTGATCTCAGCCTGTAAACACGAGAACCAGGGCGTTAAGGCCTGGGTCACAGTTTTAGCAAGCCCTGCTTGCTGGAAAACCTTTGCAGTAGCTTTGTGATTGCTTCTTAGAACCAGGCTAGGCTCTGATACCACTGTTACAGCCAAATTCCAGAGAGTGAATTTTGCCCGCCTGGGATGTGTTAATCAACTGCCGCCCACACCACGAATCCCAGATCCCCCTCGTTGATCAGTGTTGTGCTGCTCCCAGCTGATGTTACAAAACCCTGGTGTTACTCACACCACAGATGATCGGATCTCCTCAGCAATTTCCCTTGAGCGTTTATCTGATCACCCGTACTTATAAGTTAGAAACCCAGTTCCTGCAACAGAAAGGCCTGGCCTATTCCGTGGCTCCAGTAGCAGAATCGCTCTGCCAAACCGAGTTCTTTTGCCAAGTTTCAATCTAATCAGGGATTTAAAGCTACAGAATCGTCTCTTTTCCAAAAGCCCGATCCCTGGCTAACTCGCCCTCTAGGTTTTATAGACTCACCACTTAAGCTAACCTCAGTTCTTCTGAGCCAAATCCGACCCACCTGGGCCCTAATCCGATCCCAATCAAAGCCATCCAAGCCACGACTGCAGATCCGCCATCACCGACCTGTTAAGGTGACCTTCCCTGCAATGGTGAACTTAACAGAAAAGTCACCTGTAAAGACACTAAAAATGCATAAATGATAATTTTTTTTCCATCTGCATATGCTCTACCACCTGCTGCATCATAATAAGTTCTAAATTTCATTGATTGAAGCAATTACATCAAGATATAAATCAACAAACTAAAGGGGGTCAGGGTAAGCACTTGGTGATGTCCTTGATCCCAATGGTGATATTCCTGATCACAATGGTGATAATCAAATGGTGAGCTAGTGGTACCTGATGGTACAGACCTTCTAATTGAATGTGAACCTGAAACTCCTAAATGGTGAGCAGCAGTTCCTCAATGGGAAGCCAAAGACACCTAAATGGCCATCTGTTCCTGCTGAAATAGACATGCATTAATCAAGCAATGTTTGTGAGGAATTGAACCTCTATTGACCCAATTTGGCCAATAACCATTCAAATTACCTGCAAAACAAATAGTACCATTAGTTCATGACAAAATCATTAAGCATAAACACAAAATCAGTAAGCATTTAATCCTACCTATTTGGGGGGGTTCCAACCATGAACAATCAAACTGCCATAGAAGAAACCCCCCTCTTTGATTCAATGGCACATATTTGGTAGAAGATGCAATGAATAAAATCTGAACATAAGAACAAAAAATCAGACTTGGCTTTTTAAATTGTTGACTTTGAATTGAAGCTTTTTTTATTAGATTAACAAGGATAACATAACAAAATAGAGCTGAGCTTACATGCCAAGCTTTTGAAGATGAGCATTGGCTTCTGCTCTATACAACTCATCAAGTGCTTTTAGTTTCCCTGCTGGTTCAGAATCTTCAATGTTATCATTGTCGACCCGAGCCTTCTTCCTTTTGCAATGCTCATCCCATGAACACTCATGGGTATCCTCCAAGCTGCAACCTATGGCTTCTTCAGCATCCTCAAAGTCATCTACATCTTGACTATCTTGGAAAACATCTGCACTAATTTCAGGAAATCTATCACAAGGTAAGCAAACTTCCAAGTTCAAAGCTTGACTACTTTGTTCTGCTGCTGCTTCTTTTCCAGTAACCTCCTGCATTGGAATGAGTTCTACTGGTTCTTCTTCCTCATCATCTTGCTGCATCTCAAATTCCATCATTCGGGCAGTTTTCTTCCTTTGCCTCCTTGGTTGTTTCCTGATCTGCCCAGTTCTTTCTTCCCTATTGTCTATAACTTCCCTATTCTCTATTTCTGCCAATTTCTTTGCCTCTCTAACTTTTCTTGCCTCTTCTTTTCTCTGCTTCTCTTTTTCTTTAGCTTCCCTTCTGGCTTGCTGGATCCTCTTCTTCTCAGTCTGCTGCTGCTGCTTAGCATTTTCTGCCTGCTCATACTTTCTCTCAAAAGCTAACCGAGCATTAAGAATCTCATCATGACTAACATACAACTTACCTTTCAAGCATTCTGGCAGTCTGGGCCTCTTCTTCCTCTTCTCCTTGCCTGAAGGATCTACTGCAGTATTTACTGTAGGAGCTGTTGGTTGAGCTGCAGAAACTGTTGGCTGGTTTGCTGGTTGAGCTGCAACTGTTGCTTCAGGCTCTCCAGCTGCTGCAACATCAATAGAAGGTGCATTTTCCAGGGCTACTAACGAGTCAATGGTCTCATCAATTGTTGGCACTCTTTTGGAGGCATTACTTTCAGCTTCCAACCTATCTGCTATTGGATCAGCCTGAACTGCTGCATTATTGTAAGGCCATATACCTGTCTTTCTAAATCCAGCACATACATTGCTAGGAGTGATCCCATCCTTTAGTGAATTAGAGACTACAGTGGCAAAATCCTCCTTGCTAGGCTCCATCAAATACTTGTCATGCATGAGCTTAGCTCTGTTTTTCCTAAAGCTGGCCTTGAAAGGCCTAAAACAGGCCACATCCAGTGGCTGCAGCTTATGGGATGTGTGAGGAGGAAGTTGCAGAATGTGTAGGCCAATGGATTTGGCTTTCAAAACAGTGGATGTAGTTGCATGGCTACCATGACCGTCACAGATTAATAAATGGGGCCTATCTAAGCTAACTCCACCAGGAACACTATGGGCAAAATGATCAATCCAGGCCTCAAATAATTCGTCAGTCAGCCAAGCTTTCTTCTGGAAGCTCATGACAGCTCCAGGTTCACAACCTGAAATCAGATCTGTATCTCTCATTCTTTTACCCTTAAAAATATAAAGATTAGGAATTTTATACCCAGCTGCATTGACACAAACAAGAACAGTCATCCATTCACGATTCTTTGGCACATTTTCAGCTTAACATTTTCTGCTCCTCTTCTAGCAATCACCCTCATACCTGTTCTGCAGCCAGTTTGAACTCCGGTCTCGTCGCAATTCCAAATTCTAGAAGGCTCTAACTGCAGCTTGTCCAGAACCTCCTTCAATGTTGAATAAAAATTATTCAAGTTTGAGGTAGTCATTGCCTTCACTCGGATCATTTCAATGCATTGTGTAGACCTGAGAGTTATTTCAGGATGTCTCCTTTTGAAGCATTGCTACCACTTAGGACCAGGCAGGCCATCCTTGAAGCAAGTGAGTCTACCTACAGTCATGGAAGCAACCCTATGTCTTACTATGTCATAAGTAACAGGCCGACCTTCATCAGCCATGTCCAGACACCATTGAATAAGGATTTTTTCCTCTTCAACTGTTAGACCCTTTGGGGTACTGCCAAATTTCTCCTTTGAGATACCATACAAATGGTTTCTCAAAGTGGTCTGGGGTATACCATAATGCAATGCAGCCTTTCTTATAGAATAAACACCATCATCAATACACTCTAAAGCAGATTCTAATTGTTCTAAAGTCCAAGAACCCCTGGCAGCTCCCCTAACGAATTTTTTTTGGGCTTTTTGGGACTGCTGCCCAATAATCCGAGGATTAGCAGACCTCTTTTTTCTGGAGAAAGATGGGGGAATTTGCTCAAGAATGACCTCTTCAGCAGAGGTATCAGGCGGGAAGGCATAGTTCCTACTATTTCTAAGATTCATGGCAGTTTAAAGCAGGAAGGAGCAAATGATTTAGCAAAAAGTGAAAGAACAGCAAATGAAAAAAGCAACAAGAATGGAAGAGCAGCAAATGAAAAACCAATAAGAATGGAAGAAAGGACTCAGCTCACCTCTCTAGAAATTGAAGAGAAGACTCAATGCATCATATCTCGTTTCTGCAGCTCTATTTATACCTGCATGGCAAAGCTAGGGTGTTAGTTACTGCTCAAAATAATGAAACAGAGCTCAAGAACTCTTACCAATGGCCTGAGATGAACACACATCAGCAATCCGACCTCAAAACTGATCTCAACCATGCAATTAAGATTTGGAGTGGTTAGTTTCTGAAATAGAAGGATTATAGCAGAGCTGAGAGGAAAGCACAACTCGTGGCTCATCAAGGGTGCTGGTGATGCCAAATCATCGATCCTAATCTGATACAAAACAAGGAAATTAGGAAGAGTTTACCAAATGGTGCCAAACGTGCACCATTTCAGTCCAAAAATATACCATTAGGTTCCAATCTTGCCGCCATCGACCTCCCTAAATGGCGCCATTCTAATCTTGAAGAGAGCTAACTGCTTGTTTATGGGCGCCATGCAACTCTCGGATAGCCCTAACGCGTTCTCCGACAGCACCGTTGCTGGAAAAGCCCTAAACTAATCTGGAGTTTCACTTCGCAGATTTGGAGATGACGTGGACCGCGCCATCGTGGAGTTTTGCACCAGTGACGGGGCATCTACCTTACAGATCCATTCGATCTGTTCTTTAACAGGTTTTTATCCCAACGAACCACAACATGCCATGTGCCCTTAATATTAATCTTTTAACATTGCTAACTTATATTACTTCATATTAATAACAATATTAACACCCCTAGTGTTAATAACTAACACTAGTACCCCTAACACTAGTACCCCTAACGTTAACTTATAACGTCACCTACACATTAATATTAATGTTACGTGACTACACATGCCCTACTTCCGCAACTAATATTATTAACTAATATTAGTGTCCCTAGTGACCGATATTGGTCCTTAGCACTACTCCGACGTTAGTACTAATTCCGTACTGACAATTTCCTTTAGTACTAACCCTTAGCATGAAATTCCCTTACTCTCATAGTACATCACCATAGACCGATTACGGACATACGGCCCGACAGTCGTCCCAATCACCATGTGACTTGACTGACGGTACTCCCATGCTCATAAACGTCTGTCAAGGGCCCGATTCTGGCAATGCCCCTGGAAGCACCTGTAACATTGGTAGCCAGGTCATCTCTCACAACCACTAGAGAATCACCAAAATCCACACCCAAAAGCTCTTATACCCAGGAAACAAAAATCTGAAAGTATATATACGTGTCATTGCAAGAAATGAGAATAAGGGAATCGAATCTTGCCAAGCTGCCTTATATATGTATATGTATAGATAAGTATCAGTGGACAAGTTGCTCTCCAATCGACATTGAAAATAGTATTCTATTCCTTAGAAAATGCTGATTTTTTGGAAATTTGGCTAAGAAATTAGTATACGTTGATTGTTAGATTTGTTTGATTAGTTGTTTCATGTTTGGCAAACTTTGCTACAAAATTACAAATTCGGCTTACTAGCATGATCGATCTATCTTTTGCACTGATGATCAGAGGCATATAATTTGATGTCTATGATAGTAAGGCCCGAGGTTTCACATAGTATAGGCCTCATATAACATGTAAATGGATGGTATGAGGGATTTTCAACCCAGAGTGTATGAATATGTACGAAAAGAGAGTTCTTCTGGAACAACCTAGTGCAGTATCCATACAAAAAGGGGTTTCTACACCCTGGACAAGACATACACAGAAGGGTTTTTACTGAGCACATGGCATATGACCTTTACACTAAGTGGCATCCATGGGTAATAAGGTTCGTATATTGAGCCTACATCCAACAAACATATGCATGATGCATCCTTTCACTTTCTTGGTTGGATCGTCCCATCAAGTTTGTTAGAATCTATCCTCATTCTCAACCGTCATAGCAATAGGAGACATAAAAAATACAAGCTGATAAAAAGTAGGGAGTCTTATTTCAAATCATAGATGCACCAAAGTTTTATTCACTAAACCGTTATAGCAATAGGAGACAATGAAAGAAATACATTTCAGAGCACAAGTTGATAGGAAAGTAGGAGTGATAGGGAAATGAGTAAAATGGGCTTATTTCAAATCGAAGATGCACCAATCTTATAGGTTCACTTTGAACATCTACTTTGTATCACCTATCCATTTTAGGTGCTACTGAGTAATTTTTATATTGATGGTTGGTAACATAAATGAAGGTACATAATGTTTCAACGGGGATATTGGTAAAATAATGTGTTGATTTTCTTTTTATTGACTTACTAGCAATTCATAAAGCCTAAGAAGTACACTATACTTTCTATATGTTTGGTGGTGAAGGCATCACGGTCATCAGTGAATAGCAAACTTGTGGTCATATGTATGTTCATATGGTAGTGCAATAATGCTTACCAGAGGTGATTTTTCTATCATCTTTTATAGAAGTCCTTGCCTTGCCCTTTGAAAGTCGGATTGAAGATGGACTTCTCTCTTAAAAAAATTGGAGATAGTCACTCTGTAGTACCCATTATATGGTGAAGACAGGTGATCTCCCTTATAGTACCCACATGGTGGGGAAGAAGAGGTGATATTACCTTAGTACACAATATCTGGCTATACTCTTTCTTCCCTTATATGGGGATATGATGTACTTTATTTTATATATTAATAATAATACATACACACTCTTACCCTAAAAAAAAAAAAAACAATTGGAGATCACATATTTAGAGGATAGTATGGGGGACTTACATATTCAGAAGGGGGCAAATGGTGGTACAAAGAACATATAAAGAATGCAGTTCAGATGAGAAAAGGATAGGGCATGGACATGTTTGCAACATTTAAGTCATATCAATACATTGAGTGCCAAACGAGTATAGTTTGAAGGACAGTGACTAGATAGAAACACACGAACTAACATAAGTAAACAGATGGTTGGTTGCTGGCACGGTTGGATCAGGGGTCTGTATCAGATCCGTCAATGGGAGCATAATTTACAATATTTTGAAGCTGGGACGTAGCATTTAACGTTGAAGGATCACTTAACTTTGCACTCGAGAATGGCAGTGGTATCTTAAATTCTGATATCGCCAGACCAGATCTGCCAAGGAAGAGGTAATGCAGATCCATAGATGGAGCCTTTGGATGGCGACAGTGTTTGTTCTCAGTATCCCTTGCACAATCTGGGCGGAAACGCATTACTACGACTGGAAGGTATGTATGATTTAAACCCATTATTTGTAATCGAGTTTTGGTACTTCTCTAGTAACTGATTTCGTTTTTCTGTGTGGCAGATCGATTACATAACTGCTTCGGCTAACTGTTACAGTAAAACAATTGTGGCAGTAAATGGGCAATCTCCAGGACCTACTGTTCGAGTGCAGAGAGGGGATCGAATTATTGCAAAAGTTACAAATTATGCCTCAACCAATGTCACAATTCACTGGTAAGGGAAATTCTTCCATGAGTACTCAGTTCAACACAAAATCAATGCACTGTCTTAAAACCAAACATCTGCAATTACATTAGTCCTAACAATAAACATATTTGCAGGCATGGAGTTAGGCAATATGAGTCTCAGTGGTCAGATGGACCTGCTTATATTACCCAGTGCCCTATCAGAAGAGGCCAATCCTTTACATATAATTTCACTGTTCCAGATCAAGAAGGAACTCTGTTCTGGCATGCTCACATTTCATGGCTTAGAGGCACAGTCTATGGAGCTATAATAATAGATCCTCCGTCGGACCGGCCCGAGGAAATTATGCCATATTCCAAGCCTGATGGAGAACATACCCTTATGCTAGGTAGTATAATTTTCAAAATTCTGTTCCAGCAGCCTCTGTATGCAAAGATGTGATTGTTTATATTATACTTAGCTGAATGGTGGAATGAGGACATTGAGGAAGTCGAGCGCCGCGCCATAATAGCAGGAGTGGCTGCAAATATTTCAAATGCTTATCTGATCAATGGACTACAAGGGCCCTTCTTCAACTGCTCATCTGCAGGTAAGTGGCTTTTTTTACCCTTTTTTCTTTTCTTTATTGTTTTAGCTCTAAATTTGCATTTTCACCTTGACAGAGACAACTGAAGTGATGAATGTGGAGCAAGGAAACATATACCTAATCAGGGTGATAAATAATGCTTTAGAGACTGAGCTATGGTTGACCATAGCCAATCATAATCTAACAGTGGTAGAAACAGATGCATCCTACACCAAAAGGAGAAAGGTTGGCAGCCTATTGATAGCTCCAGGACAAACATATGGAGTTTTGATAACAACCAACCAACCAGTTGGGCATTACTACATTGTAATATCTCCATATGAGAGGTCTTCAACACAGGGTGTTCAACAAACACCAGCAGCAGCCATATTAAGATACTCTGGATCAGACACTTCTTCAACACCACTTTATCCAAGCTATATTCCAGCCATTAATGACAATGAACTGGTGGAAACTTCTCAGAATTCAATCAGAAGTCTAAATTCAGATACATTCCCTTCTGATGTGCCACAAACAGTGGATCTGGACCTTTACATGACAATATCCCTCAATCTTGAACCATGTGTTGTTACCCCAGTGAGTCAGTGCCAGGCTGTAGGAAACCATAGCCTTGCAAGCTCTCTCAACAATGTAACCTT
Organism: Isoetes taiwanensis; assembly: GCA_021234155.1. Taxonomy (NCBI): domain Eukaryota; kingdom Viridiplantae; phylum Streptophyta; class Lycopodiopsida; order Isoetales; family Isoetaceae; genus Isoetes; species Isoetes taiwanensis. Next base: position 19,563,991 of record JAJEKV010000001.1, on the reverse strand, counting down.
CACTGTCCCAAGTGTTTCCATCCTTCAAGCTTACTACTACTCCCATGGTGATGGAGGTGAAGTTTATAGTGCTGATTTTCCTAAGGACCCCCCCACGCCCTATAACTACACTGGCACTCAACTTGACCTCTCTAGCCTTGCCTCTACCATGGGTACCAAAGTTGTTAGAGTTCCTTTTGGGTCCAGTGTGCAACTTGTTTTCCAGGGCACTACTAACCTCCAACCTGAAGGTAACCCTATGCATCTCCATGGATATGAATTCTACGTCGTCGGCATGGGTAGTGGGAATTATAATGCAGCTACGGATCCTTCCAACTTCAACCTCGTTAATCCTGCAAAGAGAAATACTGTGTTAACTACTCGTGCGAGTTGGACTGCTATAAGATGGAGAGCTAACAATCCAGGTAGCCCCTATAAAGCACAATTTCATTATTTTTGGACAATACCTAAATTTATGGACCATTTTTTGGCCTTCTCGCATCAATGACTCTTTTCCATACATTAATTGACATCCCTTGCGAGTGCTGCGTATGCCTCAGCAGCATGCACGTGTATCTTGATAGTATTGGGTATCTTATTCTTGTTCGACGGTTCCCAAGCATAGTCGACTAACAGACGTCCCCAGCGAATGCTGCATATGCTTCATAAACTAGCTATCATCCCTGCATGGGTTGACAATAAATGTTACCTCTAGATCATGGGTTGACGATGAATGTTACCTCTAGATCATAGACGGTGTAATTTAGAGCCAATGCTAGACGTAAATAAAAACGAGTTACCACATGTTGGGGTCCCTACATGGGTCGATATTGGATGTTACCTCTAGATCATAGATCGACGGTAACTAGGAGTTGTTGGCCTCCATCTCTTCTTCCAACATCAGTCGGCCAACGTCATATACCAACATCATGTGTGACTTCACAGTGTGGATCAAATTAAATTGCAAGTCGCCATATCCATCATAATGCTCATAATGCCATGGTGATCAAACTGCACACCTACACAACCTCCATATTAGCATTGACGTGTACTAGTAGTTAGGATGCAACATGTAATACTCGTTGGGATGCAACATAGAGGTACAAGAACATGCGTGATGGCATACATTTCAACGAGGTGATATTCATATTTGACATGGCACTATTTAGATTAAAAAAAAAAAAAACTTAAAAGTTAGGGCAATAAAATAAATGTACATGACCTAACCCTAAATTCTAAAAGTAACAGGGCGGCTATGGCGGAGTAGCTGTGCTTGGTGCCAGGCAGCGATGGGGGAGCTAATGGCGGGCTAGTGTTCTTGGTATGGCCGGCCAGAATGAGAGATGTCATCGGCTCTCAGAAGCTCGAGCTTTCAGATCGGGCTAGACCGTAACAGAGGCAACAGGGTTTTCAGATCGGGCTAGGTCGTGGCAGAGGTCTCAAATGCGTATACATGATCCTGTTTTTGTTAATAACCTACAAGTGAATCTGAAAGCTGACCTGAATCATTGCCGGCTTCTTCACTTGATACTTGTTCCATCCCGTCTGCTCATCATCTGTTACTTATGGAGTAAAGCAGTCTTGCCTGTTCCTTTTAGCTGCTAGAACTCATTGAAGAAATAAAAGGGTCCAGCAGACCAGCACAGAAGCAAATAATCCGAAATCTGAAGATGAAGTTAGATCCCGTAAGTTAAAATATGAATGTGATGCTGTAAGTAAAGTTCTCAAAATTAGGCTTCAAATTTGGGGATTTCAATCTTATTAATGTTATTTGGCTTCATGCTTACGATCTGTAAATGCTTCTAGTAACAAGATATGTAAGTTTCTGGCGAAATCGCCCAATTTAAATAGTTTAGAAATGAGGATTCAAAAGCTATTTGAATCCTTTGAATCTTATGATCTGTAAACAAAGAGATGATAAGTATGGATGTTTCTAGCGAAAAAACTGGTGAATAGGGCAGTCGGCCAATTTAAAAGTGCTTTCTGGATGTATTACTGCTGAAGCTGCATAATTACATACGACCGTAGGTAGGTAAGTGTGTAAGCAGTCTGTCTATGAATGCGTGTAAAGAGTTCTATGGAAGCAGTCAGCATTACATATTGGGCGACCGCCCAATTTAGGTGGAGTCACAGCATTACATATTGGGCGACCACCCAATTTAGGTGTAGAAAAAGGGAACCAATAACCAGTGTGACACAGCGTTATCCTCTCCTTTATGGACATATATTGGGCGGCCGCCCAATTTAGACGGATAAAAGTGAACTAATTTAGTGACGAGAAAGTGAATCTCGGGGGCTTATCCTCTATAAACATATTGGGCGCCCGCCCAATTTAGATAGGAAGAAGTGAATCCCATGGACCGGGGGCTTATCTTATAAACATGGGGGCTTATCTTATAAACATATTGGGCGCCCGCCCAATTTAGATAGGAAAAAGTGAATCTCATGGACCAGGTGCCTTATCCTTTATAAATATACTGGGTGACTACCTAATTTAGATAGGAAATCTATAAATATACTGGGCGACTACCTAATTTAGATAGGAAAAGTGGACAGGCACTAAGTGATACGATAACATATTGGGTGGCCTACCTGGGTGGTCTAGGTAGGCAAATGCTTGAGTCGGTCTAGGTAAGCAAACATATTGGGTGATCTAGGTAAGCAAATGCTTGAGTCGGTCTAAGTAAGCAAAGTGCATCTCATGAACTGTGCTGTGTGATATGACAACCTATATAGGTAAAGAAGGCTTTGGTGCTCAAAGAATAACAATTTAGATGGGGCCACTAAAATAGCCAGATCACCCCTTTGAAGATTGAGATACTTTTTACTGAAGTATCACATTGGCCTCTTACAGAATTCAAGTTAACTGAACAAGATGGGCACATGATATTGGGAAGAAACATTAAACAAGAATGGATATCATGATATTGGGAAGAAACATTAAACAAGAATGGATATAAAAATTATGTACTGGAGACAATACAAGTAACTCGTCTATTAGACACCAAAAGGCCCAAAACATAGATTGGTAAAAGCTACATAATCAAAAAATATGTAAAAGAAACCATACCTCTATTTTAAACATTGTAGAGGCAAGACTAGAGTCGCTGGGCGCCACTGATGCAAATAAGATGCTTAATGATGTTATCAGCAAAGACGCAGTCGCCATGCTTGTGATGGAGCCGATCGCCCTGTAGTAAAATGCCCAATACTGCTCTGCAACTACATAGGTAGTCATGTAATATGGGGGGTTAAATTTGAATTTGAATCACGTGCGGAGGGCAACGGGGCCCACATTTAAAATTTGAATTTAAATCATGGGCGGGAGGGGAGATGGGGAACGCAACGGGCCCACATTCAAAATTTGAATTTGAATCGTGGGCGGGAGGGGAGATGGGGAACGCAACGGGCCCACATTCAAAATTTGAATTTGAATCGTGGGCGTTTGGTTCAATGAGCGGGGGGGAAAGGGGGGGGGCCCTATTTCTTCCTTCTCTCTCAGAAGAGCACCACGCCTAGCTCTTGGCACATCGACCTCCATTCTTTGCTGCTAACATCATTAAGCATCTTATTTGCATCAGTGGCGCCATACCTTATAGGCCGCTATCTTCATCTACATCGATATAGCAGAGGGAGAATAATCACAGGTGCTTATTTTCAAGCTTGTTCTCTTCATCTGTCATAGATCTATGTTCTTCTTGCTCGTAGAGTGGAGGCCTTTTTTGCTTAATCCTTATTCTATATGTTTTATTCTTGTTTTCACCTTTTCATTTATCTTTTTTTTGCTATGCTAGTATGCTTTAGAAGTGCATATCCTTAGGATTATCTTGCTCTATAGGTAGAATTACTGAGATTCCATTATTCCATAGATGCCCACATGCCTATCCCTAGGCCGAACTTTATCAAGGGACCCCACTTGTGTAATTACTATGCTTGAAAGGTCCTCTGGACAAGCTTTCCAACGAGCTAAAAAGCACCAAAAACAGAGTCCGAATACAAGAGTTATGCCAAAAACCGTATACATCGCCACCACTGTGCTGCTCAAATTGAGCGCCCGCCTAATTTGTAGCCCCATTTGTGTAAACAGTATGCTTGAAAGGCCCTCTGAACAAGCTTTCCAACGAGATAAGAAACGCCAAAAACGGAGTCCAGATGCAAAAGTTATGCCACAAAAAGTATTCTGACACCCCGGAGCCCCTCAAATTGGGCGCCCGCCCAATTTGAGTCATATTTGGAGCCCATTTAGATAAAGCTTATGCTTGATTATTATCTTTATCAAAGCCCTCTGAATAAGCATTCCAAGGAGCTAAAGAACGCCAAAAACGGAGTTCGAAACCAAAAGTTATGCCGAGAAACCTATACTGCCACCCTTGAGCCCCTAAAATTGGGCGCCCGCCCAATTTGAGCCCAATTTCAGGGTCTATTTCTATAAATAGTATGCTTAGTTTTTGCCTTTATCGAAGCCCTCTGAACAAGCTTTCCAACGAGATAAAAAATGCCGAAAACGGAGTCCGGATGCAAAAGTTATGCCGAAAAAAGTATTCTGCCACCCCGGAGCCCCTCAAACTGGGCCATATAGATAAATATTATGCCTGATTATTGTCTTTATCAAAGCCCTCTGAATATGTTTCCCAATGAGCTAAGGAACACCAAAAATGGAGTTCGGATGCAAAAGTTATGCCAAAAAGTTTATTCTGCCATCCCGGAAACACCTTAAATTGGGCGCCCGCCCAATTTGAGCCAAATTTGGGGACCATTTGTTTGGCTTTTGGGGGAAAACATTTTGCCATGCAAGGCAACACCCCCCGAGAGCAAATTGGGCGCCCGCCCAATTTGGCCCTTGGGGGAAAACTTTTTGCCATGCAAGGCAACACCCCCAGGGCAAATTAGGCGCCCGCCCAATTTGGACCTTGGGGGAAACATTTTGCCATGCAAGGCAACACTCCCTGGGGCGCCCAGTTTGGCTTTTGGGGGAAAACTTTTTGCCATGCAAGACAACACCCCCTGGGGCAAATTGGGCGCCCGCCCAGTTTGGCCCTTGGGGAAAACATTTTGCCTTGCAAGGCAACAACCCCTGGGGCAAATTGGGCGCCCACTCATTTTGGCCCTTGGGAGAAGTTTTCTTTTGTCTTAATATTAGGTATTTAAATGGCGTGTTTTTTTATTTGGCATAACCTTATGTGCTAACCGCAGATTTATTGCTGTGCAGAATCAATGGCTAAGAGATTCTAGAGAGTCTGTTCGCATGAGCTAATATTGGCTCGCAGATATGGGGCTGCATTTCGCTCATTGTGAATCCATCGCTGCGCCTGGTTCGGACCATTCTGAGTGTCCCCGGCTATGAATCTACACTATGCGGATTTGCGAAAGCCGGCTTCAGTAGCAAGACCACCTATAGTGAAGGCGCTTGGGCGGGACACAAACTTGGATGGCACTTCTTTGGCTTAATAGATACAAGGCCTGCCATCTCACCTACTTGCACGATTCCCAAAATTTTGCATCATTCTAACAAATAAAACCCCATATTCTAAAAATTCGGGTCCATTTGGGAGTCATATGGACTTAGGAAAAGTCCATATATAATGAAATTATGCTTTATAGTAGTAGTGGCATTATTAGAGGTTTTCTATAATATGAGAGAAGACGTTGATAGAAATATTATTACCCTACATTGTGGTGGAGGACGAGAGCATTGGAAGTGTTGCCTTTTTTAGCTTTGTAGGAAGGCACACAAATTTCTAGTCCTTGTTTGACATCATTTGATTGTTTGATTATTACAGGTGCTTGGCTCTTGCATTGCCACTTCGATGGTCATGTCACTTGGGGAATGGAGATGGTGTTCATTGTTGAGAATGGGAGACTTGTAAATGAGACAATCCCCGCTCCTCCCCTCGACCTACCTACCTGCTAAAGAACTTGTTGAGCTTGCACCTCTGTGACGGTCCAGGGGAATATACGCCATAAATACGTATATTCCTGGATCCGTCACCATACAAGTCTATCCTTATAGCCTTGTATACCATGGATTGTGGCACTAGGGGGCATGGCTAAGTTATTCTCATAACTTAGCCAACCATAGGTTAAGCCATTATCCACGTGGCCTTAACCTATTGGGGCACCGCCACACAGGACTCACCCGATTGGCGCCACGTGGCATCCTAGGTGGACCTAACTTATATAGGCATAAACCCTAACCCTAGACCTCTTTCCAGCCCTAGCACCCCGAGACTCACCTACTTGTTCGAAACCCCGTTTCGAACATCGTTCGTTGTGGCATAGGTGCAGGTGCAAAGCAGCGGCCTGTGCCAGGTAGACCCGTTCTTGGAGGAGGAACAGCAGCTTGTGAGTCGAAGACTATGGAGGCGCCCGGATCTGGAGGGAGAGCATCAGGAGCAGGTATGTAGGATAGTAGTTGTGATAGCTCATCTGGAATTAGCAATCCAGATGTGCTAGTATTTCGTATCTAGAGTAGAGCCATCCTAGAACCCATATTCAACATCTTGAACCCTAATCAAGGAACCCTAACTATTAGTTAGTTGTATGATTAGGTTAAGATGTTCTTCTTATGATTATTCTCATGATGATTATGTGATGATGGTTGATCATGTTTGCTCCTCTTGTATTGGGACGGGGGGTAGAGACCTAGAGCCATATGTAGTATGCTCCTAGAGTAGATCCCTTAGTTCCTGTTAATTGCGGCCTGTGCATAGGAGCCCACCAGGCTATTGAGGCTATGATATGACTCAGCACCAGATAACAGGGCTAGAGGGAAAGTGGAGGGAGGATCCCTGCCGAGTGGGGGCTTCGGGGGATCCCATAGTGGGCTAGGCCTATGGTCGGTCACTTCGTGTGGGCCGAGCATGGGTCCGACACCTCCTGGGGCAATGGTGTTGCCCTGCCTCTCGAGAGCTGCAAGGGAAGGCTTGGCTCTCGTTTTGGGGGGTTCAGTCGGGTACGAATCGTGCGTCGTCACGATTCTCTAGCCGCCCACGGCACCTCTAGACCCTGGGAAGGGGAGATGCAACCCTTCACCCTCCTCATCGGACCCGGGGGAGATGTAACTGGAGCGATCTCGATGGGTGATGCCACGGGATCTGCGTGTCCGGGAAGGCTAGAGTCTGTCGAGGCTGATCTAGCCCATCCGCAAAGTATGCACAGGAGGGGCGGATGGAGTGGTCAACCCCAGCCATTGTTCTATGCCCCTCCCTCGTCATGCCATGACTCGGTCGCGCTCTATCTTGAGGCCTAGCGGTCAGTCCACCCTCCCACGAAGTGCGAGGCGGGTAGGAGCTCTCTGTTTATGGTTCGTGATTATCATCTTTGCCTTGGTTTATATGTGATGCACTACCCTTGAGGTAGTAGTTGTATATGTTGATGCTAGTTCTCGACGTGTTATCGCCTTCGGCCGTTATAGGAGCCCATAGGGGCCAGACACGCAAGACACCTTTTCGTGTTCCCTTCCCCGCACCGGTCACCTCGAGTCGCGGGATAGATGAAGGGCCCATGCGGTTGTCGAGCGGATGGGGATTTCTGCGGCGAAGCCTGCACGCGCCCGTATGTTTAGCAGGGAGCGTCACAATGGTATCAGAGCGATGTTCTTGGTTGACCAAGAACTAGCACTGACCATAACCATGAAGTAGTCTAACAGGCCTATAGGGGTGTGGAATAAACATTCCACCATCGAACCGCGAAAATGGGGGAAAAAAAAATTTTTCTCCTAGGTAGTGGGTCAGGAAGTAGGCTAAGTGTTAGACGAAGATTTGAGAGAGGCAAACGAATTTTTTAGTAAATTTGGAGTGAAAATTATGCATCTGCATCAAATTTCACCTAAAATGGGTCGAAGAATCATGCCAATCAGAGGCCCAGGTGAAAAATGGCGCAAATTCATAAATTGCACTTCGAACCATTAGGAAAATTCGAAAAATTAAAGATAATATCAATTAATATAGGTTAATATATACATTAATAGTTAAATAATTAATTAAATATCTTGTAATTAATAAGGGGGCTAATAAATAGGGTAATTATGGTAGGAGAATATTCCCTGGGGACCCTCCTTTTAAATATCGACACCTCATTTTTCTCTCTCAACCCTTCACCTCAAACCTTCTCTTGCCCGATTCACGTCACCCGTTTTTTCAACCATAAGATATGGCCCAAGCACCAAACAAACTTCACAGAAGACTGGACCAAGACCAGATCTCCATGGCGCAGGCGGGGCTTACATGTAAAGAAGATCCCTAACACCTCCTAATCGAAGAAAGGGGAAGAGGAGCTTCCCAAAGCCGATGCTTGGCCCGGCAAATGAAGCCTCATACCATGACCCAGGAGAGTCCCAAAGACCACTTCCCATCGGCAGGCACTCGAGAGGACCGTGAGACTCGCCATTTCGAGACCCCTCGACACCGGAGGTGGAAGAAGAAGGGGAGGAGCGGCGCAGCAGCCCGGGGGGGAAGCGGGGCCTCGGTCCCAAGGAAGAAAGGTAAGGAGAAGGTCGCTGGTGGCCGGGAGGAGAGGGCCGCCAGAAGAAGCTGGAGCCGGAGAGGGAGCCGAGGGAGGAGGAGAGGAGAACGGCGAGAAGGAACGACGGGCCTCGGGACCGCCGTTATTCAAGAGCCACGGCCGGAAGAGGAGCCGCAGTGGAGGCAGAGGAGGAGGAGGAGGGGGCAGCAGGACCCCTCGACGCGAGGCCACCCTACCCTTTGGCCTGAACCACCTAAGGTGGTGAAGAAACGTAGGTAGGGGAGCGGGTATTCAAGGCCGCAAAGAAGACCGGAGTTCAAGAGAAAGATGGTGGTGACATATGAGGAGTACCTCCGCCGCCGGACGAGGTACAATGAGTGGTATTGCCAGCCAGGAGGTCCAATACAGCCGTGGGGGGGCAAAGCCAAAGAAGAACCAGCCCAAGCCACCCCCACCAAGGCCGAAACCCGAGAGGGTTCACCACGGGCCAAACAAAGACATACCGGGTGTTTAGGGAGATTCGGCACTTCCGGATGTGCACGAATCTCCCGATAAGGAAGCCCTTTGAAATCTCCTTAGGGAGGTTTTTTGCGCCAGCTCCCACGACTCTGGGGTAACCCCTCTAATGACCCGCTCTGCAAGAGGCCTCCGAGGCGCGCAGAGCTGGTGCAGCTCTTCGAGGAGGGAAACCTCTGCGCCATCCATGCTAAGCGGGTAACCCTTATGCCTAAGGATATCCACTTGGCACGGAGGATCAGCAGGGAGAGGCCCTAGGCCTCAAATTTTGTAAATTTTGTAGAAGAACTAAAATTTTCATGTAATCATGTTCCTCACTAATATAAAAGTTCTTTTCCCTCCTCAAAATTGTTCTTGAAATGTAGAAAATAGAACCCAATTATGGTAGAATTCTTCATAGCATGTCTAGAAATACCCCAGAAATCATGACTACAACAAAATTTTGGCAAAAAATCATCAAAAATGCAAAAATTGGGGCCAGTCGGGTGAGACCGCGCCAATGGCCTCTGCGTCCCCTCGACGCTGGCGTGCTCAGCTGCTGGATTCACCCGCCCTACCCCAAAATCTTGCTTTTAGATGTCGGTTTTGCACAAAATAAGTTGCTAGTTAGGTTAGAATTGGCCCAATTAGCCATATTAGCATCTTCAAATTTCCTAAAATGACCAAAAATTGGCCCAAAAGCAGGCCAACCGGTGAGACAGCCAAGCCAAACGCTGTCATTCAGCGGACGGAGGCCATCCGCGGATTCACCCGGTCGGGCCATCTTTGGCCCAAATTAGCCAAATTTGATCCAACAAATTGCCATGTAGTGTTTCTTGCTTCGTTTTGCTTAAGTTTGCACTTCATGGTAGTTCATTTGGACACCCAGAGCCATAGAACCAAGGTCGTCTTAGCTAACACCTTTCTGCACAAATCCCGAGGTCACCCATAGTCTATAAAAAATAGGTCTCAATTGCCATTTTTCTTCCCTCTGAATCTGCTCCCAGCCCCTTAGGCGATTTTTCGACCCTCCACCGATCTTTGCAAGCCATTTTCTACACCCTTTCCTGCTCAATGGCCCAAAGAACTTTGAGAGATGGTATAATGCTGCCAGCCATATCCATGTGCTTCCAGTAGATCAAGCTTTCTCTGTGTTTGATCACTTGTTTGATCTTCACGCAACCTTGACTAGAACACCCTACTACACAGACATTATGTGCCAAGATGACCAAAGAGTCCCCCCTTGGGAAGTTAGGCGCCTCCTAGGGGAGGGAATTGGGTTTCCCTTGAGACACTTACCCAAGCCTTAGGTCGGAGGCGGGGATCCGAGGCAAGAAGCGGCTATGGGATAGGACTAGGACCATGCCCGATTACATGACACAGAGACATAATAGGCATAGGTACCTTTCAGCTCGAGGGCGACCCTTGCCCTCTTCATGCATTATAAGTCAATCAACAAAGTAGGGGAACCCTCTTTCAGCCCTTAGACTTAGCGCCACTTGATACCCCTAGGGCCCGGGATCAAATCCACGAATATAGAGTCCTCCGCCTCACGAATATTACCAAGACGACGTCACGCGCACCATCTCTACAGATCCATGAAGACTACGAGCAACTAGGGGAGCGGGAACCCGAATGGGAGAGCGGGGAGGCAACAAGAATGCGGAGATATGCGTCCGAGGCATGGCGACGACGTGAGAACTCTTGACCCACCGGTCGGCATCCGCGGCCTTATCGCCAATAGTCATCGACGGGGAGGAGTACATTTTGCAAATGACATCCTCAATCATCCCCCACTTGTCGAGAAGGGGTCTTCGAATCGACGAGCTCTTGGGTATGATAGCACACGGGAAGAGCACAGACATCATCGACTACTCATACCAGGAGATCCCAAGGGAGCTGGCGGAGAGACACTCTTATGCCGGGGAGACAATGTCGGATATAGCAGCCTATCAGCAGATAAGAGAGATCTATCGGCGGCCAGGAGCCTATCATCTCGAGAGGAGGAGTTCCAGCAGATCTGAAAGCACACTCTACAAACCCGGGGAAGGGCCCAAGCTCAAACCCGACCCGCCGAGCCGAGCATGAGGGAAGGGTCCAGCGGCATTAACTTGGACAACGCAACCCGGTATGTGGAGAGATCATGAAGACCTTATGGCGGTGGATGCCTACGCGGCGGCTCAAAGGAAGGGCACCGGATCGCCGGCGTAGGGAAGGGTGCAAAGACTTCGCTACTATCTTCCGACCCTCGGCCCGGGGGCAAATGATAGTCTTCCACAAGGAGTTCAGCCCAAGGGGGAAGAACTGCGGGCACTTCTCATAGCGCTTTTCGGACTTCGCAAAGACTCAAAGATATACGCCCATACCGATCACATCATCCTTTTCAACAGGGCAGTCGCGCTCCATTGCCTCGACTTTGCGAGAGGACACCTGAGGGATGCAACACTTTCGCTGGTAGCGACAAGAATAAAGACGAAACTCCCCGAACCGAGATGGCCCGAGCACTTGAAGGAAGATCAACGAGGAACATCTTGCGCAACCTCGGCAAAGGCCTCCGATTCAGGGATGTCAAGAACTTCTTCAGGCTTTCGGGAGGCCACTGAATAGTTGCAAAAATTTCTTAAGCGAAAATTTCTTAAGTTTGTGCTAAATGTTTCTTGTACCCATTGTGCTAAGATACATCTGCTTTATTATGTAATCCTTATGTATTAATGACTATTAACTGGTTTGTCAATGTAAGGCTTTGTATGATTTCTTATAACTAAAGATAATTCAATTTGCAAGTAAAATTGATCAACATCTAACCTAAATAAAATGTATTGATGATCAATCCTTGCAGCAAGGAACTCAAGTGCAGGATCCCAAGATCAGCACCGACCACGCAATTGGGTACCAAGGAATTTGTTTGGCAGGGAACAAGAAGATGTTGAGCAGATATATGTCACCGTGAGGCGATCCAACGCAAGGTTGGTGCAGATGAAGAATCGGGATGCAACACCTCATCAACCGGGCGACACCTCTCATGAATGCATCAGAAGATGGTCACCCACCTCCACCTTGTTTTCCCGGGGTGACGGTCCCTCAGCCCGAGGGAAGGGGAGGGCAAACAGGGAACGTCGGGGATAGGAGAAGGAAGAGGAGAGCCGGGAGCCCATCATCATCCAGCTCAAAATCATCGACATGTTCTTTCCAAAGAGGACAGCTCTAGCTCAGACGGTCCGGTCGACACACCTAAAAGCGAGGGGAAAAGAGCAAGAAAGACAGTGATTATCGAAAAAGGTGGATAGTGCTATGAGCAATGTATGGAAAACAAGGAAGCTTCGGCCAGTTCGTGGAAGGACGGATCGTGGCATGGAGGCTGAAGCATGGCTTGATGAAATGGAAGAGTTTGGCAACTCATACGGTATGAAAGACAAGGACATAGGGAAAGTTGCTACGGCTAACCTTATTGGACCGGCAAGGATCCGGTGGAAGGGATATGCTAAATCCAACAAGTCAAGAGGAATAATCTGCAGGTTTAGGACCTTCAAAGAAGGCTTTCCATAAGCACTATGTGCCAAGGTCTCATACTAGTAGACGATCCAAAGCCAGTTTTACAAAGTGAATCGGGGGTAGCTTATCGCTGGCTAAGTATACCGAAGAATTTATGAGGCTCAGCTGAATGTTCCCGAGTCTCGAGAGAGGCAAGCCGTGGATACTTACATTGAGGGGTTGAACAGCAATATCAAGAGGCTTGTCGAGCAATCAACCCAAGTCGGTCAGTGAGCCGAAGATAAAGCTATAAGTTTGGAGGAGGCACCAAAGAACTCCAGCAGAGAAAGCGATCAACCTTCGGGGTAAGAGTTCGTGGCAGTGATCGGGGGACAATATCGGGGTAAGCAATCAGCAGCTACACACCATCAGGAGTCAAAGAGCAAGGTAAGGGTCGAGCAAAACTTTTGGGGACCGTAAGCCACGAAACGCATCGTGGGCAGCGCTTTAAGCCGCTTTCCTAGACACCGGCCGAAGGAAAAGAGACAGGAATGCATTGAGAAGAAGTTATGCTTCAAAAGCTTCTTCCAGCCGTGGCACCGGACACATGATTGTCCATTCGTCATGCACCGGCTTTTGGCGTAATCTTGGATTGGGACTCCCCAACGGTTTTTTACCGAGGACGATGACCAAACAGAGGGCCACGACTTCATAGATGGTGAGTGTCGATATGTGCAAACATTGAGTCGATGAGATAGAGAATCACCAATCATCATCGCTGGTGATGGGATCATAGATAGTAACCCTTATGTAGTCCTCATAGATACGTAGCTCTCATAATTTTGCATCTCCTAGATTGGTCTGCTCTAATGAAGAACAAGGTATTGAAGTCTAAGCCAAGGCCAGTAGCTATGGCAAACGGCGCCATTCGGCACACTAAGGGGAGGAGGATCACCTTTGACATAGACCTTAGTGGGGCTAAGTGGCCGATGGGAGCAGAAGTCATGGATATTGGAAGGTATGATCTTATAGTGGGGATGGAATTTTTGAAGCCAGCCAAAGCCATGATTGATTGCGACCGGAATGAAGTCACCATGACGGCACCAGACGGCAGCAAGTTGATAGTGAAAGGTAAGAAGCTAGAATCCCCTATGCAGTGTATTTCTTTGAAGCAGCTAAGGAAGAGTATAGAAAGGAATAAGGTGGATTACATCTTGAGGATGGAATCAGTGGAGCCGTGCAAGGGGATGGAAGTGACACAAAGGGAAATCACCGCCAAAAGCGGATAGCAAGGCTTATTTCGAATTCGGGGATGTATTTCCTGATGAAATCCGGCACCGCCACCTTATAGGGCGTGGAATGTGAGATCACATTGGCTCCTGGATCGGTTTTCCACCAAGAAGGCCCATATAGAATGAGCATCCCGTAATTGACCGAGCTCAAGAAACAAATTGCGAGAATTGCTCGAGCTTGGATTTATAAGAGCAAGTGTGTCTCCTTTCGAGCACCTATACTCTTTGTCAAGAAGAAAGATGGGAGCTTAAGAATGTGATAGACTATCGCCACTCAATAAGCGCACGATAAAGAATAAGTATGCATTGCCGAGGGCGCGACGACCTAATGGATCAGCTACAAGGAGCAAAGGTATTCTCTAAGATTGATTTAAGATCGATACCACCGGATAAGAATAAAGGAAGAGGACATCCATAAGACTGCTTTCAGAACGCGGTATGGTCATTTTGAGTTTACAGTAATGCCCTTTGGATTGTCGAACGCTCCCGCAACGTTTATGCGCCTCATGAACGATATCTTCAGAGACTTCTTGGATGAGTTTGTTATTGTCTTCTTCGACGACATCCTAATCTACACAAAGTCCCTTGAAGAGCATTGTCGACATCTCGGGAAAGTGTTAGAGAAGTTGAGACGCCATCGGGTTGTATGGGAAGCTCTCTAAGTGCCACTGCAAATGTGCCGGTGGAGTACTTGGGGCATGTAGTAACATCCGAGGGAATCTCCACAGATCCATCTAAGATTGAGGCAATAGTTGATTGGCCAGCTCCAAGGAATGTGGCAGAAGTAAGAAGCTTTCTCGGGTTGGCGGGATACTACAGAAAGTTCGTGAAGGACTTTGCTAAGTGGCGTCCCCCCTCTCCGGACCTCACTAAGGCCAACAAGATTAAGGACTGGGCTAGCCATTGGTTAGAGAAAGTCCAAGCTTCTTTGAGAAGCTTAAAGAGGCCTTAACAACAAAGACTGCTTGTCCTCCCGGATCCGGAGTAAGGATAAGTTGGTAGCAACGATGCAAGCAAGATAGCAATGTAGGGCGCCTTTTGATGCAAGAAGGAAGGGTAGCCCTCGACTTCGAAGAAGATGAACGACGCCGAAAGCAACGCTACCCAACCCATGATCGAGAGCTGCTAGCCATTGTCGGGGCATTGAGGATATGGAGGCATTATCTGGCGGGAAGGAAGTTTCAGTTGGATCGCGATCACCGAGCCTTCAAGATCTTTTCACCCAGCCACTCCTCAACTTAAGGCAAAGGAGGTGGATGGAATTCCTTGAGGAGTACGATTTTGATATTATATATAAGCCCGGGTAAGCTTAATGTTGTAGCGTATGCCCTCTCCGAAGACCATTTCGCACAAGGACGATTGTAATGCGATTTCCACTCTTTCGAGTGAGTTTGGCAAGAAGATTGAGGAGTCCTTGCCAACCCATGTGGACTTCAAGGAGGTATGGGAAAGCCTTTCCAAGGAAGCCGAAAACGTATAAGGAGCGGGAAGCCTTCAAGCATTATAAGAAGGAAGGCAACCTGTTGTACCACAAGCATAAGTTGTGTGTGCCCGAATCTTCAGGGGTAAGGAAGTTAATTCTTCATGACACACATAACAGCCCAATAGCGGGGCATCTTGCTTCATGAAGACATATTTCAAGATTCGGCTACTTCCGCCGTGAATGAAGAGGCGATAGCTGCATATATTCGGATTGCCGCTTATGTCACAGACCCAAAGGCGAGAGCAACTTCGGATTCCGGGTGCTTTGGAGCCATTGGGGGTGCCAAATGCAAAGTGGGAGGTCATAAGCATGGATTTCATCACAGGACTCCCTAGAACTCTTCGAGGCAAGGATGCATTGATGGTTGTCGTAGATAAGTTATCTAAGATGGCACATTTCGTGCCTTGCAAGACGACGGACACCGCATTAGACACTGCCAAGTTATTTGTAAGGGAGATTTTTAGACTCCATGGCATGCCTCGGGAGATAATATCTGATAGAGATTCTAAGTTCATGAGTGCCTTTTGGCGGGATCTCTTTAGCACCATCCGCATCGAAGCTCTCCATGAGTACGGCATATCATCCCCAAACAGATGGCCGGGGCGGAAAGGACCGAATCGGATCATTGAAGACATGCTTGAAGCTATGTGTGGAACAAGCGGTCCAAGTGGGATGAGTACATTCACTTGGTGGAATTCGCCTACAATAAGCGAGGAGTCATCTCGGATGATGTCGCCTTTCATGGTGAACTATGGCTACCAGTGCTTAACCCCGGATACCTGGCACAATCCTGTGTCCAAGGTAGAAGTGTCCCAGCAGATGTTAGGGGATATGCAGCAGCTAGTAGAGGAAGTAAGGGGTTATTTATTGGCAGCAAGAAGTCGGCAGAAGAGTGTAGCCGACAAGCACAGGACCGTAAGGGAGTTTAAGGTGGGAGATACCGCTTTTGTTGAAGATCAAGGTGAAGCAAGCCAAGCTGCGGATTGGGAGCTGCAAGAAGCTTGCCCCTAGGTGGGCTGGGCCGTTCAAGATTTTAGAGAGAGTGGGCTCTCAAGCCTACAAGTTGGATCTTCCAGCCCATCTTAAGGTCCACAAGGTCTTCCACGTAAGTTTATTAAAAAGGCACAATCCTAACCCTGAGGAGGTTTTGGATACTCCAACCTTGTTGGAAATGACGGAGGAGCAAGTAGAAATAGTGCCCGAGTTACTTCTTGATAAGTCATTCAAGAAGACTAGGAGGTCTCAGTTCCTCCAATATTTGGTTAAGTGGAAGCACTTACCCGTGGAAGATGCGACATGGGTATTGAAGCAAGATTTGGAGAAGCAATACCCAGAGTTCATGAAGGAGTTTGATGGGCGAGTCGTCTCCGACTTGGTCGACCCCGACTTGCCAGGTGGTTAGCTAGTATGTTGTTAGTTAGCTTTGAGCCTGGCGCATGCATTCTAGTAGGAGGGTGCATGTGCCAGAACCTTGGATCGTGTGGGCGATGATGGGATACGCCTTTAAGGCATTCTCTAGGCCACACGCACCAAGAGGTGCGCATGACCACTAGGGTCATGTGAGTGAGGAATGAGGCATGGTGGGCGATGATGGGACATCGATCGGATGATCTCTATGCCACGATGCGGGGAACGCACACCTGGCCGTAGGAGGGTCATGGTGAGGCTTAAGTGATCATGCGCGATGATGGGATCGTGAGACGTTCCCTAGCTGAAACCCTCGGGGCATGATGCACTGGGGTGTACTCGATCTGGGGGGATCGTGTACAAGGTAGCACTCGATCATGGGCAATGATGGGAACATCTTAAATGATCCCTAAGCTCAAATCCGAAAGGGCCATGATCTTGGGCAAGGTAGTAGGACAACCTTGAGCCAGTAGTTCGGCTCAAGGAGGTAAGGGGGGTGGTCCCCTAAAACCACAAATTATTAACTAAACTAACGTAATGTGCTCCTTTTTGCGGGGCAAGTAGAAGGAGGACTTCAACGAGGAGCGCCATTTTAGAAGATAGGGGGAGCCATAATTAGATTATGAACCCTAATAACTCTTATAATAGTAGTTTGAATTATTATAAGAAATAATGGTGTTAAGGCTATATAATTTTGTATAAGTACAAATATAGCCTAAAATTTTGACTTGAACTAATAAAAACTTGATTGCTAAGCTAAACTAAAGGTTATGACATGTTGTGGTTTTGCAGGCATAAGGTAGGTTCGTCACCTTAGCGCAATGCTGAGGACAGCATTGTCCTAAGGGGGGGAGAATGTGACGGTCCAGGGGAATATACGCCATAAATACGTATATTCCTGGATCCGTCACCATACAAGTCTATCCTTATAGCCTTGTATACCATGGATTGTGGCACTAGGGGGCATGGCTAAGTTATTCTCATAACTTAGCCAACCATAGGTTAAGCCATTATCCACGTGGCCTTAACCTATTGGGGCACCGCCACACAGGACTCACCCGATTGGCCATGCGTGGCATCCTAGGTGGACCTAACTTATATAGGCATAAACCCTAACCCTAGACCTCTTTCCACCCTAGCACCCGAGACTCACCTACTTGTTGAAACCCCGTTTCGAACATCGTTCGTTGTGGCATAGGCTGGTGCAGCAGCCCCAGCAGGGTAGACCCGTTCTTGGAGGAGGAACAGCAGCTTGTGAGTCGAAGACTATGGAGGCGCCTGATCGGAGGGAGAGCATCGAGGAGCGGTATGTAGGATAGTAGTTGTGATAGCTCATCCGAATTAGCAATCCGGATGTGCTAGTATTTCGTATCTAGAGTAGAGCCATCCTAGAACCCATATTCAACATCTTGAACCCTAATCAAGGAACCCTAACTATTAGTTAGTTGTATGATTAGGTTAAGATGTTCTTCTTATGATTATTCTCATGATGATTATGTGATGATGGTTGATCATGTTTGCTCCTCTTGTATTGGGATCGGGGGTAGAGACCTAGAGCCATATGTAGTATGCTCCTAGAGTAGATCCCTTAGTTCCCATTAATCTTGCGGCTGTGCATAGGAGCCCACCGTGCTATTGAGGCTATGATATGACTCAAAGACCGGATAACAGGGCTAGAGGGAAAGTGGAGGGAGGATCCCCGCCGAGTGGGGGGGCTTCGGGGATCCCATAGTGGGCTAGGCCTATGGTGGGCCACTGCGTGTGGGCGAGCATGGGTCCGACACCTCCCCGGGCAATGGTGTTGCCACGCCTCTCGAGAGCTGCAAGGGAAGGCTTGGCTCGCTTTTTGGGGGTTCGGGCCGGTGCGAATCGTGCGTCCGTCCACGATTCTCTAGCCGCCCCGGCACCTCTAGACCACAGGAAGGGGAGATGCAACCCTTCTGCCTCATCGGACCGGGGAGATGTAACTTTTGAGCAGCGATCTCGATGGGTGATGCCCGCGGATCTGCGTGTCCCGTGGAAGGCTAGAGTCCCATCGAGCCCCGATCTAGCCCATCCGCAAAGTATGCACGAGGGGGGGCGGATGGAGTGGTCAACCCTAGCCATTGTTCTATGCCAGCCCCGTCATCGCCATGACTCGATGTCGCTCTATCTTGAGGCCTAGCCGGTCGGTCCACCCTCCTTACGAAGTGCGAGGCGGGGTAGGAGCTCTCCTGTTTTATGGTTCGTGATTATCATCTTTGCCTTGGTTTATATGTGATGCACTACCCTTCGAGGTAGTAGTTGTATATGTTGATGCTAGTTCTGACGTGTTATCGCTTCCGCTGTTATAGGAGCCCATAGGGGACGGGCACGCAAGACACCTTCGTGTTCCCTTCCCGCACCGGGGTCACCTCAGAGTGCGGGATAGATGAAGGGCCCATGCGGTTGTCGAGCCGGATGGGGGATTTCCTGCCGAGCGTACGGCCGGGCGCCGTATGTTTAGCAGGGAGCGTCACAACCTCTATTTTTCATGAACATCTTAACAGAGTGTATGGTGAGTGATTGCTTTTGATTTTCAGATTCCATTACCAATCGTAGTTTGGTAATATACAACCCATTCTACCCAATCACTTTTTCAACTTTGAGGTTCAATAACGAGTCGTTGTCACTCAAGTAATAAGAATTCATAGGCTTGCCAACACTAGATTGCTTTTGAATTTGAGGTTGATCATTCGTACTTTTGAGACATATAGAACATATTATGTACACATCTCAATTCAATCATTTTGTTACACATTTCAATTCAATTGTTTCAAATTTGCGGGTCAATAAATATCATTGTCATCCTCGAGTGCATTGACATGTCAATTGCCCAATACTAGAATCACGGGATTTGGTAAATATAAATACTCTTTATATACAGAGTTGTACTTGCATGATAATAAAATTCATAATCTACTGCCACATGATTTAGAACATGATATGGAAAAGGAGCCACAAAGGTAATAAAAATTGAGTAATGTACTTAATATTCTCCAAAAAAAATCAATGCAAAGAATACCTTTATGAAAAGGTAATCTTCAAGGTCAATTTGTACAAGGCACTTAGGAAGACCAATTTGCAAATGGGCAAAACCACGTTCTTATACTAAAAGGCCAAATTCAAATATTGATGTCAAAAAGAGGACAAAGATATAAGGGGTCGATGAAGCTTTCTAAACTGTTTAAAAAATTATTCTGCTTGGAGATTGAGTCAAGAATATGCATTTTGTTTGTCCATGCAGTCATTACAATGGCTATTTTCATAGTGCCTGTGGGACCATAGTCTATGCGTGCCATCAATTCCTCATACGTATGTCCTCATTCTATTTACGTAATGAGATGGCGCATGTCATAATTCCTCATACGTATGTTCTCATTCTATTTACGTAATGAGATGGCCCAAGGTATTTTCCTTGTGGCTTACAAATAAAAAATTCCCTAGAATAAGAACAAATAAAAAACTCCCTTAATTACTACTAGAATAAGAAATTCCCTTGATTACTAATGTAACAAACAAGCTATTAATATTCAATATCACTTGAACTTTCTTTTGTATGTTACCTATGTTTAATAATATGCTTGTCATTGCATTATGGTTATGTTCAATTCAAATCACATGTTTGTCTACTATATCTTTTCAAAGGCCCTATACAGACTAGTAACAGTGTCCAGCGTTGCTGGGCATAAGCATAAGTTCGAAGTTTGGAGCCTACAAATGTTTTGGGAGACATATCAGTATGTGTATTTCACCACGTTGTTATTTTCGTTTTGGGAGACATATCAGCATGTGTGATGTATTTTCAACGTAAGATTGGTTGTATAATGGACACCAAAATGTTGTAATATGTGTATTGAATGAGGCCATACGTTGTTAATAACAAATATACAAAATATTCTAAGGCTTTCATCATATTTGCAAGTTTTCAAATGCAATCTAATACGGAATTGCTCTAAAATACATATTCATGCACATGTTCCCTGTTGAAAACTGCCATTTTTAGTCGGTTTAAAACTAATTTCCAAACTTTATGGTAAGTGTGTGCAATGCAGAGTTATCCAAGGCCGTTGAACTCAAGCTTTCTTTATAAACCTTAAATCTTTATGAAACATATTCACTCTGAATTATGCAAAAGCAACAAAATTTCTATTTAGAAAGGACATATTCCTGAAGTTTAAGAGTATCTAAAAATCTATATGTCTAAAAACCTATATTTTCAATGTTCTGGCAGGCAATATAGAAACGCACTTATTTAGTTTATAAGAACTTCCAATTCTACAAACTTGAAATAGTTACATAAAGCTATAGTTTATTTAAATTGCAAGTTGCATGCAACTTGTTTGTAGTGAACTTGCTTTCTTCATATCAACAGGCCTGCTAAATGCATCTTTACTAACAATTCATGTTGACATTGGAAATGCATCTATTGATAGCTTATGTAGCTTTCGAACTATCTAACCGTTTCTTTTGGAACATAATTAAGTCGAGAAAGAAAATACGTGCATTCAACCCAACGCACAATTGCAACGATAAGAACTTCATATAGTAGGAACACTTAGCTTTTCTGAAATAGGCTGAACAACCAAAGCAACTTGAAATAATACAAAATATACCTTAATCTTGATCATCTTACTGCCTTACTTTTTCTATGCATGTTAACTCTTCATGAAATGGCTTCATTAAAGAATAATACTTTTGTCACAATATAGCCTTTATATCAAATTCTTTTCTATCACCCATACAATCAAAATTATTATCACAGAAGAATGGGAAGAAGCAGAACTTGGCATATAATATGCAACATTAAAAACAAAAAATCCTGAATCAGCATAATCAACTGCCACTATGATAAAAAACATTCTACTTAGAAAAAGATAAACAAAGGCCGATCTAGAACCAAAAGAAAAATCATAGCAAAAAGCTTTTTGAGGCTGGCTATGGCAATGCCAATGCTGGGAAGAAAGTCACGGGATGTCTGTTTGCTTTTGTTCGTAGATCCTTAATATGGCACCTTCCCTTAATATGTTCAAGATGGAGAAGGGCTGAATTATTCGCCTCCCTCCCGCCTTTGACGAATCCCCCCCACATGCTTCTTGGCCACAAAAAACTGAACGCGCAAGGCTGAAAAATGGCGATGCAAAGCATTTTTTATTTCTATAATCAAACAGTCTGGGAAGGGACTCGCAAAGGACACAAAACCGGCCGATAGATATAGATAGGCTTGTCATTCATCACAGCAGCAGTATACAATGTTTGAAGAATAGAGAGGGGTCGCCGACCATAGGAACGATATCGGGCTACCCCGGAAACAAAAGAAATATGCACAGGCAGTATAGAAGGGTAATGGCGACAACTTCTCATCGGGATAAAAAACCCCGCCCTTTCGGGTTTTCGAGGAAAACCCTAATGAGAAATGGTCGCCAGCAACCTTGAATGTGTTGCCTGGAGAACTGAAGGAGATGGGTCGACGGCGAAGCCGAAAAAAGCAGGACCTTGGAAGATGGCGTAGAACCTGCAAGCAACACAAAGAACTCTAAAAAACACCCGTGAATAGTTAGAGAAAATCAAACATGTAGCAGAAAAAGAGAGCATCACCCAATAGGGTGGAGAACAGCATCACCCAATGGGTGGAGAACAATTATGTAAAAAGAAATATGCGTCACCCTCGAGGTGGAAATAAACAGCATCACCCGCAGGTGGAGATAGCATCACCCATAGGGTGAAGAAAAGCGTCACCCAACGGGTGGATAACAATCATGTGAAAAGAAATATGCGTCACCCTCGAGGTGGAAATAAACAGCATCACCCGCAGGTGGAGAATAATGCAGCATAATGCCGAAAAAAGAAAAAACACTATTAAAGAAAATATTATTATAGCAACACCTAAGGTGGACAACAACAAAGAGTGCATACCAAAAAATAGATGAAATGTCACCCGTTAGACGTTAGGAACTGTAAACAAACATATATAGAAATAGAAAACAACACCGAGAGGTGGAAAAAGAAAAAATAGCATCACCAACAGGTGGAGATCATCGAGCATCACCCAACGGGTGGGAAGAATATAGATAGCATCACCCTTGGGGTGGAAAATAATTTAAGCATCGCCCAACGGGTGGTCAAAACTGAACAAAAACATATAAACAATAGACGAACTCAAAATAACATATAAGGGCGGGTAGGGTGGGAAGCAATGGACAAGGAAAGAGATGCTGATGAGAAGACGCCGATAACGAGCCACAAGAAGGACGAGCATATATGTAGCTGCTCGTCCCATCCCAGAATAACGATCCGAGGGCTCGGATCGATGCTAACAAGTAAAGAATCTAAAGACCGACAATGTAGAGTGGTTTTTATGTTTTGGATCAAACATGAAGAAACTAAATGCTAAAGAATGGATTACGGCATCAAAATATTCGAGAAGATTTGGATCAAACAGCTTTTAAAACAAATAATATTAACATTTCAACAGGGAGGGGGCCGAATTCATCGGGGGGGATAAGCCAAACTAGCCCAAGATGGTTGAGTCTTGCTTATTCCTAAACCTCACAGTCATCATCTTCTCTGCTGTTGTTCACGACTCTGTAGTTCGTTGGCTAAGAAAAGAGCTAGGCAATAGGTACTAAATTGTGGATACTTCTTTGTCATGGAAAAATACAACTTTGCATGTTGCAATTATCTCAGAGCTAGAAACAGCTTTCCTCAAAAAAATGGATGCCATTTTGAGTACAAAGGGAAAAAGTTTGTTACCATTTTCCATGAGACATTACTTAATCAATGCAGAGTAGTGAGCGATCCCGGATCCAAGAAAATCTATTTGGTCTGAAGATATTTACTGGGTAATTTGATTCAGCATGTTCAATCGAATCTGCGAGAGGATTGGTTGCAAACACCGTTTCTGTCCCTATAACTGCTGCCGCCCGAAAATCCATCCCAATAAGCATCATCTTCCTCAATATTGTGGCTACCGAAAGCAGACAGCTACGACATCCACCATGGCCAGGCCTCTCTGTTCTGCTCAAACTCGTAGCCTTCTTAGAATAATAGATCGTCGCCTTTTTGTGTTGAATCCCCATCCTTCACCATGCCTGCACCGCCCAACAGAGGATTTGCAGCCTGACAGCTCCTTCTTGTTCAACAACAGGCAGATTAGGGTTAGATAGAAACAGCAATGAAATTGGTCTGTCAGATCTGAAGCCCTAGATCTAAGCTGTCTGATTTAGGGCAAGATACAAAACAGACATACGGATGTACATGCAATTCCCAAGGCCGTAAAGGGGCCAATTTTATTTTATTTTATTTTATTTTTTTATTATTTTTTTAAGTTAACACAAACCATTACATCCAACACTTTTAAATTAAAATCCCACTGAAACCCCTTTTTGTTTGGGTACATATTCACATGAGGGGTGATGTGGGGCAGCAACAAGAGCCCCTTTAATACTCCCTAAAATCGTATAATGCACGTGAAAAAATCAACATCATGTTATACAGTACACCAAAACTTGTACAAGCATATCCCACAAATGAGGATTCCTATATACGTTATAGATCACGAAATAACTGGCAAATATGCCCATCCAACAGCTTTCGATGTCCGGATTTTCAAGGGATTTTCAAGGGATTTTAATTTATAAGTGTTGGATGTAATGCCCGGGGGGTTCACCTAGATTATGGGGTATGAAACATGTGAGTGCACCAAATGGGTTTTTTAATTGCCTCTCTGGTACCGTATACGTAAGAAAAATATAAGGTTTTATAGTTTGAATGCCGTATGGATACCAGAGGGAGTGTGGTGGCGCCAATGTTCGATTCATATTCATACTGTAAGGGTCCATCATTTTTGGTGAGTTTCTACTGTTGGGGATTCTGTGATAATATGATATGACAATGATAATATATATTATTACATATATAAAATAATAGAGTTATCGTATATGTATGGAAGGGATTGTCAAGTAAACGTGTTTTGGGCAAGTAATTATATGATATGGGCCGCATTCTTTTACAAATAATGTAGTCGTATACAAAGGGTTTTCTACATGGAACTGTTGTATACAATGGGTTTTTTGGCAACCTACGGAATGCACATGGCATATGTAGCTATAATAGAGGTGAATCCCCCGGGATGTAATGGTTTGTGTTAACTTAAAAAGAAATTGTCCCCTTTGGGTCCTTGGGAATTGTGTATGAATGTTATATACATCTGTATAGGGGGCTTTGGAAAGATGTAGTAGACAAACATGTGATTTGAATTGAACATAAGCATAATGCAAGGACAAGCATATTCTTAAACATAGGTAACATACAAGGGGAAGTTCAAATGATATTGAATATTAGTACCTTGTTTGTTACATTAGTAATCAAGGGATTTGTTTTTCTAGTAATAATTAAGGGATTTTTTTATTCTGCAAGCCATGAGGAAAATACCTTGAGCCATCCCATCCTGCATCTCATTACATAAATAGAATGAGAATATACATATGAGGAATTGATGATATGCATAGACTATAGTGCCACCGACACTATAAAAATAGCCATTGTAACTTTTGCTAGCTTCATCCATTGCAACTCTGCATGGACAACGTGCAAAAACCATTTCCACCTGATTCAGGTAATCTAAGAAAGCAAAATGATCAAAGCTTATACTCTCAAAATGAAGAAGGCAAAGCGCAAGAGGTTTCCACATGCATTTGGGAGATTAGATGAATCACTTGTAGGCCTTGCTTAATTCAAATGCATATTAAGATATGTAAAAAGTAGAACAAATTGGGACCCTTTGGGTTGCCTCCTCATTGATGCGTTGGTCTTGTCATAATACTCTAAACTGCCATATCCAAGGTGACGAGTTCAATGCCTCCTTGTAAACATGACTATGCATCACCGTAAAGTTGGTGAGGGAAGGAACCAAATAAGATATCTAAAAAGACGAAGAAATTGGGACCTTTTGGGTTGCCTTCTCATTGATGCGGCGGTCTTGTCATAATACTCTAAACTACCATACCCAAGGTGATGGGTTCAATGCCTCCTTATAAAAGTGATTATACATCGTTGTAAAGTTGGTGGAAGGAACCACTTCAGTCATGTACAATGGTGGGGGTAATATCCATCTGGGTGTGTTGTAAATTGTTCCATAAGTTACGGTTTTCCTTGGACATTAAAATACCATCTCTCTATCTCAGTGTAAGTGAACAGTCAAACATTCGAACTCTATTGGAAAGATATGGAGAGGACTTCTAAACCTGGGACCCACCTACAAGGGCTTTGGCGCTGTGATGGCCGGCATGTAGGGTCTCGACGCGGTTTTCTTCGTAACTTCTGGCTCGAGTGTCAGATTCAGGTGTTCTTTAGTGCCTTAGAAAGCTAGAAATGTGAGCTTTCCATTGCTGTATATCTCATACAGTTTTGTTGTGTCTATCTGGGCCGGATTTGGAGTTTTCAGATTTCGGCTGCCATGGCAAACCCTAGTTTGCTAGCTTCCGAAACACGTTCGTCAGCCAAGAAAGTGGTAGGTGGTGCTTCTACTTCTTCTTTTGTGCTCGTCTTCCCTTTTTCTATTGCCCTTTTTCCAGATTTTATTTTGTCCTTTGCCCCTCCCTTTTTCTTTCTTCTTTCACCTTCCCTTTTTCCATGCCCTTTATCCCTTCCCTTCCCTTCTCTTCATCCTTTTCTTGTTCCCTCTTTTCCCTGCCCTTTTCCTCATTTTCCCAACCTTTCGCTGTTTTCCTTTACCTTATCTTATCTTTACTTGGTGTCCCTTTACCCTTCCTTTTCCCTCTCTCTTTTCCTTTCCCATGCCATTTTTCTCTTCCATTTTCTTTCCTTTGTCCCATGCTCTTTTTCCCTTTCCTTTTCCCATTCTCTTTTTTTTTTTTTCCTTCATTTTCCCATTCTTCACCTTTTTTCCCACTCTTTTCCTTTTCCTTTACCTTGTGCCATTTCCCCTTCCCTTTTCCCCTTTACCTCTTTCCCTTTTCCTCGTGCCCTTTTCTCAGGTTCCTTTCCCCCCTCCCTTTTGAGTTTTTCTTTTCTTTTTCTTTTTCCTATCCATTTTTCTCTTCTCTTATCCCCACCCTTTTCCCTTTCTCTTTTTCCCTTTTCCCCGTACCTTTTTGCCCTTTCATGTTCAATCTTTCCTCCCCCCTTTCCTTTCCCCCCACCCTTCCCCCATAAGAGATCAAAACATGACCAGTCATGGTGGTAGGAAGTTGTGCGAGAAATCTCAGCCTTTGGATGCACCAAGATGATCTCGGCTATTCGAATTAGGGCTTGATCCAATCCAAGACTTACGGTATAATATTATAATATAAGATAATACATAATACAATGCAGAGACAGGAATAAAAAACCCAGTGGACAATTGGATCCAAACTGAACAGGGCCACCCGTCTAAGCATGACAATATAATGCAATTCACACTATTTTCCTCTCCTACAAAGAGAAGGATAATATATAATCATATTTTTGGAAAAGTTACTTTTTTTTTTTTTTTTTTTTTTTTTTTTCGGGAGGACGAAAGACAAAAAGTTTATTAATCAGAGAAAAGGTACAAAATTTACATGTCTCATCTAACTGTGTAAGCACACAGAGATGCCACAGGAGCACGAGCCTGGAGCACAATGTACTTACTCCAGAATAGGAGACTAATGATAAGAATCAATTCGAAGATACTGAATCCAGATGCTGAGTCAAGGGAAGAACACTCGTAGGCTGTCAATATCTTTTTCTGGGCCACTGTAATAACACGGTGTGCAGATGAATAAATGCCCTGAAAGATGTGAAGTCTGCAACGATCGTCCATAGGAGCCAATCGGAACCAAGATGAAATGCCCTTTGTTTAGCTGGAGGCCATGCGTTGGGATAGGACGCCAAAAGGATGCATCGGCAGTCCAATGTACTATTAAACAGACCCTGTAGCCAGGACCACGCTGGTTGAACCTCAGGACAATCAAAGAGACAATGCTCAAGAGTCTCAACGCCCGAGAGGCAGAGCGGGCATACTGCAGATATGCGAGGATCATAGCGATGTCGAAAGGCATTAACCCGCAGGCACCTGTGGATAACCTGCCACCACAGTACAGAGACTTTAGGGTGGAGCAACCTTCCCAAAGCCATCGCCATGTACGACACAAAGTGGGTTGTGGAACATGTAGGTGCCACCCATCTGGTAACTGGAGGGGTTGTGGTGCTAAAAGAAGGCGATATACTGATCTGACAAATTGCTTGCCTTTGTGAAAAGTTACTTTAATCAGGTCGAACTTCTACATCCATAGAATCATTAATAGCAACATGATCTGCTCCCTGGTGTCTCAATGTCACTGAATCAGGGACATCCACTGTAACAATCGTAGTAGATATTGAAGCTACAGAGTGAACTAACACAGATTGAGGAGCCGAGCTATTTTTGCGACGTGCAAGCTTCTTCAGGCGTGGAGCATACCATCCTTCTTCCAATAATTCTTGCTTGTGAGCAATGTCCTGAAGACGAGAGTGTTGATCCTCATTAAGAGGGTCTACTAATATAGGCTGAGACGGAGATGCACTAGAAGAAGGCGATGGTGCAGAAATAGCTAGAGAAGAAGGCACAAGGGCTGGTAATACTGGCAGATTAACTAGTGCAGATGCAGATGAGGAAGAAGATGATACAACACGACATTCAAGTGAAATGGATGCTATATGACATGGGATAGGAGCAGTTGGGGAGGTAGAGACAAAAGCATGCTGAGACCTCTAAGTAGCGAAAGCCTCAACATTGGGAAACATCTTGGCAAGCTCAGGTCCATTAAGCAGACGTAGTTTGTACTTGAAAAAATGTGGGCCACTTTTGACCACTACTGACTGAGGAATAGAAACAGAAGTAGGAAGAGATATACAAATTCGAGGGCCATTAACAATAGAATGGGCAAGATGCATACCCAATCCATTGGCAATAGCAAGCACAAAATCATACACTTGCAGTTCTAGTGGAAAATCCTCTAAGGCAAGCCAACAAGGCATGCGCAATGCACCAGACTTACTTGGCAAGAATCCAGGAGAATGAACCTGATGGGTGAAAGCATGTTGTAGTGGAACACCCTGGGTGCCCTCGCGGATCCTCGGATGACGTACACAAGTTTGTCATCGTTATGGACGTAGTTTGGTGCAAGCAAGGCTCCCTGATGGCACAACAGTAAAGCACGATTAAAACAAACCAAGCAAGTTTGTAGAACATAGTCCTTGCACACCCTCCCAGGAGTGATATGCTCACCCCTTCCAAGCTTAGATAGCGTGCTGCCATTCCCACACGTGACAAGAAGGGCATCCTCCTGTTGTTGACCTCGTAGAGCTCCCCACCGTTTTGCACTCTTACCTCTGGGAAACCTCTCCCAAGCTGGTGGACAAGGTGGGTGGCACCTACGTTCAGGGTGGACCTCCGTGGCTGCATCTCTTTCCTGGAGACCCTGATAATACCACTCTGGTTTTGCTGCCTCTCCACTCCCCCCTGTCCCCCCTAAAAATGTGGTGGGAGATATCAAATTTGTGGTGCGATTTTAAATGTTTGTTTGGCGCCTAGTGCATGTACTGCCCGGATTCAATCATTTCTTGAACTGCAACAACCCGATTCCTACGCCACCCGTCCCATTCCAATTTTCTATGCCACCCATCCCATTCCAATCTCCACCGAACCGATTTCTAAACCCACGACCCACCCGCGCCTTTCCTGAAGCACACGGCTATGGCGCTTAATCCGGTTGTAGATCAATCCGGTTCATACCTTCAATCATTTAATTTGGAAGCAAATCTGCCTAAAATCTCAAACCGGAGCACAGGTAAGAGAAAGAGAACTCCAGAACAAGAACGGGAGCATAAAAGACGCCAAAGGAAAAGACAAAGGGAAGCTAAAGAAGAATTAGCAAAAATTGCATCGCAGAGGGAGGATCCACCGTAACGGCCTCTACTAGGCGCCGGATGGTATTAAAATTGTTATCTTCATTTCATACCACTAAAGGCTTGTCTAACAAATGATAAGAAAGAGGTTTTACTAGATTATCTCGCAGATGACACAATGGACAGCGTACTTGGCGAAGAGCTGAAAGATTTGCAAGCCAAGAGTGTGGTCAACAACCTCGTGGCTTCCATTCAACTTGTGAAGAAGTCTAACAAAGAATGACAGCTTTAGCGCCCAAGAGTAGTTGCCTTGCTATGGCCGTAAGAGGAAGCATTAATACCGAAAGTGCTAATCCCGTCGATTGCTTTCTGGGTTTTGGTAAACTGGTGTTCATCCTAGGAATCTTACCAAAGCAAAATTGAAGAGGGAAGAGATAGATTGCAAAGGGGGGAAATGGGTTTTGTACAAAAGAGTTAGAAGAGCGGATGCAATTCCCAATTACATCATAGAACTTGTGCAAAGAATTTTGGACCAAAAAAAAGAGGGTCTCTCAAATGCAAAGGATGTTAAGTTCAGAAGATTGGAACGAAATGTAAGAGAGGATCATGCCACTCACTATCTGGAAGAATCACAGGTTATTTCATTTCTTCATCTTCACCACATTTTTTATTGTTAATGTGGTATGTGGTATGTGGTTAGTGATTGCTTGTGATATGTGGTTGCTGTGGTGAGGCACGTGGTGTGAAATAAATGCTGTCAATATATGCTTTGTGGTGCCTAGTGTGGTGAATAACATGGTGTAAAATAAATTATGTAATATATGCTATGTGGTGCCTAGTGTGGTGAAAAAAATGGTGTAAAATAAATCTTTAATAATATATGCTATGTGGTCCCTAGTGTGGTGAATAACATGGTGTGGTGCCTAGTGTGGTGCCTAGTGTGGTGCCGGTGTGGTGCCTAGTGTGGTGCCTAGTGTGGTGAAAAATATGGTGTAAAATAAATGTCAGAATATATTCTTTGTGGTGCCTAGTGTGGTGAATAACGAGGTGTTATATTAATGTCTGTAATATATGCTATGTGGTGCCTAGTGTGGTGAAAAATATGGTGTACAATAAATTATGTAATATATGCGTTGTGGTGCCTAGTGTGGTGAATAAGGAGGTGTAAGATGAATGTCCCAGAATATATGCTATGTGGTGCCTAGTGTGGTGGAAAATGTAGTGTGCAATAAATATGCTGATCACCTTGTTATCTTCCTTTGCGATTGCAATTGTTCAGAAATTCAAGACGGAACATCCTAGTGTTATGATCAAACAGAGAATGTTTGAAAAGTCGAAACCATGGTTTGTTGTAAAATTAAAGGACTTCAATAGTTGTTCTTTGTATATACCATGTTAGAATGCAGATGCTAATAGATGGCTTCAATAGTATGAGAACTAAGCACCCAAAAAGCCGCAAATGCATTTGTCGCCTTTGCGTGTGCGGACATATATGGTGAATGCAGTATGCCCCAATACAAAATAAGTAGCACAAGAAGTCCGGTGGCGTGGAATTTTATGTGAGAAAACTAGCTTCCAACCTTACCATAAGAGGGAATGCATTCGGGTGAGTGTAAAGAGTGTGGGATTAAGAAGTTCCCTATCCGCCCACATGAACAATCTAGTGATAGTGGCATGGTGAAGTGGGAATACCTAGACTATGAAAAAAAACGTATTCAAAGATGGCAGCTAGAAGTCTAAGCTCGCTCACCAACACAATGAAACCGCAAGTCTTCCACCGGTGAACAAAATGTTGAGAAGCTTCCAAAATTTCCTTTACACAACTTCGATATAAGTGGCGTGCAGGCCAAGACAAAGAACTCCTTGATAACTTGCCCGAGATGCTTACCTATCCGTGGTTGACTTCGTGAGAGAATTATACTTTTAAGGAGCGTAATGAAGTTCAGTCCATGCATACCGGGTCAACAACCGATAACTATATTTGTTCAAATAACCTATCGCTGTTGATCCACGACATTTACACCATTGAGAAGGAAACACACTACTATGTGTCTCGATGATAGGGAACATGACACACTTTTTGTTCAACATTGTTTTATGAAACATTTTGAGTACTTAAAGCGTAAAAGGCAATGTCCCCAAACAAAGACTATGTATTTTCGATGGTGTTGCATCACAATTCAAAGCAGCCAGATCATTTTATTTTGTTGGAAGGTACGGTTGTGATACGAGGTCAACATGATGTGGAACTTCTTTGGATCAAACCATGGAAAACGTGAACATGATGGGAAGGCGCCAGAATTGAAAAGATGGATACGAGGTTCACAAAATTTTTAAACATCCCCGACATTAAACTAGATAATGCCCATGATGTGGTGAAAATTGCGAGAAAACAATTTCAATGTGGTACATCCGAGTGGACTGAAAATGGAAGTAAAGTTCGAGATACTTCGGGAAATAAAACCCGAGGATATCAACAGAAAAAGGCTTGGGGTGCGAGACAATTCCGTAAACCAGTGCAAATTCATTCACCCATGGATTCAAAGACAGAAATCCAACACGCCTACATACCGTAAAAGCTATCATGTTTGAGAACGAATTGTATGTAGATGAATGGGACCTTGTAGTCGCTGAACCATCCTCCAATGTTCATGCGGATGTGGAAGAGACCCGCAAGTCTACCAGTGCCACTATACTCAACCTTGGCAAATGTACTTGCGTAAGCACTTAGAGAAGGAGACGACTTTGCAGTTTGTCGCACCTAAAGGGAACGAGGAGGATTCTCAGATTTTGGATGTTGCTATGCACCAAGCCAAAATTTGAAGTTGAAAATGACTTCAAGCAGAATCGAAACTTGTTTATGAGAGGTGAAACCGTTGTGGAGGGCATTTACTATAGAAAGAAGCCTCTGGTCCAAAGATGATGTATGAGTTGTTGACAAACGAGCCAAAGTCACTTGTATTCTCTACTCAAATTTGTGCTATTCGAAGTTCCCATGCAAAGCAGATCAAGAAAGGTGCTCGAATCAAGCATGTGCTAGACCACCAAAAGTGATGAGGAAAAGATTCTAGAAAACTTGCCCGAGGTTTTATCCGATGAAGATAGCATGTCCGATGAAGAATAGCCGAACACATTCTTACAGTGTTAGGAAATGATTCAGAAATTTTGAATATGTTGTTGTGTCTTGCCTTGTTTGGGAATAATATAAGAAACTCAATTCCATGCTCAATTGTATTTTGATGTCCCTTGTTTCAATGTAATATGTTTGCTTCTCGATGTAATATGTAATTGTATTTTGATGTCCCCGATGTAACATGCCCTGTGTTCACCACATGTTTCACCACATGTTTCACCACATGTGTTTCACCACATGTGGTGACACATGTGTTTCACTACATGTTTCACCACGCGTTTCACTTTCTCTCTCTTCTTCTCGACACCGATAGATCCTTCCGAACATTTTTCTACTGAAATGCTTTCATTTTCCTTAAATTCTCTGGTCCCATCAATTCCTCTCATCATCCTTTCACGGGACACCGCATTGCAAAAAATCATTATGGGATGGCGAAAATTAATGACCTCGGGCAACCCAAAAGGCCCGAGATGCCATTCTTCTTGCTCCCGACCGAAGTTTACGCTTTATTACAAATAGCTCGGGAGGCATACATCTCTTGAGGCAGTCCTTGGGAAGCGCTTTTTACGATTTCTGATTTCTACCGGGTGGGAAGCGCTTTCACTTTTACGATTACAAAGAGCTACTACAGCAGACATGGCCAACTTCACCTCTTGATGCTGCAAAAACGATGGAGTGCCTGAATGGGACAATGTGACCGTGAGAAGAAGAGCCCATAATACCTAGGCGTGCTTGTCCCGATTTTCAGCCATGCGGGAATGGATGGACATGCTCGGATACGTAAATTACTCTATTCACCTGATGAGAATATGACCACGTAAATGCTGAAAACTCTCACCAGGGAGGTTGAATTGTATACCACGGCTCCCCGGACCTCTCAACTTACTCTGCCTCCACCGAATTTTTACACACCAAAGATTTTGGCCCGCTCCTCATACTATTGACCGGGATCTCGCAAAGGTTGAGACCTTTTCTGCTTAATGGCTACCAAGCCTTTACGCTAGACAGGTTCCTCTTTTGTTATGATAGGTTGTTTACAGAGGACCAATTCCTTCACTTCAGGGATATGTACTATCATCACAAGGCCTTGCGCTATTCTGTTTGGTAACACTCCACCATTATGGTTTTTTGCTTTCCCTCCAGAATGGGAGCAAATAGGCTGGGAAGCTAACCCGGTGGCCACTGATCTGGTGATCATAGAAGATGACGAGGAGGAGTTGGACCCAGATCTCTTTTTGATAGACCCACAGGAATGAAAACAAGTGTATATAATCTGAAATGTAACCTTATGTAATCATTTTATATGTTTAATATAAATCTTCACTCTTCAATCTTTACTGTTTAATTGACAGGGTGAAAGTGACACACAGAAAAATTACATTAAGGATGAACGGAATGGGACAGAGAAACACATGATGAAACCCACCACTGGAAATCTGTCACATCAAATGCAAGTTCAATCATTCAAAAGTTGGCTGTGCAGGAAAGATTGGAGGGAAACCCTAAATCTAGTTTTGCATGCGGACATTGGCTTATCCCGATCCAAATGGCGAAGAAAACAGAAGGAGAACACGGGCACAAACAATTTCGCCAGTTCAAATGCAGTCGTCGCATCTGGTAAGACCTATACTGGAGCAAATAAACCAGGAACAGAGGCGGATATTAGAGGAGCGGAGGACCCATGAATTCCGAGGTATTCTAGGCTTAAAACATAGGTTAATTCCCCGATGGGGCTTAAAGAATTAGAAGCCAAGGCGCTGATAGGCGGTTGCCTTTCTTATTACTAATGATGTTGTTTTACACGATGCGCCGAGACTTAACAGAGCTGGTGCAGCCGCATGTGGTTCTGGGGGTGGCGATGATTCGAGGATGAGTTCGCAGCCTCCCCCATGCTTGAGGAAGAGGATATGTTCATCGAACTAAAGCAGAAATGATCCATGCTTCAGCCATTAAAAAGTGCTCAATAGGCCACCGCATGGAGACACAACAACCCGAGACAATACTTTGTGAATCAGATCATAAGTGGGAGCGTAAACGAAGCTCATGTTTTAGTGTTGCTTGGATTTCACCAACTATTCAGCCAAAAAACTTGATGAAATCTTGGACATACTTGAAGAAGAAGAGTTACTGATCTCTCAATGCAGATCCGATTGAGGCCCAAGAATCAGATGTCATCATTAACCTCTTCAAAACAGCTATTATTATATCTCTAATGCATTTTGATAATACTAGAAGCTCGTGGTTATAGTTTTCCCCGATTTTTCTCGCATACTTCATTTCATAAGAAGTATGAACTATTCTACCGGTGTGGTAGATTTCCATATGTATTTTTCTCCCTTTGAAATATAAAAAACAACGCTTTGCATCACCACAGCTTTTTCACCACATTTTTCACGAAAGCTTTCACCACAGATTTCACCATAATCGGCCCGGGGCATTGACCATTTTTTGACCCTACGAAAAATGGAATGGCTCTCGATTCCCGATAGTATCTTGACCGATTTTGGTGACAAAGAATATATGGATCCCAAATTAGGTCCCCGAATTGATATGAGGCCAAAATTCATTGAGCTCGCTTTGTGCAAAGATTCTTGCAAGGCCACTAACTTTTGCTTCTTGGAATTTCGTGTTTTTCTTTTTCGGTTTTTTTTGAACTCTATTTCTTTTGAACCCGAGCCACCCATCTCATATTTTCCTATTTGTCGAAATTTGGTTACCATATTTTTTGTTAGTGTGCGGATCATAGATTCTGCACCTTCAAATTCCTTGTTTGCATTTTATAATTAATGATAAAAAGTTCAGCTAACCGAAAAGAACAAGTGGAAACTTCGAGAAACAAGCTTAAAGCAAAACAAGTTCTATTGCAAAACAAGGACTATTGCAAAACAAGTTCTCA
This sequence comes from Isoetes taiwanensis, assembly GCA_021234155.1. Taxonomy (NCBI): domain Eukaryota; kingdom Viridiplantae; phylum Streptophyta; class Lycopodiopsida; order Isoetales; family Isoetaceae; genus Isoetes; species Isoetes taiwanensis. The sequence goes on along the minus strand of JAJEKV010000001.1, from coordinate 19,528,484 downwards.
TTAATGAAAAGCCTTTTACAAAGAATAGTCACAAGGACTATTGCCAAAAAATTGAAACCGGGGTTACAATACAAATCTAAACTAATCAGTAGGGGCCATCTTGAGCTCTATATGGAGGTCGCCCTCAGGGGCATACATCTTCATTTCGAGGAGTCGCCTCGTCATCATAACCTGCATGCACCCACTCGAAAGCACCCGCAACGGGTTTAATGGCTTGATGATCCATGATGAGCTTCTCCACCTCGGTGGAGGAACTTGGCCACCATCAGAATCGGGCGCCTCCTCCGGTGGAGGAAGACACGGATCCTCCGCGCAGAAGCCACGGATTCTCGACCGTCTTTTGCCTCAAAGGAGCAGCACAATGGCCGGGATAGTGAGTCGCGAGTGTAGTCTTGAACTTGGCCATGGCGGAAGTGAAGGAGATGGACGGAATAGGGAAGGAGTGAAGGAGATGGCGGAATAGACGATGGGGACTAATGAAGCCGCAGGCGTAAATTTTGGGAATAAAAGGGATGCAAATCGTAGGCATCCATAATGATTTTGGGAATGAGGCGTAAGAGGAAAGGGACGCTTGCATGCATGCCACCTAGGCTCCAACATGCCACGAAAGGGTCAAGCATGCCACATAGACCGAAAGCATGCCACCTAGGCTCCAACATGCCAAGGTGGCTCAAACATGCCACCTAGGCTCCAACATGCCACGTAAGCACCAACATGCCACCTATGATTCACCACATGATTCACCAAATGCACCACATGATACACCACATGCACCATTTGCATCACCAAACATGTTGGTCAATGGAAGTCAAACATGTAACAAAGGTCATGTAAAGGCTCAAGCATGCCAAGGTGGCTCAAATATGCCACCTAGGCTCCAACATGCCAAGGTGGCTCAAACATGCCACCTAGGCTCCAACATGCCACGTAAGCTCCAACATGCCACCTATGATTCACCACATGATTCACCAAATGCACCACATGATTCACCACATGCACCATTTGCATCACCAAACATGTTGGTCAATGAAAGTCAAACATGTAACAAAGCTCATGTAAAGGCTCAAGCATGCCAAGGTGGCTCAAATATCCCACCTAGGCTCAAACATGCCAAGGTGGCTCAAAGATGCCACCTAGGCTCCAACATGCCACGTAAGCTCCAAAGATGCCACCTATGATTCACCACATGATTCACCACATGGTTCACCAAATGCACCACATGATTCACCACATGCACCATTTGCATCACCACATCTATCACGACATGTAACACCACATTGTCATGAATCTTTGAATACATCAATTTCTTTTCCGAGATTTGAACTCCACCGTGTTGCTCGTCACCCGGAAAAAGTCTATTGTATACAATAGTATACAACAATGTACATTAGAGTGTCAATGAAAGAATAGGTTACAAGAATAATCTCTTTGGTTACAATAATACAAACATGTGATTACAAGTAAAGATCTATTGATCTGTCAACCTCAGCTTCATTACTACAAAGAATCGTGGCTTCACAACATCAATCATCATTCTCACAAGTGTCCAACATGCGCCAACTAGAAATTGGTACACCCCTGCAACAAACATATCGGGCCTCACATTGGATGAGTAATACCTTCAAATTTACTTAACTCACCTTGCATTGGGATAGTATGTCCAAGTCTCAAGATTTCGCAGACCACAACATGCTTTACAAAGACACATATAGCAAGACACATATATGCTTCGAAATGTCTTGGAGGTGTCTTTTGCTTGGAATTCTCGCTCTTGCTTTTTCTCCGAGACACTTCCAAACCAAAATTTAATGATTCGGTAACTATATGGGTCAAATTAAAAAGAAGACAGCACAAAAGGTTGGAAGTTACCTTGTGACTTACATTCACCAAACGCATTTGTTCGGATCATAACCCGATGCATCCGGCGATTTGGCAGATTGGTGTGGAGCATGACTTAATGCATCCGGCCGATTCGGATTGTTGTCCGGTTGGAGCACCCAATCGAGCTTGACTTGACTTGGCACTTTAGATACACAAAGCGGGAGAAGCAAAAGAGACTAAGCCAGCCCGGGATCTTGTTTTATGTCTGCCTTACTCCTTTTCGAAGTTTCGCTGATGTATCTAATTAACCACCGAAAGTGGCGCCGATGTCATCCTAGGGGCAAATTATATACCGCAAAACGTAAAACGAAGGAGACTAATCCAGGCTTACTCTCTTTTCGAGTTTCCGGCTTGATGTATCTAATTCGCCACCTAAAATAAGTGAGCAACCTCATCCTAGGGGGCAAATTAGACACATCAAACAGGACAAACGAAAGAGACTAAGCCAGGGTGAAAGATTAGGAAGTCCACTAATCCTAATTGGCATCTGTCCCTTACATCAGGCCCTTAGCATGTAAACTAAGCTACCTATAAGTGCTCACCTGTAAGTGCCTCAGTAGCTTGAAGTTGCTTTTGATCCTCCCTACTCACACCTAAGGCTTGTACCCATGTTTGTAGAAAATTCATGACAACAATTCTCAATGCAATGCTGATTACAAATCCCCGCAAAGTGAACGAAATTTGTCAATGAGAATACAATTATACTAAGCACTTCAGGAATTTTGTTATGAAGTACCTCAAGAGGCTGAGCAGACATGGAAGATGGTATTGGTGACTGCATTCAGCAATCAAAGTTGGTAGTGGTTTCCCCAATAATCTTCAGCCTTATCAAGGTTTATCCTTAATCATTCCTTCCCATTTTTTTAAATCTTTATTCATCTTCTCGGTCTGGAACTCAAGTTGCTGAACCTTCATTTGTAGCACCTGCAGGCTTTGATCACAAGTTTGCAACCTTGCCTTACATCAATCACTTCGATCTTGTAGAGTTGATCCATTCTCCCAGTGTCCTGTTGAATTCAACTGGAAAGTAATCCAAGGTTAGTACCACATGACACAACAGGCACCACTTTACACACCACAAATTCCATCATGAAAAACTTTGCACCACAAATGGCGTCATATTCACCACATGTGGTGTGGCATGTGGCACCAGGGTGGCGTCATATTCACCACATGTGGTGTGGCATGTGGCACCAAACTGGTGCCACATGACACACCACCTATGGCACCACAATGCACCCAAGGCACCACATATGGCAATCCATTACTTCGCACCACAAATGGCGTCAAAGACACCACATGTGGTGCAAAATGTGGATCCATAGTGGTGCCACATTAGACACCACATGTGGCACCACAATGCAAAGAAGGCACCACATCCGGCATCCACCACCCCATATGTGGCAGATAGCGTGGTGCAATATTTAGCGCAGCAGTTGGCACCACATATGACAGACAATCCACCATTCACAAGTATCACCATATCTAACATCACATATGACACTAAGTATAGAAACATATGGAAGCCAATTCACTATTCAGATAAGGTACCACTTTTGGTACTATATGTGACACTACATATGCTACAAACTACATTATTAACATATAATTGGCACCATATGACTGTCCCCAGAACACATTTGGAGCTACATACTCATGTGGAACTGAAATTATCCACCACAACTTCGAAACTAGCGGCACAAATTTCCTACACATAACTTACAACACACCCAAATGAAGAAGAAGTAAGTGGTGTACCCTGATTGTTCAAGCTTGCTAGACCTTTGCTGGAAAATAACAGTTCAAATATTAAATTGCATCATATAGTGGTTCCGTAAGAAGAGGGTTGAAAAGTACCTATTTTTTCAGTTGATTTTCCCCGAGATTCTTCTTACAACTTGAGGAGGCTTGAATTGTGGCCTAGTCATTTCAAGAGAGGAAGCATCATCGTGGGCGTGTTGCTCTGCTTCCTCACTATTTGAAATTTCCTCTTACGTTGGGACGGAGAGTCTTCGACCCTTTTTTCTCTTAACTGTTGCCAGAAACTCAACCAGTTTATTTCTTTTCCTTTTGTGTGAAGGTAATACGCAACAGCCATAGTCTGTGAGGCCATGCCTCCCCAGGCACACTTCCTGCCTGTGATTTTTTTGTAAAGGCACATATATTCATTATACCTCTCCTTGCTCAGATTCTTCAACCTGCATGATGAAATAAAACAATATTCTAAACAATGAACAGAATCATGGGCATCCCCGAATCTAGAATGCAACCCACCGTAAGTGGATTTTCCTAATACTTTCGGTCCCCAAACGGACTCAATTTCTTCTTGTGTGGCGTAATGCTTTTCTTTGCCCAATACATTTCCTTGTAGGTGTATCCCGTGGCATTCAAGTCCGGTATGATCGAGCCATTTAAATGATCGATCTTCTTGCCAGAAATCAGAAATGGTCTTGGCGGATTAAGGGAGCGTGATCAGAGTTTTTGAGGGAAAATGAAAATTCAGAATCAGAAATGGTCTTGCCGGATTAAGGGAGCGTGATCAGAGTTTTTGAGGGAAAATGATCGTGTACATTGCTGAATAAGACTGAATAAGACTGAAAGGACAAAATTTTGAATAAGTAATCATGTGTATATTTGAAAAAAATAACTGCCTCTCCCACTACAAATTCGGTAGTTCCCACCACACTTAGCACCCAAAAATGTGGTGCTAAAATGCACGTTTTTGTTCCACTACAACATGCTTTCACCCTGATATAGAAGATAATGTCCCCAAAGAGGATCAACACCACGCTCTACAAGCCTGTCAACTGCAAGTGAAGAGTCAAACATGACGAGGAAGAAATTATTATCTTTATCCAAAACTTTTAGAGATGCATAATAAGAGAGACCCAGTCTTTGAAGGTGAGGTTTTGGCCAGAATCCAACTCTCTTGAGATCCAGAAACTGTCCAGTGAAATGGCAAACAACTGCATGAGACACAAGGTTCTAAGCACACTGCAAATGAGCATTATGGTCAATTTCGACAACTAGTAGACCAGCCTGTATAAAAGCATTTGAACACTGCTGTGCCTCATAGAATACACCCTCAGGAGGCAACTGAACATCCATATGGTCATTTTGTGCTCGTAACTCATTTAGATATGAGCTTAATTCTTTCTTGTTATTCTGTAACATAATATTCAATGCAGCAGAAACACGAGCAGATTGCACACTGGATGTCAAATCACGTTTGATCCAATCGCTAAATCGTATAGAAGGTGCTCTAGCCATAGCATCAGAAGAACCCCAAGGAGCAGAAGGAGCAAACACGCGCCCAGCAGAAGTAGACAAAAAAGAAGCAGAAGCAACAGTAGAAGTATTTACAGTGGTCTCTACTTGAGAAGTAGACAAAGGTGCAGATTTAGAAAGAGGGAAAAGTGTTGCAAGCTTATACTCATATTAACAAGAGAAGGGTCAAAAGCAAGAGGATTGAGGCGAGAATTATTGGGTAAATCAGGCCCAGCAACGCTGGACACCGTTACTAGTGTATTATGATGGAGTGTTATTAATAAAGTCTGACGTCTTTCAAAAAAAAAAAAAAAAAGTCAAACATTCGCCATTAGCCAATCAATTTTATTATTTTAAGAATAGAATCTTATACTATAAAATTATAATGTATGTCCGTTGTGAATGGTGCCCTAATTTGGAGGTCTAAAATCATTAGATTTCTATCCGAAGGCCTAGATTTATTGCATGATATTCCACCACCTACAGACAACATGATAATCACAACAAGATAACTATTCACAACATGTAGCTCTGCCAGCTGTCATACACCCTGCACAAGAATTCACGTGTTAGTAGCAAAATGCATAAGAGTTATCAAGTATTAAAGCCATCACAAGCAATGACTGACTGACAGCAAGAACACACATATAGAATCCACCACATGCAGAAATCCACCACATGCACCATAATATCTGCCAAACAGATGCTCCTCACCATATCTATACAGTTTATCGTCTAGAATCCCCCCAAGTAGATCTAGTGTAAGGGAGAAACTACAAGCGACAAGAATCCTCTGAGCATCTAAATGGTTGGTTAACATATATAACCATTCCGTACCAGTAGCAAATGCAACCTAGCCAATCTCTAGAAAAAAAACCTTATGACAAGCTAACACGCTCGTGCTTGCACAAAACACCATATGATGAGCTTTATTGCACGCATCATAGTATCACAGATATGTACATGGAGCATATCTCCATAATGGACATCTTTCTTTCACTAGACTATCAGTAACCACATGATATTGTCCCATACAAATACCATTCGGCTACCTTACCAGCACTCACAAGCATCCCTAGGATAAGCATTAGCCCATCCTCACAGAAGAAAGAGTGAATTATAGAGAAGGCGTAGCCTGGATCCCCTACCAAGGTCTACTAATCTCGGTTAATACAAACACTCTTAAGTGTAGTTAACTATAGCTTACGAATTAGGTCTTCGCTAATTTTACAAGGCTTTCCACGGAGTGCTCTGTAAGAGACATCAGTTTGAGGCAAGCCCAATTTCCTTCAGAGGGCCTTTCCACAAGGATTATATTGAAGCTCTCCTAATACAAACATATGACTAATTTAAGGTCTGCTCTCATACAACAGACCACCACTATACACTGCCATAATGCCGCAACCAATTTCATGGCTCACTTGAGATCAAAGCTTCCTTTGCTTGACTAGCAAAACTTCTTGCACGATATCTCTTAAAATCAACTTCACTCTTTCTCTTTTCGCCTTCCAGTTCCTGCTTTTGTCCTAAATTATTTCCATCGCCCTTATATTAGAATTCTTGCTGACGTGGCAAAGCCTCATGGCCATAGTTAGGAGTTAGCAGTTAGCTAATGGCTAACGCCAAAATCACATGTAACTAGTTATCTATAAAGTTAATAACGTGTTATTTTTCTGCCAAAAGAAAAATCAGATTTTAAATTTTTTGAAATATGATCTTAACAAATCTGATCATGCTGATTATAAATATGCAATCAGAATTTGAAAATACTTACTCTAACATGCTAAAAAATCAGAATATACCTCAAACCTTTGATGCGATGGCTCAAACCTTTGAGTCATGGCAATGACTTTGTGGGCTAGTGGTTCTGCTGGAAACCCATTCGGCAGGCAGCCTGCTGGTTTGCCCAGCAATAGGGTGGATTGTTCGGTAACTACAGCTGGCTGTCAACCCATGGTCAGCCTATGATTATTTACACAATTTTAAAGGGCGTTCACACAATTTTTTAATGGTTTAACAACCATTATCTAATACCATACTATAATTTAGTGCTACCACTAAATTTTATATCCCATGGAAGTAGCCTATTAGTCCCATGGGTTAAGGCATGATATCCCCAGTCTGCCTAGCCATGGTACACCATGACAATCCAGACTAGAGAATAAGCAATAAGCGACCCCCATTAAATAATCCACGGCAACCCTATACCATAGAAATATTACTTTACCACATGTATATCAAAACATGCATGTTCACATTCACAATAGTGGTCTGCAAATTTTTGCATAACAATTTGAAGATTAGACAATGAACCAAACAAAATGGTTGTAATCATTTTCAACCTAAATCAGATTAGCTTTTTGAATACTGCATTTTGATTTCTACATCATGGAACCAGTTTGAGTTCATTGACGGACTGAAACCACAAAAAAACAAGTCCACAAAACAGAGAATACATAACTTACGGGCAGATCACACAAATTTGCAGAGCTTTGAACCAATTCAAACGTTCTTGTAGCACCAATTCTCAGAAAAAATCCAAATCAAACTCCACTCTGTTAGCCAAGAAAACAGAGTGAACAAGTTTGGGGGAATTTTTGGTACACTGAAATAATGCCATCTTTTTTAATGATGGCAGTTAAAAAATTCCTATAATTGAAATACATTCTCGAATATATAATGTACTCGAATGGCCCCTTCTTTTGTCACCCTAGCGTGCTTTTACCCAAGGAGAAAATGATACAACATGCCCAAACCCATGGATAGATGCCCTCATGGTAAGTTTCACTTTGCAGTTCTAATTACCATAGGTTTATGCTTATAGACATTTTATTTCAAAATTGTGCATCCACTATGTGATCTTTGTACTGGATGCATATAATGTGGAAATATAAAGACATGATAGTTTTGCTATATGGGATTCTTTAATGTTGAATCAAGTGTTACAAATCAATTTAAAGAATTAGCCAATATAAGTTGAAAAAGAGAATGGCTGAGGAATATTTTTAATCTTTGTAATTTACAATATAGCAAGCAATTACATTTTACAACCATGAACTACTCCCTTTCCATGAAGGTGCAATATAAATAAACATTATCAATCCTTGGATTATTAGGCCCATATAGCGAAGCCACGTTATGGCACTACAACAAGAACATTTTTTATGTAGAGAATAATGGATGCGTTGAATCTAGGAAGGGAGGAAAATGGATTTAAATGAAAAGATAGTGAGTAAAGAAGCCTGAAGAAATCTTTGTATATGTTTAAAAACTCTTGTATGCAAAGTCAAATCTGATTGTATAATGAGAATGCACAACGTATTTGACTTGGCCTCACTATAGTAATATAATGTAATAGAGGCCACCTTTATGAAATCTTAGATGGCCATGACTTAATCTTGGAAGTAAAAAGGTAAAGGGTAACGAATATAAAAGTAGTGGATCATTTTTGGGTTGCCCCTAGAGGGGCAAACCCTCGTTTGTGTGGGGTTTATGGCATATCTTGGGTATATGCTGGAATATCCTCAAAATATGCTGGTGACTGCTAAAAACTCATTATCACCAGTAAACTGGCGGTCAGGTGCGTTCTGGTTCAACCGATATTCCAACCGGATAACTGGCAGCTTCTAAGAACACCTCCTGATGGAGTCCCTTGGCAGAAACCAGAAGCTTTGGATTCACCATTTTCGAAATTTTTTTGCAGCTGCATCATTCTTACAGTATGCCACAGAGAAGAAGAGGAAGAAAGATTGAATAAGAAGGAAGAAGAATCCAGAATCCGAGCTCTTTTTACTCCGACAGAGGTACTTCCTGTTAAATCTTGTAGCAGCGGCATCATAAGCCCGGGCTGCTTCTTCCGGCCAAACTTCTTTTTCAGGCTATCTTTCCCTTTGATCATAGTATTTTTTGAAACGCCCGAGCGGTGGATCTCACTTGCATGCCGGTTGGGTATAGAGTCTTAAACAGTTTCGGTGGCAACATGTGTTTTTTCAACAGATCATTCTTTCCTCTTCTTTCTTCTACCATTTTGTGCACATATTTCTGCTCATATCCTGGTGGATTTCGTACTCCTTGGTGGCATCTTTGCAGCAACAACATCTAGGAAGAGGGTACGATCTTATCATTATTTGATCTCATATGCACGAAAAACAGTATGTTTTTATGTTCAAAACGCAAAATAGCTGACTTTTACTTGCCTGCTGGCGAAGAGCATCAACATGCAGTTTTGTAAAGTTTAGTTTTAAATTGAATGCTCTATCACTCATGAAGATGCCTAATATTTGTTGGTTTGTTTCTTAATGCAGATAAACAAGAGGAACAGGTCGTTCTTGGCTTCCAAGGGTTGCTTTAGAATCGTTCTACTGGAGGTGAGGCACTCCATGATTTGATCTCATTTATGCTGGAGGTGTCATTTTTGGCGAAGGATTTCGTCCACGACTAGGCAGATGAATGGATGAAGAGCTGATTTAGCTAGCATGGTCATGCTTGAGCAATTGCCTTGGGAGTCCTAACAGGTGGAACCAAACTCCTCCTTCCTTTTCTTTGTGTCTTTCCGCAGATTTTCTCGATTTTCCGTGGTTTCTAACCGGTTTTCCGTGGGTTCCTTTGCTTGTACAAAATCCAGGATATTTGTGTTGGATTTGGGCTCCATTTTATGCACAATCGATTCACTTTTTGTGTGTCTTTTTTCTAACAGACATGGAAAGCGTCTGTAACAATTAATGACTTGATTTCTGGCTCTGAGCTGTCTGTTTACCTTGTGCATTTCGATAGGGGCAAAATGGGCTTATCGAGGAGTAAAATCGCTTTTCCCAGGGCAAAAAATCGGGTCCTTGCCCTTTAGGAACCTTCTTTTTTTGTAAGTTCGTTGTCGCTTTGTATTTTGCTATTTGGTGTTCTTAGCCCCTTTGCATCTCCTCGATTTTGTCATTCTACATAAAGTCGTGGATAAAAGATATTTGATGTATTGTTAAAAATCTCATTGCACTATGTATATTAAAACAAGCATGTTCTTTGGTTATGCTTTATGTGGTGGATAAACGCAGCTTTGCCTTTTATTTTCTTGGCAATGAATGATTATTTTAGAAATGGAATAGTCATTCTTATGGATTGCTTCATTTTAGATGCTAAGTCGCTTTTGCGATTTTGTTAGATTGTTTTGTCCGATTGTTTACTGCTGATTAAACCAAGAAACCTGAAGATGGATGGATGTGTTAACTTTGAGCTTTGGACCACTTTCGGCGTAGATGACGCCAATCAGCATTTATGTCTATGGTTTTCTAATATTGGTGCTTTCTAATCCGTTGCTTTGCATTGTTAGAGGTTTAATTTATAGAGCTAACACAAAACGAAAGCAATTTGTTTGTCTAATTTCGTGAATTTGATTCACAGAGTTGTAAACAACAATTGGCTTTGTTCTATTCTTTTCAAGGAATGTGGGGTCTTCTACTAAAATTTCTGGCTTAGGTATCGCACCTCTGTTTTGACACTATAACTATTTTTGTTGTAAGGTGCATGTAGAAAACACGTTTGGACGACCATTTTACTATATTTTCATTTGGTACTTTTGATGTATAGGAGTATTAAGACTTGGAGCAAGCAATTATTGTTTCCGGTTTGTCTCCAAATAATCTGATAATTGTTTGCAGATCTGCAGATTATTTGGAGCAAGCAACCGTTGCATTTGAAGACTTGTCATAGGCTAGCAAGCAAGTCTTGCAAAACAACGCCATGCCATCATCTCGTTGTCTTTCATTTCTCGCAAGAACGCTGAGCAAGCAACTGTTGCATTTAAAGACATGTGTACACAACAGATATAAGACATGTCTTTACATGGAATGCACTGAATGCCCAAACAATCTAAGACATGTCTTTACATATAATGCACTCCATGCCGTGCATGACTTTTGCTTATGTACCCAAAAGTCCCCTTCAAAAGAGAAAAATCACCGAAAGTAACATAGTATGCATAAGGTTTATAATATATCCAATAACCTCTAGATGGTTCTTCATTTAATATCGGATGTTCCTTTGAATATCAACATTTTAATATGCTGTAATGCGTGGCAGAATGAAATTATGTTTTAAGGCTACGGTTGATAAAGATATGTAAACATTAGAATGTTTCATGCTGGGAATTCTTAAATGCATCTTGGAATGTTTGTTAAAATGTTACTCTAAATCAAGCAACAAGCCATGAAAGACTTTGCAAAATTCTTGAATGTTTATCAAGGTCGCTTTTATATGGAATGATAAAGGAGTAGTTACATGTGTTGTGTTACTTAAGAAATAAAACAACTACCATGAAGAAGATGAGAAATATTTGCTTCAAGCGAGGCAACATTTTACATCCATTACTTTGGGATGCTTTCCTCTTAGATGTTACTAAAGGGCATGAGGGCATCTAATAGACGCCGCCTCTTGCCTTGAAACATTTTCCTAGGATGTTCGCCTTGCACAATCGTGACAATTTAGGGTTATCCTTTTTTGGAGCTAATGGCTACATTTTCCTACTCAATTTTTACAAGGTCATTATACTTTCGCATAGAAAAAGAACACGTAATTAGTCAAACTTCTACGTTGAGCCCAACATAATACATTGTTCTCGGAGTTCAACATCGCAACCCCAAGGTACAATGTTGTTAAACCTGAACATAATTGGGGATGAATCCGAAAGAGACAACAATTTTATCAAATTTGCACGGCCTATAAACACACAACCTCTACTTATGCACGACAAACGCCGACCATTATACAACGCCATAAAATGCGCAACAAAAAGCAGACATCATATCTCGCAAGTGATTATAGACTTGCTATAGCCTCACACAACTTTATACCAAAATGTTGGGTGTTAACAATATACACCAATTTCCAACGGCATTATGAGTGCCTCCTCAAAATATATAACTCCATCACACTTTGGTAGAACATTATTTTTCACCCATGCCATACCATATAAGTCTTTGTTAAGCCATATAATGTTTTATTTACTATAGAGATGATTTATCCCATTCATGTAGAGCTTTGAGAATTGAATCGAATTGAATTGGTTTTAACTCCCACATAGATAATAATTGAAATGTACATACATAGGTAATACCAAAGAAGCAATAGTATTATCATCATTTGCCAATGTCTCACATTGCTATGATGCTACCATAACATGATACACAATTTGATCAAGTCGCGCAATGTCGGGCACACGCGCTTACTTCTTCATCCATGTAGTTGGTGCATATTTTGATCCTGGTCATATGCCCTTGATCACCATGTCGCCAAATGCCTAAAGCGTGACAAGAATTATCACGCCTCCAATGTTACTTGTGTCATCACACTCTTGGTATATGGTATCATTGGGAATCGAAAATGCCATGCTCATGTGCATGGGATACCAAGTGTAGAAATGAAGAAGCTCATTGCAAATGTGAAAGAAATATTTTGCACCAACGAGGTTGTCAAGTTGGCCCCTTTTTATAACATGCCATTTAGCATATTCCCCCTCTCCAATAGAAATAAAAGGTTCCCATGTCTACGAGAGTCTGCAGGTGAGCATATTTATGTTATTGTTATGCTCAAACAAGCTACTTGAATTCCTGACACGAGATGGCATGTGTAACGTGATTATTCTTTGCCCAAAAGTCACCTTCATTGAGGCTTGAATTGAGGTACGTAACTATCCTTTCCATCCTCTCCTCTATTAGACTTCTCCTTATGCTTTTGCCATCCTTGTTCCATACCGAGCACCAAAGACCAATACGTTACACTCAAACCCCAAAATCCATGTGTCCTACCGGATCCTAGTCCAAGAGGACCTCATCATCTAAAGAGGAGTTACTGATGCAAATAGGTGTCATCACCAACACAAAATGTCAATGTTTTAAAATAGGAATTTTCGTTGATCGTAAAAATATGACTTTCAGGTATGATTTAAGCCACTTCAACCTTCGGCCATGGAGGGCAACCCTCCGTGCGCAGCACCTTGTTATTTTTATTTTGAAGATCAAGTTTTGTTATTCTAGCTATGGTATCGCTAAGGCTCTTTCCTCCAATCCTATTATGGAATATATCTTCTATGAAATCCAACATATCAAAACGATCTTGTCCATATGCTTCAATGCATCCTTTCCCAAAACAAGGCTGCATTTTTGGAGTGAATGGCTCTCACAATGCTGCAGCGATGGTAGGACGAGGAATTCATAGTGTATCCAATTTGCTTTTGTCGAAGAAAAAAGATGCGGAGTTGATGATTCAAAAACATGTGGACAGCAACTTTTTTGTAACAGATCTAGAGACAATTGAAGAGCTATATATACCAATACCAGGATCAGTTGACTATTTCAAAAGTCAACAAATTTTCACTGGAAATAGAAGCATAGGAATAATTGTTCAGGGGAGCAGGCAAAGGGTGGGTGAAGAAAGCCTTTTTTTGGGCGATGGGCAGTTTATAACTCTAGCTACGGCAGGATTACGATGTGCTGATAGACCTATTCATTTTCCCATCCATAGGGGTCTTATTAATTGTAAAGCCTTGCTTGAAGATTGTAATGCGTTCAATTTGGTCAAAATGCTGAGAGAAATTGAGAGTTCTTTTGCTATGGTTGGGCTCTTTGGCCACCATTTCATAGCTGCTAGATCTGGCCCTGGATCTCCCACATTGTTTATGGGAAAAAGCCAACAGAATGTTACTGTGGTTTCTTCCATGTTGATGGGCTTGGAAGCCATGTATTCTCTAAAATTTGAAAGAGAATTCGACGAATGTGAAGGAGTTATGATCGATTTTTATGGAAACATGCAAGATTTCTCATTCAGATAGTACGATGAACATAAAGGATAAGTTTTCATATTGTAGACAAAGCTCAAGTATTAAGGGATTGGCAAAAGGCATATATCTTCACATTCAGTTTGAATTTATTTTGATCATCTATTTCATTTGGAAGAGAGATTAACACATGATTGTACTCAAATAAGATACGAGTAATTTGGATTGACCACTAGTTCGATAACTCTAATGCTAGAGAGTTGAAATGTGCAATCTAAACCTTGATCTTGGAAGCACTCTAGCCCTTTTAAATTATACTGTGTATTTTCATTTTTATGGAAAAGTAACCTCAAATATGTCAACAATATTTAATGGTGCTCACACCTTAGCCACCAGTTAAATAGCTTAAATTTGTAAACTAATTATCATATCAACCATGAAGAATGCTCAACAACAAGATAGGTAGAACATGATAGAATCGAATATATAGATAGATATATATTATTTTAACATCCAAGGGGACCCTATAACGAGCCATGGGAGTAGTCTATACATAGTATGACTCTGGTCTATCTCGAAGAAGCGTACCCTTTGTTTAGTTGGAAAGGCTATATGCAAACATCTTTTACAACATTCATTAAGCAAAGCATTTATGCTTGAGGATCAAAAATATTGTTAGCCCTATGGGGTAACATAGGTATAAGTGGCATAGACCACATGTTCTTTACCATATTGGACTCCTAGATCTGGGGCATGTAAGAAGCTTGTTAGAATTAGATTTTGTGTTAGTATTTGGAAAGATCATTGAGAACTGCCCTAATTTCCTAGTTTTCCACACACTTTTCATGGCACTATCGATTTTCTTCTGGTAATCCTCTGCCATATTGTTTCTGTTCCTGCCATGTGAGATATCTGACTCACTTCCTGAGCTGCGTGTGATCCACTGTCTGTTCTATTGGCTGAGCTAGAGGTCCTTTTCCTGTTCTTATCTAGCATCTGAACTTCTTCCTGTTCCACTTGACCTACTTGTTCTGGTGCTTGAGGAGGTGGTGGCAGCATCGATCCATACTCTTGGGCTCGCATGAGCGCTGTGGCCCATTGCACCAGTTGTTCCATCTGATTGGACATTTGCACCAGCTTCATGTTAATGGTTTCTGCCGACATGTTATTTTCTTTCTCTTGCTCTCAGCCAAAGAGGTTTCTTGGCTGCCAGTTATGTTGCCTGCCCTGACCTTGAGACATATGTTTTTTTATTTAAAGTTATATGTTATTATGACATTCCTATGTTAATTCATCTTACCCATAGAAGAAATCAAGTTAAAACTCAATTTACAAGGTTACGATGAATTGTTTGAACATTACACGAACATACAAATTTGAAGCTTGAAGTATTATGATAATATGAATACATGAGAAGTTAAAGCATATTAATACATGTGTATACATAACAAGGAAAAAGGATCCCTGAAACTCTTCTTAGACTTGAAGAAGTTCTTGACGTCTTTGAGTCAAAGCCCCTTGCCGATGTTGCGGAGGATGTTGCGTGACGATCCGTGTTGTAATGTTTGAGCCATATGTGGAGGAGGAAGCGCAGGTGTCGTAGCCATCACTGCTGTCAAGGGTGCATCTCTCAGATGCCCTCGGGCGAAGTCTAGGCTATAGAGTGCCACGGATCTCTTGAAGAGGATGACATGATCTGTGTTCTCCCTCATCTTGGCATGCTGGCCGAAACCCGTGAGTGCAATCAGAAGTGATATTGCCTCCTCTTCTCTTGGGCTGAAATACCTGTGGAATACTATCATCTGGCCCTGGCTTAGAACTAGAAGGTAGTAACGAATGGCCTTTCTCTTATGAGGTCTTGCTTGATCTCCTCTCGCGGCTTTCCTCCTTGCCGCCTTGCCATAGATGTCCACCGACAGGAGGTCTTCGTGGTCCCTCCACATGGTGGCCCCTGCCCAAGTTGATGTTGCCCCCCCCCCTCCCCCCCCAAATTGCTTCTTGATCTGGACGGGGCAACTCGAGCATGGGCCTCTGCCTGGCTTGTGCAATGTACTCTGTTGGGTGGTCACCACTCACCACACTCGTCACCACTCACCACTCACCACACTAACCACACTCACCACTATTGAGGTGGTATAGAAGACAGTATACCGTATATGGAGTGATATACGCACATGCGCGCTTGCAGGATATTTGCACGTATCCATTATCATTACTGTATTATCTGAGTAGAGAGAGAAGAACAGGGAGACGATGTATTGAGAGAGAGTATTTTGCTTGATCTAGATGATGAATCTTTGTCTTGTGCATTGCCTTGATCTGATAGATTGAGCTTGGATTATTGGGTTTTTCATCCTTCTTGCAAAGTTAGAGTTCAGGCTCTAACATACTCTGTATTGCCTGAAACTCATCTTCCTGAATGATTGGTTGATGTTGGTAATACATCTGCTTTATATAATACATGGAATAAAATAACGGCTAAGGTTAGCCAAATGGCTATTTTGTAGCAGTTTTGCCAAGAAAAACGGCTAAAGTAAATGGAAAAAATGCCCAAAAGAAAAAAAATTTAGCCCAATTTTTTTGTCGCCCAAGTGAGTTTTTAAGTTGGATAGCCAAACCTTTACCTCCAGACATTTCCACCAGGACATCGATTAGCTAAACCTAAGATAGAGTGGGCTTGGAAAAATGGATAGATTAGCCCGAAATTCAACACCAATGTATGTACTAACGTTAAGAAATTTCAAGCAGGGTTTAAATTTTTCTTCTTTTTCCAGTTTCTTTCTTGTTTCAAGTACAAAGTTGAAGCATTAGAGGAAAAAGAACAATATAGTCCCCCTTTTTTTTTAGGTTTTTGAACATATTCATGTATGTTTATGTCTTGATTTATGTATTTACAATAAATTCAATGTCTTTGCCAAAATGCTTGGATTTTTTTGATATAGCGGGATGGCTAATATTTGCCTTTCCATCCTGTGAAAGTTTAGCCAAAAGCAAGAAACTGTGATGGAGAAAAACCATTTAGTTTAGCCATGTGTTAGAAACTTCTAGCCCCAATTTGAAGGTAGTTTAGCTAAACCTATTTTGGCTACACTAAAATGTAGGAGTAGTAATTTATTCTATGATATAATATGCTGCCACATCTGACATTGTCTCCCTGGCATATGATTGTCGTTCATTTGCCTCTCGTGGAATCTTCTAGTAGTCGATGAGGTCTTTCTGCTGCCCTTCTACAATCAACCCAAAGAGATCGTCAATCCAACGCCCTTCCTCTAAGAAGTATAGTAGGTGGAAGATGTCGTTGGCGAAGAGGTATTCCTCCCCTTCGATAACCACCGAGGTCAAGGCAGTGATGCCTATGGGTGGTTCTTTGGCTCTTCTAATATCTTCGCTGTGCCTTTCGATCTGCCTTCTCATCCTTTTTGGTAGCTTGTTCTCCTCTTCCTGATCTTCATCCTTCTCTTCTTCGTAGTCTTTCTCAACCTGAGGTGCTCCCGAAGATGTGCTGTGATAGACGTATTTGATGGTGTCGAGCTGACGGATGAGGCTCTGAGTCAAGTCTTAGGTGGGGTTGCAAGAGTCAAGAACCAGATTTGGGACCGAATAAGGAACATGCCAGATTACAGACCCATAGGCACAGATATCTCTCAACACACGCTTAGCCATATTCATGCACTCCGCAGCATCGTGAGTCTTCCCATCTTGGAAACGTACATGATCCCAGCAACAAATTCTATGCATGTGATTCCAACAGTTACCTCGAGGTAATATTTAAGTTAATTATTACAATCACATCTCTTAGTTCATAACTTGTTATAGTAAGGTAATTTCTCAACCCTTACATAAAATTAACACCTAATGTCTACAAAAGTTTTATAATTTTTTTCACACTTAAAATTTACAAGGTTTTTAAATTTTTATAATTTAAAGGTCCATTTCATCTCCTTGTAACACATTATGACAAAATTTGTGTTGCAAGTCTTCGCAGTGCGACCCTCCTGCCGTCTAGATCCTTCTATTGGCCTGCAGATCCAACACTACGTTAGTACACATTTATTTATTATAAAGTTGGTTATTAGGGAAGCACCCATTTAATTACAATTAATTTAACTAAATGGATGCAAGACTAATCTTCCGGCGTAGGAAGAGGATGCTTCTTCCATCCTGGCCCTATAATGCCCAGGATGACCACTAATGCCTACAGCTTTCGTCGCCCTTGACGTGGAGGATGGCGTGCTTCCTAGGCATTGACTAGAGGTGCTTTCCTATCAATGCATGTACTAAATGATTTCTTATCTCTCAATTCTGTCTACTTCCATGGGCCAGAAAGGGAATGGGATGAGAGATATAAACCATCATTCAATTAAATTGGGT
Source organism: Isoetes taiwanensis (assembly GCA_021234155.1). Lineage (NCBI taxonomy): Eukaryota > Viridiplantae > Streptophyta > Lycopodiopsida > Isoetales > Isoetaceae > Isoetes > Isoetes taiwanensis. Next base: position 19,510,204 of record JAJEKV010000001.1, on the reverse strand, counting down.
TTATGTCTTAATTTTGGGACAAATTTCATATTGCATGTTTTTAGTAGCATATTCAAATTCACACATTTCACCTCAAAATTATGAAAACGTAATATCATGTTATTTACAAAATAGTCAATATTTCACAATATAGCACCATATCATAAAAACGTGATAACAAAAATTTACATAGTTATTCAACTTTCTTCAAGCACCCCCAATGATATGATAGCCTTCTTCCTGACATCCTGAGGTATTGTAATTCTCGCATTTCTAGCTGGAATAGTGTTTGGAGTCCATGAGTACAAAACACTTTCATAGTCTAGCCAAAGATCAGGATCACTCGGATTTCTCCTCCATTTCTTTGTCCAACAATCTGAGTACCTTTCTTTATCCGATACGTTGGTCAACTGATGCACTGGACACCACCATTCCACCCGCACATGGTTGAAGTTAATATTACCTTCTTCTTTGCAAATATCAGAGATAGTGAACCCCAACCACACTGGATATGTATCTAAATCTGCTGGCTTTACTACCACAAATTGGTGGCATTCCAAGTCGATGGAAGGTTCATAAGCATCCATGCCTAGAAACTTTGGCCTATTGTTCTTAGGACCAACATAGTGTTTGTCGGAAGGAGGAGGAGCATATTGCTTAATGAATGCTACTTACAAGTGTCATCAAAATCCTCAAAGACTGCTAAGGTCTTCCACCTAGTTTTAGGCAACCACCCTTCTTTCAATTCATCTGAGGATGTGTCTATCTCCCCCACAAGGTTAATCACCTTCTTCTAGTAAGCCACCAAGGCACGGTTGGTGTCATCTGGATTGGTTTGCCAATGCTTTATATAGTCTTGGATTCCTTCCTTAGTCAATCCCAATTGCTTCACTTCTTCAAGAGGGTTTTAAAGCTTTTGGTTGACCAAGAGGTATCATAGGCTTGCCATTCTCATCTCTACGCCATATTTCCTCCCTCCTCTCCACTCATCCTCCTCAAGGTCTCATCTTCCATTGGAAGATTGGAATCCCATCTCTCACCCAAAAGTGAACTCACAGAGGCCTGGAATGACCTTCAAGATCCAATGTATAACCATCCACAAAGCTCTTCCAATCGGGCACTTCTTCTATGAGAGAAGCTATAGGGTTTGGAGTAGTGCATTCATGCAAGATTTCCATTAGCCTAGGAAAGTTGGTCACTGTTTGCTGCTTCAGTATACAACTATATTTGCCAAATAATGCATCCACATCCTCATGGGTATGCCCGGGCATAAGAAACCCTAAATTAACTCTTTCAAATATCCCCATAGTTAAAGTAGGATAGGAAAGAAAACATCCACTGTCTTATTTTTGGCCAACACAATTATCAAGTTGCAAGAGAAACCTTTTGGGTCGATCTTGAGGTTTAGCACATGAAGTTGAAGCTCCAACATGTTCATTAGACCCATGCTTCCTAAACCTTGCCTTGCTGAACTTTTCAATATTGTTAGGGTTTCCATCTAACAATGCTCTATGTAGTGCCTGGCTAGTCAGAAGGTCCTGGAGGTGACCATTGTATCCATTTTCATAGTTTCTCAAACACCTCATGATACTCCCAATATGAAAATCTGGACCATCACTCCACAACTCCAAACTAAAATGGCCATAGTAGGTTTGATTCTGCCCATGCAAGATTGCCCCATCCATTGAGATCTCAGAAAAGTATGATCTTCCACATGACTTTGGTATGTACTTGAATTGTGGAAGACAAGTCTTTTTGCTGGTCCATCTTGTCATGTATAATACATAAATAGTTATTGGGTTCCAATGCGGATAAAGTCCTCCACATCCAATAACATGATCTACATGATAGTTGGTCATATATGGTCCTTCATATGCTCCCTTATCCTAGCCCTTTGACTAGGTTGCACAGTCTTATCAAGAGTCTCCTTCAACTTAGCACATAAATTGCACTTTGCAAAGTTGTTTGAAGTTGCTATGGTGACACGATTGAAATGCTTCTTCCATAACCTACTAAAGCTAGGTTGGGATATTGGAAGAATTCCCAATTCTCGAAGTAGGGAATTCACTTCTTCCAAAATACTCTTTTGAGTACAATGTGATGGCAACCTTTTCTCAACAACTGCTCTTCCCTTTTCATCCCTTCTGCTTTTGTGTCACACTGACCCCAATTTTTGGTCCACAGTTGTTTTTTAGTTGTACGGAAGTGTTGTTTTATGCCAAAAACAACACCAAAATGGCCCCAAAAGTCCACGTGGCCTGTTTATCCGGATTTGCACAAAGAGACAGTGGTTTTTGGCGAAAATTTCCCACGGTGGTCTTTTGGCAGAAAAATCCACGCGTAGAGGAAATTGACATGGTTTTTGCGATTTTTTATCAACGTGTGTTTTTTTTTCTTTCACTGTTGTTTTTAATGGAACCATGCGTTGTTTATCTTCAGAATTACATACATAGGTCTCGATATTACCACACGTGGAAAGCAAAGTTACAACACCAAAGTAAGATTGTTTTTAAAAATAGTTACATGTTATTTAACAAAGTAACACATGTGTTTTTGAAATCTTGTTGTTGTTTTTTATGCTATTAAGTATTGTTTTTCTAAATTAAGGACATGTAAAAAAGTATTATAATAACATATAGAAAAAACAAGGTGTTGTTTTTAATTGCCTTTAGCTAATGAAATATTGACACGTGGCATATTTTATAAATAATAAAATGGTATTTTAACTAATCAAGTATCTACACGTGGCTTACTTTTTTCAAGTAAAAATCATTATTATCACATATAGAAAAAAAACAAGAAGGTGTACAAAACAACACAACAACACGTTTTAACCATAACAATATAGTCATATTTTATTTCCATATATTACAAGTTTTGCTCTTATTTATTTGCCTTTTGGGAATCGAACCCAAACAAGTCCATAAGACATAATGTTTTTAGATTACAATCCAAATTCTCTAACTTCAAGTTTTATTTAAATTACTTCTTCAAAATGCCTTTGCCTAGATTACAAGTATAAAATGCACAATTACAACTAAGGCCACACACGTGATATCAATCAACCTATTTTATCTCAACATTGTTTTATTTATTTTACATTTCAAGATATTTAAGATATTCATGATTTGAATCTTGGGTATTCCTATCTTGTCCCTATGAATCAAAATACTTCTAATCGTAAAACTAAGCATCCAAATAAATTTCTTATTTTACAATATATAAAAAGCAATAAAAATTTTACAAAGATATAAGTTACACAAAACCGCCGCACCCAAGCAACACAACCTCATCCTTTCCAAACGCCATAGCTAGAGTCCCGCAATAATAAACCAAAATGGTAAATTTGTAATAACAACTTTTGGCAACAAAGTAGAGATAATTAGTACTTACTTTAAGAACCGCATGCAGATCTCAGAGGCTTGCCCATTATGGCTTATTGCCCGACATTACTCCACCCTAAAATCATAACAAGGTTCTTGGTAGAAAAATAATTGGTTTTTTTAAATGAAATGAATAAAAAATACAATCTTGAAGATTCTTGACTAACCTCTTTCTTTCTTGGTTTCCACAAATCGCCATCATGGCCCAAAGACATGATCATTATAAAATCCAGATCCATGCAAATAAAAGTTCTTACAGAATTTAGTAGGAATAAAAGAATTTAGCAGGAATAAAGAGAGAAAAAAGAATGGAAGCATCTAGAACCTTACCGATTATACAAATGATGGCAATGCATCTACAGATTTAACAAGCCAAATGAGACATTTAGACATGTAATCTACATCCAGATCCAAGCCATGACTTGCACCTACAAAATGTGGAATGATCGCCATGCCTTCAGATGCTTGGAGGCGGCTGCTTCAGATGCCATATCTTACCTTCAGATCCGGTCATGTACCTTCAGATTGCGGTGCTACAGAGCTCTTATTTCCACAAGACGGACTCATGCAAAAAGTCTCTTGCTATTTCCTCAACTTCTACCGCCCACATTCCCAAGAATGATGTTTAGGGTTGGAAGGCTACTCCGGCGTGCGATTCTCCCGAATATGTTGATACAAGGCTCAAACGCAAATATTCCGGCTTTGAAATAAGGTTTTGAGGGCAAACCTAAAGAACAATCCCATGTTGGTTCGCAAACATTCCATTACAAGATTCAAGCTTCCTGATGGCGATTTCAAAAGCTCATCCACATTATCGAACACCATAGTATCGCGCATCCTAATACACCTCGGTCAGGCCATGGCCTCGGCCAAAGGCCATCGCCATAGCTAGAGCACGTATGCATACGAACACAGCCCATAGCTAGAGCACAGGCAGACGGGCAATAGCAGCGCGAAAACACAAGAATTAGGCCAAAGGGAAAACACAAGAATTAGGCAACCAATGGGATGACAGGGACCTAGATCGTAATCTAGGCCCTCCATCTTGGCCCATCTCGCCGCTGAAAGAGATGCACATTCTCAATGGTCTCTATAGAAAATTACAATATGGAAGTTGGGTCATCACGGTGCATTTGTGTGCCGCCACGCGTTCTTCAATAACGCTGAATGGAAGTTGGGGCATCCATTCCGCCCGCCAGTAAACCTCTCGCGTTAGCTAGCGTAAACAAACGGTGGAAAATTTTAGGGTTAGGTTACCTCACCGACGGCCCCTCTTTCGAAAGCTTGCCGGATCTCATCGCAGAGCTCCATCTGATGCTTGAAGCTTGCCGAATCCTGCCTGAAATGCTTGAAGCTTGCTGGATCTTGCCGGATCTACTGCCTCCGAAAATGATTTGCTGTTGAAGAACACAATTTGCTACTGAAGAACATGATTTGATGCTGAAGAACGCGATTTGCTGCTGAAGAACACGATTTGATGCTGAAAAACATGATTTGATGCAAGAACACGAGCTTGCTGGAGAAAAATCTGATTCCTCAACTTCCATATTGTAGGGGAAGGGAAGCAGGGGCTCCCCTTCCCCTATACATGCTCCTAAATTATGTGGTTTCTTGCCGTACCTAAATTACATGGAAAGGACCACATAGAATAGAAGCCATGACCATGGCTCCTATACAAAGCAAGTCACAAGTATGACTCTAGTACAAACAACAACTTACCTAATAACTGTAGATCAAGCAACATGCCAATAATACATAGTAGTATCACCATAGAAAGATCATAAAGAGCAAGGATGCATGAAACACCAGCCCTGGCCATATTAAGATAGATACAAAGGAGCAAATCCATTTACAACTCCTGTGTATCCAAGCAACGTGCCACTTAAAAATGATAGCACCTTTTTTTGCCAATCCTAAAGGCATATTCAAAAGCGTATCCTGCCAAAGTGCCATAGACATGTAGAAGCGGCACTTTATAGCTTAGAAGCGGCACCACTCGTTCATTTAACTTGTAGAGATTGTCGGAAACCTCTATGAGTTGGCATCTTTTTCAATTGAAACCGACAAATGACCAATTTCTAAGATCAAGAATTATCATCTACAATGATAATCCTCTTCAAAACTCCATTATGTTTCGATAAAATCCTTTGATGCCGCCCTCAACAAGTGTTCTTGAACAATCTGCAGAAATAAATTCACAAGGATCAATTACGATATTGCAAAGATTCGTGTTTAACCGCTTTCTGCAACGGTGAACAAGATAATTTCATAAATGTTTATCATATTTTGCAGAAATTGGTGCAGGTCAGGCCTATTCCACATTACAAACTTCACTTTGGAACTGAATCATACGAATTAATATGGAAGTTGAATAATAACAAATAAAGCTCGTGCACATTTATTTCAAAGGCATAAAATGCAAATTTGACCTGGTGTGGAAGTAGACAATCATTAGTCGTTTTGAACGGGATCTTGCATAGTATATCACTTAGAGGGATCTGTGTTGGCCTTGAAAGATGGACCCTTAACACCTTCCTAAAAGTAGTTTGTCTCAAATGTCCTCTCCATATGGTCCCGGCAACGAATGGGCATCTCCCCGAACCCATAAATTGGCTCTTCTAATAGACTCGAACATCGACTTAGGTGGCATGTTGGAGCCTAGGTGGCATGTTTGAGCCACCTTGGCATGTTGGAGCCTTGGTGGTGCGTTGGAGCCTAGGTGGCATGTTGGAGCCTAGGTGGCATGCTTGAGCCTAGGTGGCATGTTGGAGTCCGGCGGGCATGTTTGAGGCACCTTGGCATCTTAGGTGGCATGTTGGAGCCTAGGTGGCATGTTGGAGCCCTTGTGGCATGTTTGAGCCACCTTGGAATGTTTGAGCCAACTAGCTAGCATGTTGGAACCCATGTGGCATGTTTGGGCCACCTTGGCACGTTAGAGCCTAGGTCGCATGTTGGAGCCAACGTGGCATGTTTGAGCCACCTTGGCATATTTGGGCCTAGGTGGCATGTTGGAGCCTAGGTGGCAAGTTGGAGACTATGTGGCATGTTGGAGCCTAGGTGGCATGTTAGAGACTATGTGGCATGTTGGAGACTAGGTGGCATGTTTCACCACCCCTCGGATGTTTTTAGCCTAGGTGGCATGTTGGAGCCCACAGGCATGTTTGAGCATGTTGGAACCTAGGTGGCATATTTGAGCCACCTTGGCATGTTTTAGCCTAGGTGGCATGTTGGAGCCTACGTGGCATGTTTGAGCCACCTTGGCATGTCTAAGCCTAGGTGGCATGTTGGAGTCTAGGTGTCATGTTGGAGCCTAGGTGGCATGTTGGAGTCTAGGTGGCGTGTTTGAGCAATCTTGGGATGTTTGAGCCACCTTGACATGTTGGAGCCTAGGTGGCATGTTGGAGCCCACATGGCATGTTTGAGCCACCTTGGCATATTTGGGCCTAGGTGGCATGTTGGAGCCTAGATGGCACGTTGGACACTATGTGGCATGTTGGAGCCTAGGTGGCATGTTCGAGACTATGTGGCATGTTGGAGACTAGGTGGCATGTTGGCGCCTAGGTGGCCTTGGGATGTTTGAGCCTAGGTGGAGTGCTGGGGCCCGCGTGGCATGTTTGAGCCACCTTGGCATGTTCGATGCCATGTTGGAACCCGTGTGGCATATTGGAGCCATCTTGGCATGTTTCAGCCACCTTGGCATGTTGGATCCTAGATGGCATGTTGGAGCCCACGTGGCATGTTTGAGCCACCTTGGAATGTTTAAGGCTAGGTGGCATATTGGAGACTATGTGGCATGTTGGAGACTAGGTGGCATGTGTGAGCCTAGGTGGCATGTTTGAGCCTAGGTGGCATGTTGGATCCGCTGGCATGTTTGAGCCACGTTGGCATGTTAGGTGGCATGTTGAAGCCCATGTGGCACTCCAAGTGGTGACATGGCATGCCAAGAAAGCAAGGCCAAGTTTTGACTAGGCCAAAAATGAAAAGATGTCCATCTCTGGTCTTTTTATTGGGTGATGTTGGCAAATTTTGGATGACATGGCTAGATGGTGGTGACATGGACATGATGACTAGGACTCTATGCAAGAAATATGATAACCTTTGAAATTTTTGGTAGAGGAGTTTGGCAAGGAATAGAATAAAGGGATCTGAAGAACTTAAAGCGCTGACACACTTCCCCAACTCGAACTAGGCCAGGACTGGAAGGTTTTAGGGCTACTACAAAATGTGTTCTTGACTTCTAATTGCGACACTGGGAGGAGGATAAATCCAAACTCCATTTCGTCAGTTTCTATTGCTTCTTGTTTTCAACCGCTGCCTTCTTCTCGACCATGCCTCAAGTGCAATCGAATAAAACCTCGACCTCCATAACGTAAACCCTACAATAACCTAGCAACGCACAGGGTTTACGTTTTGGAGGCCAAAACGTAGTCGACTTCTTTGATAACTAGGTGGACCATTTCTAAACATGCATGGGGAGCCATGAGAACTGAAATAACAGAGTTTCGATCTATTGGCGAACCCGAGTGATCCCAAACAATTTTGCTACTTCATAAGGTGCTCTAGACTTTTAATTGCAAAACTAAGAGGAGATTAAATCCAAACCCCATTCTGGCAGTTTCTACTGCCTTGTGTTTTCAAACGCAGCTGCTCGACCATGTCCCAAGTGCAACGGACCAAAGCCCGACCTCCATAACGTAAACCCTACAATAACCTGGCAAGGCACAGGGTTTACGTTTTGGAGGCCATACCCTAGTCAGATTGGACCAGGATCTTGCACAATGTCATGAGGTAGTGGGAGGGCATTGTCGCCAGAAGACGGAGCCCTAAAACCTTCCAGAAGCAGTTCGACCCAAAGGTCCTCTCCGAAGGTCCTCGCCACTGAAACGAGCAACTCTCCCACCCCGAATCGCGATCCGACCGCCAACGGATTCGAAACATCGACATTACCCTGGAGACCAAGTTTCGTAGGCAGAAGACCACCCCTGCTCCAGGAAGCGCCAAAGTAGCTCATGTCCAACACGTTCGTAGTGAATTGGCCTTAGCGGAGGGTGCAGAATACTGCCATGTAGAGGGTTCGTGTTTCTTTTGCTGCAAAAAATGACCGTGTAACTTGGTCCCTGGGGTAATTTCGCTGTTTCGGACGACATGGCGAAGTCAAATCTCCATTCCGGAGCCTTTGTACTGCCTGAACGACAAAACAATTGGGTTTCTACACGGTCGACTGCAGGACACTTTGCGGTTTGATACGTTCTCCTGGACAGATCTTGAATTTTTTTGAACCTGCTCGAAGCAAGTTACTTGAAGCGTGGATTCAACGGTCGGATAGGGAAACCGGGTTCCGGGAAGGGAGGCATTGGCATTTGCCCTCCCGGAGGAGCACTGGTAGGAAAGCCTGCCTCGATAAATCCAAACCCCATTTCGCCGGGCTTCTATTGCTTCTTGTTTTCAATCTGCAGCTTTCGACCATGTCTCAAGTGCAACTCGAATAAAACTTCGACCTCCATAACGTAAACCCTACAATAACCGCAAGGCACGGGGTTTACGTTTTGGAGGCCATACCCTAGTCGATTGGACCAGGATCTTGCACAATGTCATGAGGTAGTGGGAGGGCTGGCGCCGTAAGATCGAGCCCTAAAACCTTCCGTATGGTTTGACCCAAAGGTCCTCTGAAGGTCCGACCACCTGACGGGCAACTCCCCACCCCGAATCGTGATCCGACTCGCCAACGGACTCGAAACATCGACACATACCCCGAGACCAAGTTTCAGGTGGGCGTAAGACCACCCCCGCCTCTAGGAAGCGCAAAAGTAGCTCATGTCCAACACGTTCGTAGTGAATTGGCCTTAGCGGAGGGTGCAGAATACTGCCATATAGAGGGTTCGTGTTTCTTTTGCTGCAAAAAATGACCGTGTAACTTGGTCCCTAGGGTAATTTCGCTGTTTCGAACGACATGGCGAAGTCAAATCTCCATTCCGGAGCCTTTGTACTGCCCGAACGACAAAACACTTGGGTTTCTACACGGTCGACTGCAGGACGCTTTGCGGTTTGATATGTTCTCTCGGACAGATCTTGAATTTTTTTTGAACCTCGCCAAGCAAGTTACTTGAAGCGTGGATTCAACGGCCGGATAGGAAAAACCGTTCCGGAAGGGAGGCATTGGCATTTGCCCTCCGAGGAGCACCGGTAGGAAAGCCCGCCTCGGTAAATCCAAATCCCATTTCGCCGGGCTTCTATTGCTTGTTTTCAATCTACTGACTTCTCGACCATGTCTCAAGTGCAATCAATAAAACTCGACCTCTATAACGTAAACCCTACAATAACCCGGCAAGGCACGTGGTTTACGTTTTGGAGGCCATACCCTAGTCCCGGTGGACCAGGATCTTGCACAATGTCATGAGGTAGTGGGGGGGTTGGCCGTAAGACGGAGCCCTAAAACCTTCCGTATGCTTTGACCCAAAGGTCCTCTCTCGAAGGTCCCCGGCCACCTGACGGGCAACTCTCCCACCCCCGAATCGTGGATCTCGACTCGCCAACGGACTCAAACAACAACATTATCCTGGAGACCAAGTTTCGTGGGCAGAAGACCACCCCTGCTCCATCTCCTCGACAACCTTTATGAGATCCATCTCCAGGGGTCTGGCCTCTCCCCTCTGGTGAGAAAGCTGCGCAAAGTCCTGGCCTGGTTCGAGTTGGGGAAGTATGTCAGCGCATTAAGTTCTTCAGATCCCTCTATTCTATTCCTTGCCAAACTCCTCTACCAAAAATTTCAAAGGTTATCATATTTCTTGCATAAAGTCCTAGTCATCATGTCCATGTCACCATCATCTAGCCATGTCACCTAAAATTTGCCAACATCACCCAATGAAAAGACCAAAGTTGGACATCTTTTCATTTTTGACCTAGTCAAAACTTGACCTTGCTTACTTGGCATGCCTAGGTGGCATGCTTGAGTCTAGGTGGCATGCTTGAGCCTAGGTGGCATGCCTGAGCCACCTTGGCATGTTGGAGCCTAGATGGCATGTTGGAGCCTGCGTGGCATGTTGGAGCCACCTTGGCATGTTTGAGCCTAGGTGGCATGTTTGTGCCACCTAGGCATGTTGGAGCCCACGTGGCATTATATGTTTGAGCCTAGGTGGCATGTTGGAGCCTAGGTGGCATGTTTGAGCCACCTTGACATGTTTGAGCCTAGGTGGCATGTTGGAGCCACCTTGGCATGTTGGAGCCTAAGTGAGCCTGCATGGCATGTTTGAGCCTATGTGGCATGTTTGAGCCACCTAGGAATGTTGGAGCCTAGGTGGCATGTTGGAGCCCACGTGGCATATTTGAGCCACCTTGGCAAGTTGGAGCATAAGTGGCATCTTTGGAGCTGCGTGGGCATGTTTGAGCACGTTGGAGCCTAAGTGGCATGTTTGAGCCATTTTGCATGTTGGAGCCTAAGTGGCATGTTGGAGCCACCTTGGCATGTTTGAGCCTAGGTGGCATGTTTGAGCCACCTTGGCATGTTGGAGCCCACGTGGCATGTTTGAGCCAACTTGGCATGTTGGAGCCTAGGTGGCATGTTGCAGCCCATGTGGCATGTTTGAGCCACCTTGTCATGTTGGAGCCTAGGTGGCATGTTTGAGCCACCTTGGCATATTGGAGCCTAGGTGGCATGTTGGAGCCCATGTGGCATGTTTGAGCCACTTTGGCATGTTTGAGCCTAGGTGGCATGTTTGAGCTACGGTGGCATGTTGGAGCCTAGGTGGCATGTTTGAGCTAACTTGGCATATTTAAGCCTAGGTGACATGTTGTGAGCCACCTTGGCATGTTGGAGCCTAGGTGGCATGGTGGAGCCCACGTGGCATGTTTGCGCCCGCGTTGGCATATTGGAGCCTTTGCATGGCATGTTAGAGCCCAAGCGTGGCATGTTGGAGCCACCTTGGCATGTTGGAGCCACCTTTGTGGCATGTTTGAGCCACCTTGTGTATGTTTGAGCCACCTTGGCATGTTTGAGCTGATTGGGACTTTGAGATCATGTGCATATACTCAAAAATGGATTTGAGGAATAAAAAGCAAAACTCTCTCTCTCTCTCTCTCTCTCTCTCTCTCTCTCTCTCTCTCTCTCTCTCTCTCTCTCTCTCTCTCTCTCTCTCTCTCTCTCTCTCTCTCTCTCTCTCTCTCCCTCTTGCATACTTGCCTGCTCTCTGTCTCTCTCTCTCTCTCTCTCTCTCTCTCTCTCTCTCTCTCTCTCTCTCTCTCTCTCTCTCTCTCTCTCTCTCTCTCTCTCTCTCTCTCTCTCTCTCTCTCTCTCTCTCTATCTCGCCTATCTATCTCTCTCTCTGCGCTTTGCACTTAGGATCGATAGACTTGTTGGTTCCCATGGATGTTAAAGTTAAATTCAGTTCAATTCAATTTTGGGATCTTCATAATGCCTTTGCATTCTAGTTTTCTATAAGCATGAGGGGTAAAGGGACAATAGATGAGATATTGCATTTTTGCACCGGTCCTGCACCCCCTCAAGGAATACAAATCAAATTCTTGATGGTTTTGTTATGCAAAAATAGGTGTTAAGTAATTGAAGTAACTTGTCTTACATGGAATACTAGTATAAGGACATGTGATCGTGCACGTGCATCACATGTAGCAAATCAAGTACTCTGTCCTACCACTATAAAGACACGTGATATGGAAGGATAGGACATGTAGAGAATCAAGTATTCTTTCCTACTTCTATAAAGACATGTGACAATAGAAGTATTACACATGTAGTAATTCATGTATTATTTCCTACATTGCCTTAGCAAATAAAAGTACTGGTCCTACTACTATAAAGACATGTGACATGGAAGCATATGACATGTAGAGAATCAAGTATTCTTTCCTACTTCTATAAAGACATGTGACAATAGAAGTATTACACTTGTTATAATTCATGTATTCTTTCCTACAATGCCTTAGCAAATAAAGTACTCTGTCCTACTACTATAAAGACATGTGAATGGAAGTATAGGACATGTAGAGAATCAAATATTCTTTCCTACATCTATAAAGACATGTGACAATAGAATTATTAGACATGTAGAAATTCAAGTATTCTTTCCTACAGTGGATTGTATTATAAAATGACATGTCACAATAGAAGAAACTACAAAACAACAGTGGATGTTTTAGTCCACTGAAAAAAGAATACTATTATCGAACAAAACCATACCTCCACAAATCCACATGTAGGATTCTTTGAAAATAGGACATGTAGACCTACCAAAACTGATGTTTTCAACAGTGGACCAAAAACCGGGGTGAGTGTGTGTGGCATAGACTCTGCATTGAAATCAATATATTTTTCAAATATCTCCCTGGCAGCCAGGGTCCTAGCTGTTGGTCTCAACAAACCATTATTTCCATGTAAAGCAATCCTGTTCCCCTCTGCCTGTTTTTTTTGCCAATTATGCCATGAAGAAGTTGGAATTGCATGGATACTCTGCCATGCTTTTGCACATATCCATTTGCCTAGCAAAGGGTATCTTTTTCTGTTTGGGTTTCTTTCATCTTGAAGTGCATGCTCGAAGATTGTGTACATGTGGGTCCTCCTCTCATCAACAGTGTACTCTTGAAAAGTGGCTCTTGCTTCCACCAATTGTTCTATTGTGAAGAATTGCATACAATCACTCCAACAACAATCTGAGCCCCTAACCTTCACCATTGTCTCACGTTTGGTGTCACTAATCAACTTGGCTCTTTGCTAGGATAATGTCCGGCAACCGATACTTCTCCCCTTTTGCCTAGGTTTAGAGTTCCAACCGCCAATGGATCAATATCAAGACAATCATTGTCCCCAACAACCTCAGGGCTCTGGAAAAAATATAATCCTCCACAAATTGAACACTACTTATAGGCCATGCCATGATGCAAGGAACCTCCAATTGCTTGACACAACCAAAACATTCCTTGTCACCCAAACCTTTACCTTTCCAGTTGTCTTCCAACATCGAAATTGCAATACCAATATTGTCTTCCCCTAGCCTTTCATCATTAACGACTTGACCCGGGATCTGCTAGCACAATGACTCCTTGGCCTACTATTTCCTTGTTGCACTTGTGCATGATTCTCACCTTCTTGTTCCTCCATTGCACCCTACTATAGAGGACTAATTGTTTTTCTTCAACATTCTTGCTAGGAGTTGGTTTTTCATTGATATTGCTCTTTTCACCATCTTGAGTTGGAGGGGCACCATTGACCTAGGCAAATTGCACCCTTTTTAGTCAATTAGTAAGAAAAATTATTACACCATAAGATAAAAAAAGTACATTTATTTATGGAATATGTAGAGGTAAATCAAATTTTTTAAAAGCAAGAAATTCCTTGGAAATAGGTTTAATATAATAATAACAATGGGCGTAAACGAAATCATTTAAAACAAGAATTTTCATGGCAACAACAAGGAAATGACATTTATATAAATATATCCAAATTTTAATTATCGAAAATTTGGATATATGATTACGAAAAGACATATAACTAATAGACGTGAGAATTTATTATCCATAATAATATACCCTAGACTAGATAATATAGCTGGTCCCAATTTTTTTTTTAAAAGCCATGAAGGCGTTGCCTCACTCTCAGGCCTCGACCTTCATGAATGAAGAACTTCGAGGTCTCCTCAAAGAGACGCGTCGGGTTGAAGAACAGCTCAATTCCCCCCTCATTGATTTTCTTTCTCGATTCTCCTCTGATTCCGATTCAAAGGATGATTCTGATTTCGTTATGGAAGAGGAGGAGTTGAGCTCCTCTGATTCCTCTGATTCTGAAGAGGAGGAAGAGGAGGAAGAGGAGGAGTTGGAGGAAGAGGAGGAGATGTCCTCCCAAGAGCATGAAACCGCTCTGCCGGGGGTTGGCTTGACCACGAAATGCGAGAGAATGAAATCTCGGGAGGAGGAGGAGGAGGAGGAGGAGGAGGAGGAGGAGGAGGAGGAGGAGGAGGAGGAGGAGGAGGAGGGAGGAGGAGGAGGAGGGAGGGGGGAGGAGGAGGAGGAGGGGGTCGACCCGGTTTTGGAGTGGTTAAGAGATGAACCAGGTTTGCATGTGATTTCTTTTTGTTTTTTGTTTTTGCACCTTTCTTTCTTTTCTAACACCTTTCTTTCTTCTTTGTTGCAGGCGTGGAAGAAGAGTGATGCAGATCCCAGGCGGCCCATTTTTTGTTTCCATTCTTACAGAAGTTTTGGACACGCCTCCGGGCATTTTTTTTCTGTAAATTGTGTGAAAAGCCTTCGGGCAACTGCTTCCAAGCCTTCGGGCATCTGTACATACAACTGTTTTTAATGAAATCAAACAGTTTTCTTCATAAACTTTGTCTTCAAATAGTTTTCTTCAAACAGTTTTTCTCTACATAAATTTTTTTGGATAAAATCAAACTGTATTCTCCAATTATTTTGGCTCCAAGCTGTTTTTTCTAAAATTTTGTCTCTCTAGAATTTTGTATCTGCAAATTTTGTCTCAACAAAGTCTCGGGAACACTATAAATCAACCACATGAGAAATCTCTGATTCGTCACAGTAACCATAGGAAATTTTCCTATACGACCTAAAACAATTCCCCAACCTTACAAGTCATTTTTTAGCCTTCATAATTTTGCCTTTAAAATCATTTTTAATGTAGCCTATATAAAATTTCTAAATTCTATTTTTTCGAATGCAATAAATGGAATAAAATGCCGTGAGAATTTATTGCATGAAATGCAATATTCACCATATATACCATATACATGTCATGTCCCAAGGAAGACCGATGCGCCCGGTGTTTAATTCAAGCAATCAATTATTCACGCTAACTTTTTTCTAATTGTGCCTATATAAATCCATTTTACGCTCTCAAAGTTCCTACATTTTCTTCCTTCCTTCATACGATTTTGCGGTTCTTATGTTTGTTTGGATCCGTGATCCAGAAATCTTGGTGAGCAGATTTATATTCATCAATGTTAGATGTTTGGTTTTGGCAATTCTAACTTACTAAAAGACTCGCCTTTTGTTCTGTAGCATCAGTAGCGAGGAGGAAATCGGAGACTCATAATTAAAACCAAAAGCGGAGGACTAAGGTGCAGAATCGAAAAAGCCTCGGAATTAAAACCACAAGCATAGTCCTCAGTTCTTGAATCCTTCCAAACCTCGAACTCAAGGTTAGTTTTCATTTAGTTTTAAGTTGCATCTCAATGGCGGGTTTAATCCAAGAAGACAAGCTTTTGCATTTGCTCGAGAAGGCAGGGAAGCGGATGATGTTTATGAAAACCGGAATAGTTTTTATAAACTTCATGCCGCTTTTTTTTTCGAGTAAATTCTTGAGTTTCTCATCCTCGAATTAATCATGCTATTGCATGCAAGTTTCTATTATGAATAAGTGTAGTAGAAAGCATTAGAAAAATCTGAAAGATAATATTTGAAACACGCTAAAAGCGTGTTTTAGGGTAACCTTAGCCTTCAACATGAATACACGCCACGGCGTGCATTCAGAGGAGGGAGAAAAAAAAACACATACTGGATAGATAAGTAAATAGATAAAGGCCGGGCAATTATTTACACGGCTCATCGAATGCACGCCGGCGTGTATAGTTTTTCCTATATAGCGGTTTACGGAAGTGCAAACAATTGTATCCCTACTTTCAACTTTTACGCTAAACACGGCGGTGTCTCTTGGTTTCTAAGTTTATAAATAAAGAAATATAACACGCCCGGTGAATATTGATACTCCGCTCACTTCCTATTGATAGATGCGGGTTACATTAATCACCCTTGGTGGCGAAGATGGATTGGAATTACATTTGGACCAGCAATCACCACACCCGACTCGGTTTGGCTCAATCTCCGGTCCGGTTGAACCGCGGTAGAGCACCGTTAATTTGGAGCACCGATTTTGCAACCCCGGAGTACTTGAATCAAGTAATGATGATGGCGGCAGAGCGGGGGCAATGATAGATCTGGGCTCAGGGGCCCTTGCAATCGCACGGAGGCTCGCCCTCTTATCTAATCACCGAGAATGCGATACATGCATTGATCGAGAGTGAATCTCGCATCCGTCGGCTCGAGATTCAAAATGAGGAGTCTGCGTTTCTTAGTGGTTAGCCTCTATGCCCGGATGCCCCAACACGAACCACTACCACAAAGTGTATCACGATGCAATGGAGATGGCTCAACCAATGGAACCACTACATGAGGCGCTATAATGATGCATTGGAGGTTCAACCAATGGAGCGGGGAGGTGGAAGCGGGAGGAGGAGCAGGAGGTGGAGGTGGAGCGGTGGGGGTGGTGGAGCTAGAGCACGGTGTTTTTTTGGGGTTTTACGGAAAAATTCACTATGCCCCCCAATGGAAATGGGAGTATCGATAGCCCGGCTACTCGATGGGCGGGCTTGAAACAAATAGTCACAGGATTTTGTCCGGTTTATCCAAATTTATCCGAGATTATATACAATTGTAATCTTTTTCCAATGAATACAACAAATTTTGTCTACTTCTATATTTCTACAATGTAATACATGTTACATACCTTTTTAAAAGCGGTTTCTTGGCCATGCAACAAATGTTCCAACACTTTCTCCAACCGTATCCCCACCGGGTGTCTGCGAGGTAAAGCTTCATCCATAGCGCAGCGATTAATCATCAGAACTTCGGACATACTTATCCCCGGCGGAATTCCATGACGGAGTTCTGATCGGGATCGATGGAGTCGATCTTGCATAATCCTACTTTCCTTTTCGATTTGTAGTTAACATGAAACATTCATCTTCGACCTCGCGAGAAAATTGCTATTGAACACCTACTATTGGAAATTAATGTTCAAGCTATTGGAATGAGATGAGTACCCGAGTGTAGAGCCATTCTTGAGAAGCTGATTTGAGTCTCTGAAGCTGATTTGAGAAGTCAAGGCTATGGAAACTCTGGCGGTCGGGAAAATTGAATTAGAAGAAAGATTAGGTTAACTACGTTTAGGCGGGATAAATTTGGCGGGATTTTAAAAACTTAATGAAAGAAGTCGTGAGGACGGGTCTTCGTCATTATTATTGGTATGTGTCAAGAATATTTGAAACGCATTTTGTGTTTTCTTGAAATTCAAATTTCTCTATTTCTCGTCACAATAGAAAAAGCTATTTCTTGAAAGCATTCGGCGTATCCGGCGACCTTCCGGAGACTCTGTTACTAGGCGACTCAGGAGATGTCTTCTAAAGCGAATCGAGGTCGAGGCCGACGCCGGCGAGAGGAAGCGGTGGAAGAGGAATCTCTAAACCCGGCTCTTCTCAAGTTTGGAGGGCGTTGATCGGAATACACGTATACACACGAACCCTATTCAAGGTATTTAATTTGCCCTGAGAATACACAATTGTGTGGAGAGTATTATGCTTGCATGAATTTGAGATATTTCCTTTCACTTAATATGCTTTGCATGAGTTTGAGTTATTATGCTTTGCATGAATTTTAAGTATTAACATCGAGTTAATGCTCGATTGTCCGTTCAGAGAACATAATTTTGCTCTGTTTTATATATAGAATATAGCGGTGTTAGGCAGGTTGGAGATAGCAATGTTCAATGAGGTTAAATAGTGTGAAATATGGATTCATGAAGGGTATGTAGCTTAAAATGTGGATGCAAAATAATTTAGTTTCAAATTAACGCATAGCATGGTCAATAATAGGAGATACCAACACGGCGTGATTTGTACTAATTTAGGTTTAAATGCAACGCCAAAGCGTGATCTCTTGTTCTGAAAAGTACTCTAAAAGTGCTCATCTTCATTTGCGAAACCCCTACTAATTAGGGTTCTAATCACGCCAAGAAAGCAAAGGGCGAGCGACCCGGATCGATACCATATGATCTCACCTTAGATGATGAAGGGCCGATTCTTATAGCAACCACCCCGACCTGCACCACTGAAGAGGAAATGGACGAGGGTGCTTAGTGGCACGCGTTGACCTTGCCAAGACAAATGGCAAGCTCGACTTAACTCTCTTCGAGGAAAAAGGAAGCGAACAAGATGGCCAAACAAGGGATCCTAATCTCTTGTGAGGAAGAGGATGACACCAACCGCAAATTGCTCTTGGAGATTACACGAAGCGAAGAAAGATGCGCTCGGACTTACTCACGTAGAGCTCGCATACAAGGATACGTTCATGAAGACAGATGTGAACGGTGAGACATGTTTTAAGTATGGTTGGCCAACCAATGTAGCAGTTACGCCAATATCTATTTGCCAAGGGGTTACAGCTGTGCGTAGAGGCATGTTCACTAAACCGACACCAAGTCACTATTTGCGACAAGCTAGGGAATTAGCTGACTTGAAAGCTTCTAAAAGGGTCCTAGATCTAGGGAAGGATGTTCAACCTGCAGTTGTCGAAGGCATGGAGGCTTCTGTTTTTGAGAATGAACAGGGGAGAGTGGCGCAGCTAGAGGCCATGAACAAGCTGAATAAATACTCTGACCATTATCCATTGGGTCTTAAGGAAACTTTTCTGATCCATGTGAAGTCCCTCATCCGTTCACCAAGCTCCATTTATGTTAGCGAGGAGATATGATCCAAACATGCCATGGAGATTGTTGAGCATGATTAGTAATCCAGTCAAATGCCTATGCCGGCGGATGTGCTACCTTGGGATATGATCTCGAACAAGCTTGCTGTGTGGACGAACGTCCAGGAGCTATTATCAAGTGATGATATTAAATATGTCATCATCGACGGGCAAAGATTCCGTTGAGGCACAAAAGGCCATCATCGAGCGAGGCAAAACAAACGAGCCCAAAAGTGTTCTACAATCACTATGCGATAGGAGGTGTCAGAATCTTGGATGCCAATACTTCACTGCAGATTTTGGTCGAGATTAGTGCAACTTTGAATGAAATGGGGAAGACATTTCTATACAAAAGGTAATCAACCTGGTTTCATAAATTGTATTCCGCGCCAGGCGTGCTTTCAAATCAAACCAATTCACGCCCGGTGTTTTGAAATCAATCAATTCCGCGCCGGCGTGTTTTCAAGTCAACCAATTGATTTGAAAACACGCTGGCGTGAATTCGATTGATTTGAAAACACGCGGGCGTGAATTGGTTTGATTTGAAAGCACTTTGCCGTGAATTGCATTAGTAACTTTATTCATTTCACGCCAGCGATTTTTCTCTTCATCAATTCTATTCAAATCGCGCGTGTTTCTATTCTATGATCTTGATTCAATGTCCGTACTATTGCAGTCCATACGTTGAACAAGCTGCGCCACGCCCGGCCAACGATGGGTGGAATATGGCTGCCCATTGCCCACCGCATTGCGAGTGGTCAAAGTCCGAGCATTCAAAATTTGCTGGAGCCGGACTCGTCGCATGGAACAATTATACGAGAAGAAGAAGACCGCAAGAAAATCAAAAAGAAAAAGGTGGTGATGACATTGCGGATCCTTACGAAAGCTCATCCAAAGCAGTCGGGACCAACAGACTTCGTATAAGATTGTGTTTTGTAAGGAGGCGATGGCTCAAGTGGAATGAATTACGGGGCTTTATGCACAAGGGAAGCTGCCGATACTATGGGTAGGGTGCCTCCTGTTGATGTAAGCATCTTTGACTTGAATGTGACAGAGATGAGAAAGACTTCGGGGGCTAGGCGGCCCGAGACCATTTGGGTTTTAGACCGGTGCTTAAAGAAGGAAGTCTTATACAAGAAGGGTGCTTTCACCAAGGATAGGATGTCCTTCGTTGAGTGCTGCTTGATCATGTAAAGGATGTACGTACAATGAAGTCAAGGTGTAGGAGCTGAGTTACAAAGGCTATCGGGGGATGTGGCATTATCTCGAAATTGGATTCTTTGGACAAATACAAGGTCAAGAATGATGACATCAAGAAGTTTGTATTACGGTCAAAGGACTTCCTAAAGAATTGGAAGGCTAAAAATACAAAACATAAGGAGACTCTACCCCTAAGGTAATCGGGCCGAGTTGAGAAGAAAAGTGGCCCTTGTGAAGAAGATTACCGGAGAAGACGACAATCGTCCCAAATTCGATTCTCCATTGGGTACAAAGGTCTCTTGCCGATTCAACTTCCGCCTTAAAAATATATCACTCTTTGTGTTGGACAGCCAGGTGGGAGAGGAGATATGGGCATGAACCGTAAGGACTACAAGTAGCTTCTTTACCAATTGTATAGGATTGACAACCCAGAGGTCCTTCACTATTGTCATCGTTTGTCCTTCGTGAGTCACATCTGCATGCACTATCTGCCGCTCATGATCCGAGTGCCTCAAAGTTATTAGGGAGGGATGCCTAATATATGATGTTAAGGATAATGAGTCACGAACGAACGGAAGATGGCACATGTGATCTTTATTATGATATCCATCTTTGTCGACGCAGGAATATGATATTGCTAAGGCCAAGGGTGACAATAGCGGTGCATGGGAATGTTTTCTTCTAGATGATCCGATTTAAGAACTATATTCTTTCATACGGATCGGGATCAGTCAGAACAGGATGAGTCAGAAGAGGATGAGGATCGGGACCCCCTCCTAAGTGGGAAAATCAAGTACGAGCTACAAACTAAGGAGAAGGGCCCCTTAAATAAAAATGGATTTCCCCCGTCTATGGCTGCTTACCTCGTCGAGGCATTTGCTCCAATTGATACAACCTGCTTGGAGCTTCATGTTGGAGGTTATATTGCCCGAGAGGCTCTTATGGGTGCAAGAAGATGTCAACTTTGCTTTGTGAGTGATGAGCGGGCCAAAGACTTTCTTGAACCATTCCTCATGCATGTGCTTGCCAAGTCTCCTAAAGGCCCTTATGGCAACCCGAAATCATCAGCAATCAAAAGTCTCGTAGACTTGTCCAATTCGAAAAGTGGGCGTTGCTCTGGAGAGGGAACTAGTAATCTGCAGCCTGATAAGGAAAGCAATAATGAACAAATAGCTGCTAAACTGGTTGCTCAAAGTACTGTGATGGCGGCGAACTTAGGGAATATCCTTGCCCACATTGCGGGTGATGCAAGCAACAATAGAGTAGATTCACAGGTTAACAATGAAATAATTGATGAGGAAACCGAAAATGAAGGCAACGGTTAGGCGGCTCTAGTGATTCACGCAGTTTTGCCAAATCAGTAGTAAAATAATGTCGGTTGTGAAGGACGCAATGGAACTAATAGAAAATAACAATTCTAACAAATCGTAAGAAGACGAAGATTAAGGGTGGCGGAGGAGGAGAATGACGCCGATGACGGCGCAGCCAAAACCGAAGATGATAGGTATGGCCTTGCCCACGAAATAAGCGCCACGCAGCGTGATTTAATTTGTATTGCCTTTGAATTAAATCGCGCCAAGCGTGCTTTGATTATTTTTCGTTGTCAAACTAAATCACGCCGAAGCCTTGATTTGGTTATGACTATTTCAAATCACGCTTGGCGTTTGTATTGTTTGTGTTATCGTATCTTGTGACCCGGATACATGTTTGATGTTTCAGCTTCCATTGCGTTTCTAAGAAGGTTGTGGTGTTCGACCTAAACGGAGTCCTTTGCAAGACTTTTCCAAAAAAATAAAGTGGCTAGAGAACGGTTTCATCGGACACCCGGTAGAATCAAACACCAAGTGGATCTATCTCGCGGTCGCACTTGAAGGAGATGCTAGGCGAGGCATTCGTGGTTATTTCGAGTTGGTATTTGGTCATCCATGGAACTAAGGAACATCAAGGATACTTTGGAGGCACCGGGGAAATGCGTAGAAATTGGTTGACCCTTTGGGATCGGAAACAAATGTGTGAAGTTCACTAATCCCAAGGATCCAACAGGCAAACCTATCTTCATCAAACACTTGAGTAACATGATGGACCGAACTTGGTATCGAGAATAAGGATGATATAATCATAGTGGATGATGATGCTCTCAAATGCTTCTACAATCAAACACGAGGCCACGAATCCACCATCTTACGATCCAAAAACTTTGGGACGATGATTTTTTCTGGTGAAGTTTGTGTCTATTATGCATAATTTGGCTATGGGGATGACGGTGGGTGAAGTGTTAGATTCGTACCAGGCCGGATAGAACGGTGACATGGAACCACACCTTGTTAAATACGTGGAAAAACATGGATTGATCCCTTAATGTTTTATTGGAATATATGATATTTTTGTATGATATTTGTGCCATGTATCGATAATTTCGAGTCTGGAATTGCCTCGCAAATAATGCAATTTGTTATTATCAAACCTAATATTATCATCTATTGAGCAAGCAATATTTGTCTCATCTATGTTAAGCAACTTGCTCTTCATTTCTGCATATTTCAATTCGCATATGAAAAGTCACACGTGAATCGCAACCTTATGTTATTTTTGAAGTCCAAAAAAAAAGATTAAAAAAAACAAAAACCCCCTAGAAGACAATAGCAGGTTGGCGTGATTTTGGAGTTGACATAATCCCAATTTAATTGGATGATGGTTTATAGAGCACGCACCTTGTTTGAAGTATGCATGGAATGGAAGTGGATCTGCCGGGTTGTCTCATCATCGCTCGCATGGCCGCGTTGGTCCACAGAAATGCCTTGTGGACTGCAATGGCGACGTCGGAATAATGGCCGCAATAAATGCAAAGTGTATTAATGGCCGCAATAAATGCAAAGTGCACACATGTCTCATCAAGTTATTAGAGTGCATTAATGGCCGCAATAAATGCAAAGTGCACACATGTCGTGCTTTGATAATAATTTTTAAGGAATATTGATTGAGCTTAGATGGATTGATTGAGCAAGGGGAGTCACGTGGTTGTGGCTCCTCCTCAATAAATATTAACTAGGAAAATACAAAAAATGTTCCTCAAAAATATTTTTCGACACTTGGCGCGCATGCACTGGAGCATCAAAGAATCTCGAAGAATAGAATTAAAGTGTATGCATTATATATGGTTTGATAGGTTGGTACTTATCATGATGCAATTCTCTTGTGCTCAAGACGATTGGAACCTATGTACTTTAATGTTGGCAACGTGGAACAACCAAAGGTGGAATAATATTCACAACCACATCATTCATTTATAGTCTCATAGAGAAACAATAGTTGTTGCCAATCGATGTGCTCTTACCATTGGTAATTATCTTTCGAAATTGTGAGAATAGGCAAGGCTTACATAAGATGTACTATGATTTTGGCAAGTATTGGTATGCTAAACACGTGGGTTTTTGCTTCTTAATGTCTTGGGTTGTTTGTTTCCCCTATATTTTATGTTTATAGAAAGCCATGGTATTTTCTTTGGCACGGCAGGTCGATCTGGAGATGGCACAGGTCAAATCGGCGAGCAGATGGTGCATGGCATGGAAAACGCGCTCGGCAGGTTAGTGTGGGCAAGGCGGCAAGGCAGAGCAGGGAGGATGATTTCTTTCACGCTTTTGCATGATTTTGCAAGTACTTTTTGCATGGATGCAGGGATTCTTGTAGAGATGGTTATTCTGTAATCCTATGTTTAATTCCAATATCTGAAGTAATTAGAGTAGGATTTTGTTTGTCAGGACGCTCTTGTTATTAATCACGGACTTACGTTTTTTCAGACAAATTTATCTCTGTTTTCATATGGCAGAAGCTACGTTGGCAAGGTGTGTTTTTCAGGCAGTTCCTTCATCATTAATGAGTAGCAGTTTAAAACTGCACAGATGATGCCTTATTTGCTTTGTTGTTGCTTGCTTGCATTGTTTCTTAATCTTTGTGTTGCTTGCTTGCACTGTTTCTTCCTTTTTGTGGGATTTGGATTTGATTTAAGTGGGTGGGATCCAAACCCCCTTGCTTCCCTTCCTAAGGCGTTTTGCTGTAAATTCTGGTGTTGCATTGTATTGACTTCGGGATATATTGAGATTATATGACTTGTTAGTGGTTGTGAACTACAGAACAGAGCACTACCATGTTGTGAGATCTGGCAGGGGTTTGTTTATAATGTGTTTCTGCCTATTGCTTGTATTGCTTTTGCAATTCTGTTGCTCTAGTAGATCCACATAGTTGTCAGACAATATTATTCATGTATGTATTGTATAGCATACATTGACTTCCATTATGGTTTTGACAACCATATGCTGAGGTGAAAATTTTGATTTGACCCCATCTTGATTTTTGTTCAATGGTTGTAGCTGTTGGAGCAGGAATTTGACATGGCATATTCCCTTCATCAACGACCCAGGATTGGCGATTATACAAGATCGGCGATCAAGTATGTAAAGAATTTGTAATTTATAATTCTATGAGGTAAGATACAATATGGGAATAGTAGGGATTTTATTTATTGGTTGTTTAAGTCTGTACATTCTCATTCTACTATTTTGGTTACAAAGTTGCATGCTATAAGGAGTCACCAGCATATGCTAGGCATATGCCGGCATATACCTGGATATGCCCACATACCCACATAAACAAGGGTTTGCCCCCCTAGGGGCAACCCAAAAACGGTTGTTAAAATACAAGAAGTGTTAAATACTTGGCACGAAATTAAGGAAAGACATAAGGGCAGACCTGGGTTTTCTGCTTTCTATCTCAGTCCAGCCTTTAGCAGGCAACGTGGCAGTGTTTCTTCTCGCCGGATCTACAAGGTTAAATCTCGCCGGATCAGTGCTGGGGTTGTAATTTCCTTCTCCATAGCCAACCACATAGAAGTCGGTGCCATGCAGGTGGAAGGGGTGCGCTTCATCCTGCACATTTAGGGTTCCTTGAAGAACCAGCTGAACTTCGGCGCCATACTCTATCTCGGTAACCTTGGTACCCTTGTTTGTCGTTAATTCGTGATACTTAAATTTTTGGTGAGAGTAATCATATGGCAATGGTGGTTTGGAAGGAAAATCTGTGGTGTAAATTCCATCAATTTTGTTGTAATAAGCCTGCAGAAGATCCATATTTGGTTCTTGAAAGGTGACATTGTTAATGGAGCTTGCCAAGCTTGTATCTCCCTCACAGCCAAAGGACTTCTCGCAGGGCAGTTTGTTTATAGAGACTACATAATATAGATCTAAATCCACATTTTTTGGAACACTAGCAGGATAAACAGGCGAGTTCAGACTCTTAACCTGCTTCTGAGAGTTTTCAAACCATGTTCTGTCATGCTTATCAGGCACATGGCTTGGAAAAATAGGAGAAGATGAGGATCCATTGTATCTCAGAATGGCCAATGCAGGTATTTCTTGCGCGCCTTTCTTGGATCTTTGGAAAGGTGAAACAACTATGTAATATTGGCCTACTGCTTGATTTGCAGTGATGAGGAAATTATATGTCTGGCCTGGATGGATCAGAAATGAAGAATTGGAAATCTGCTTGGTGTAAGATGCATCAGTTTCTACAACTGTAAGACTGTGACACGCTATTGTGATGAAGAGATCCGTTTGCAGGGCATTGTTGATAACTCTAAGAAGGTACTGTTTATTCTGCTCCACATCTACAATGTGTGTTGATGCTGCAAGGGTAAAGGAACAATTCAAGCAGCTTAGCACAGCACAAAAACTGTAAGTAACAATTCTCAAGTTATGTAGTTACCATCAGAACAAGTGTTGCGGGGACCGGTGTGGCCATTGATTAGATATGCATCGGACTCTCGAGGTCCTTTTCCAGATCTGCATGCCACCATTCCCCTGCAACAGGCATATGCTATCACAGTTATGCACGATGCAGAGTTTTAGGACATGTTCCAAATGATAAATAAGGTCCATTGATTTTTACCCAACAGCAGGGTGTGTTCTCCATCAGGAGTTGGATATGGTGGTTTTGCTGCATGAGGAGCAGGATCTATAATAAACGATCCATAGACTGTGCCCCTAAGTCATGAGCATGCCAGAACAGAGTCCCTTCTTGGTCTGGAACAGTGAAATTATATGTAAAGGATTGGCCTGTTCTGATAGGACACTGAGTAATATAAGCAGGTCCATCTGCCCATGCTGATAGCATTTGATGTATTCCATGCCTGAAAGGTGAAACACAAAAATGGATCCATCATTTTGTTATATATCAACTGCAATTATATACTAATACAAGAATTTAGCGTCGGCGTAGCCGGCGCCATATGGACCCTCGGGGATCGGATGAAAGTGTGTGTCATGTAGAGGGAGCATGAATCCCCATGGATCAAGGGTATATGCGGTGTGAAAACTTTGACTTGGTATATTTTTTGCTTGGTTTTTCTTTGCCTAATTCCCCGGTTGAACATCTGGTGAAACTCTAAGGTTGAGTTCACGGTCAGTCTGTCAAATTGAAAAATATGCAGGTTTGTTTAAAATTTCATCAAAACGCGTAGAATTATGAAATGAATTTGCCCAAATTCATTTTGTTGTTGGATATGATATACGTTAAATTTAAATGGCAATATTTGAGAATAGCTGAAAGCTTGCTTGGGTTACGTAGGTATACAAACATGTTGTCTTAGGCATATTTGAAATAATGTCTAATGGGTATGTGTTAATGTCTATATGTGTTAATTTTTTTTATGGTCCATTAGATGATGGTATGATGTGTAGAATATGCCAGATCAAGGGCAAGGCATTTTACAGCTCACACCCCCGTATAGCACAACGCTCCCCATACGCCGTACACAGGTATAAAAATACATCTGGGAATCAGAAATACAGTGCCATGAACCATTGGCAGGGAAGAGAATATTTTTGCAATCAGTTCAGAACCTGGCCGAAGTCGCACAACTGCTTCACGTCACAATCGCACTGAAAAGCCGCGAATGTAGCGACCTAAACCAAGGCGCACTATCCGCTAAGACGATATAACAATGAAGCAAGAAGAAGGAAGAAGCAAGAAGAGGCAAGAAGAATCAGAAGCAAGAGGAATAAAGCAAGAAGCAGGAAGGAGCAACAATGAAAATCGAGGCGCACCCATTTGGCGCCTGACCAACTATTTTCACCAAAGGGATAAAACGAAAATGCTCTACATTTAATTTGTTAACCCCGGTTCAGATGCGGATCAAGCACCTCCGTTGGCCATCTACAAAGAATTACTGAGCTCCAATCCCAAGCCAATGAAGATGCGCTTCAGAAACCCCAACAGGCTGTTGAAGGACCATGTCTACACCCCTCCAGCAAACCAAGGCAGCATAGCCCAGTCCAAACCCCTGCAATCCGGAAGAAAAGAGAAGAACCAAAAAAGGTGAGGCTGGGATTGCCAAGAACCCCCGTAGATGCCATCGCAGGCCTTGAGCTGAGGCAGGCCGCCCAGGTGCCTGCATGGCCTCCATCGCCTTCTCCATCCGTGGTCCGGCCGCCTCCATCGGGCTGCTCTTAGCAGCCCCCGTGAACAAAAAGCCCTGCTATTTTCGACCATGCAAGCGCATCATGCCATAACCTAAAAAAAAAAAACCTTCCCCATTTTTCGGGCAACCTACGCCAAGAATCATAGGAACGACAACTTTTGGCGACGTAATGGGTATAAGTACTGACTATGAATATTGAGCAAGGTGAGATCAATGATCATGTTATATAATTGAGACATCTTGGACACACAAATCATAGTAGCTAACATGTTGCTTTAGGCCTATATTAGGGAATAAGGATATTCTTTAAAGGAGTAATTTATATTCTTAATAGGCTAGTTTAACTATGAGTAAAAATGTGAGCACCCCAAAAGCGGGTTGCTCACCAGCATCGATTTACAACATCGATTAGGGAGCGAAAACTGCTACCGATTTCACAGACCGACTTGGTGGGATCTCGTCGCTGCCACGTAGACAGGTGAATCAAACAAAATAAATGGGCACAAAAAATCTCTGCGCGCTACTTCTACTGCAGATCATCTGCTGTTTTCTTCCATAAATTCCTTCCTTAATCTGGCCTCTAAGCCTCTGTTCAAAATGAAGCCACTGGCAAATCTGGCCCTTTCTTCATCAGAGCCCAAAAAATACGGAAAAATAGATCACCAATTCTTAGATCTGCTTGTTCTTGGAATAAAATGATGGCAAAACAGGCATTGCAGAGAGATCAAAGCTACTTCAGATGTTTTTACATGAAAAAGATAAAAGCAACATTTGAAGATATGAATATGTCGTTTATCAATTCCATTTCAATGCATCATAAGGCACGCAGTTCGCTGGAAAGCTGGAAAGGATCATCAGAGAGCCACTAAACCATTAAATCACGCCGTGAGGGCTGTCAAGAAATGGTAAACAAAGGCCTAGAGCCAAAACGAATGTGAATAATTAGAGAGGATGCTCTCAGGTGAGCATGCAAATTTTAAAAACATATGCGAAGAGCAGGACATATACTATAGCTTGGTCAGCAGCAGGAACACCTGCAAGATAGGAGAGCATTGCAAATTAGGCTCGGTTCTGAGCTTGAAAAAACACAAAAAAAAAAAAAGATTTGTAGGTGAGAAAGAAGAAAGATTGAAAGGCTTCTTACATGCCATATCCGGCCTGTACATCCATTTGTTGCAGATGAGCTTGAAGATTTGGTGCTTTGCAAGCTAAAATCATCACCAGGATATCCATGATCTGGGGCTTCGCTAAAGAAGGTGGGACTTGTGGGCAAAGAACAAAGACTAAAAAAAAATCTCACCGGAGGAATGATCAATCGAGCTCTGGCATTTGAATTTGGACGCTGGCTTGGATTGAGGCTTCTTTCGCCAGGGCCATTTCTTCATGCAGGGCTCCTGGGAATTAAATTGCAAAGTAAGTATTATCCAATACGCCCTGCCCCACAACAGACGTATAGGTTGCCCCAAATTCACTAAAATCGTTGGGATTAGCCTGTGTTTAAAAGAATTGGTC
Organism: Isoetes taiwanensis; assembly: GCA_021234155.1. NCBI lineage: Eukaryota > Viridiplantae > Streptophyta > Lycopodiopsida > Isoetales > Isoetaceae > Isoetes > Isoetes taiwanensis. The sequence goes on along the minus strand of JAJEKV010000001.1, from coordinate 19,481,125 downwards.
GCCTCAAGAAATTCACTGGTCTTGTTGCCAAGCCAGCTTCTACTAAGAAATTTCAACATCGGAGCATTTGTGTCTCCTGAACCATAGCATGCCCTGATTCTTCTAAACAAATAGAAGTGTCATAGCATGGCTTGGAACGCATGGTTGCTAGTTATGGAGGTGAAACTGGAAGGAAATAAATATGGAAGAACTCGATTTGCTCTAATGGCGGTACAACCATGGTTCGAAAATAGGGGGGGTTCACCCCGAAAAATCCGGCCAACGGAAAAATTATCCGAATGATTAAAATGATGTCCGCTATGCACTTCCGGGCAAAAAAAGTAAGTAAAGGCAAAAAAAAGGGCAATTTATATAAGGTAAGGGGAATATCCGGAAGCAAATTTTGCGGACGGATTTTTTTTTTTAGGGTTATGTTAAGTTTTTTATTTCTAGGGTTTCGTTCTTTCATATAATTGAGACGGCTTATACATATTTTTTTTTTCATTTCGATTTTCTTTTGCATTGAGCGATGGCGGCACCGGCCAGGCAGCAGCAGCATGTTCTTCAAAGACGACGGCGGGCAGCAGGATCCTCTGCCTCTGATCTTCAGCAGATTTGCCCTCTTTCCCGCTCTTTGCTAATGATTCTAGGAGCTATTATTGCAACTAGAGTCTTTAGCATAGAGCAGGACAGAGAGCAGATAGCAGATTCTGGGATGAACAGGCGCCTAAACTATTGTGGATCTGATATACTGGGATGAACATGACGCCTAAACTGCGTTGATATGATGTAGCAGATTCAAAAACTTATCACAGTGAAGTATTTTTGTTTGCATTTCTATCACTAATCTTAATTCTTAATCTTTCTTGCAGGTGCAGCTAAGGTAACTGCGAGCTAAGTGTAAGCATTTTTGTCACATGTAATTTAGTCTCCAAAAATGCTAGTTCGTGACCTTTGCATGCAGTACATGGCTTAGGAATGGGTCTGATAATTTAGGAATGGGTCTGATAATTTATGTCTGTTAAGTGGTTGGCAGTTTGCTAGTGGTGAGAGAAAAGAAAATGATATGTCTTGCAGGGATATTATGTCTAAGGATGTGGATTTTGATGAAAAACAGGTATCATGCTTAAAATGCAGGGATTTTAGAACAGGGAATGCTCTCTATGTTTTGTGAAGCTTCTTATTGATCTATGAAAATGAATAACAGTTGAGAACATGTGTTTATGAATGCTGATTTTTGGGCCTGTGCAACTTGGCTGCAATATGGAAATGGTAATTGTGGTTTGGTAATTCATAAATCTGCTTTAGGTAGGTGCATTTGAGTTAGGTGCAGACTTGCTAGTATTGATATGTTTCTGCATTTATTTGGTAGATTCGTTTTGGGAAGATAAGGCAGCATGCACATCTTTATGGCCACACATCTTTATGTGCAGATTGAGCAAAGATGAAAAGAAGATTTAGGAAGCGGAAGACCACAGGGATCCTTGGTAATAATGTAATTGACATGTTTAAAAGAGCAGCGGCAAGGAAGCTAGATGACAATAATGAAGGAGTTGACGAAGATGGAAGTGAGGGTGAATGTGATGAAGACGCAACTATGAAAGAAGAACCCAAGTTAATATTTCAATATAAATGGCTAAATATATGGTCATGGATGCGATACGATAAAGAAGATGACGCAGTCTTTTGCACTACATGTGAAAGATTTGCCATTTCAGGTATGCTTTAATGTTCTATTTATCTTTTAAGTGCTAAAATTTGATGCTGCCTGGATGTTACAATGATTTTTAAAATTCGTGGTGTTGCCTTTTGTAGTTTTTTTTTAGAGGCAAAATTCCGGAAGATTCTTAGGGAAAAAGGATTTGCCGTTTACATGATAAAAAATCCGGTTAAGGTAAATTGAGGGAGGCATTTTTGCTAGTCATCTAGGCCACTATTTTCGAGCCCTGGGTACAACACGAAGGTTCATCAGTGACCAGAGAAGGCCTTATTCTGCGACGCCGGAATCATAAAGTTTAAATTGCTCTTGTATTGAAATTTTCATAAACATCAGCTGTACAGCACCGTACTTACTTTTCCTCCATCCCTTTTTAAAGCTATTCCTCCTTATAAATGACAGGAGCACGTACTGTGCGGCGCAAGCCAGCTGGTTTGGAGATGAGCTATTAATCTTCCTTATATAATTACAGCGGCATGCAGTATGCTTGGATATGGAGATAGAGGGAAGAGGCATGTTTGGCAAGCCTTAAATTTGAAATGTTCGGTACCATTCTTGGGGGTCCTAGCCATGCAGAGAACGGCTAAATTTTTTTAGACATTCTTAAGAACGGCAAGGGAAAACATTTACCATTCAATAGAAAAGCTTAGGAAAAAGTTGCCCTTCAATAGAATGGCCATGATTATGAAGAAAAAAAAATGTATTGCTTTAGACGTTAAAAAATCTATTTTATTCTATTCTATATTATATATTTTTCTGTTTATACTTTACACTTTTATTTGTTAAATGACCAAAACAAACAACATATGATATTCAAATTTTTTTTTATAATCTCCTCCTCAATAAATGCATTTTTTAAAATTGGCTAATTACGAGACAAGTAAATCGCGGAAAAACAATAGAACGGGTAAGAATTTCTCTGTCCTCATTTCCTTTTCTTTCACTTTCCTCAAATGTCGAAGCTTCTTCATCTCGCATGCAATTTGATATGTAGTTTGATTTGAATCCACCAATTTGGCTAATCAGCCTTGAGCCCACTCAACACGAGAGGAATTTTGAGGCATGTCGCCTCTTGAACATATTTATTTTCATTTTGAATGGACAACTCGTTTTTTGCAAAAAGATATTTGATTTTCAACGGCAAATTGCATATAATGTTTTTCCCTTATTTCTTGCATTGACAATGGCAATATGTCAATGTGAAATATATTAATAAACTATGAGTTATTTTGGATCCTTTTGTAGTTATATTTATTAAAAGTTAAAATATATTATCCATAATTTCGTTTTTCTTTTCTTTTTTCTTAGGTCCATAGGCATTGCGGTTGATCTCCTAGAATACATTCTATTATATTCTATTCTATTCTATTTTTATAATTTTTATAGTTTAAGCTTTGAATGTCTTTCAAAAACTTGGACATGCAAAAGAATGGCAGGCCAAAAATTTGCCCTTCAAATTGAATGGCAAGTTGAAAAGTTGCCCTTCAAAAACATACTAGGGGTCCCATTCAAATTTAAAGCTTGATGTTTGGTGGGAGAATGATAGATATATCTAATTCAGTCTCTAATATCTGACTAAATATAAGATTATGTGAACCGGAAAAACTTTTGGAATTATCATCATTTTCCGGCTACCCTTTCCGACATGCACATGGACGTGCAGAATGCAGAGTAAAAATTTGTTTTCGGAATTATCTATTTCTTTCCGATGGGCCTACACGCCATGGCTATGGCCACTTTATTAGCTCGAAGGTGGGTCAAACCGCCAGCCGGAGTTAAGCCATGAACTACCGGATTAGCGAGGCGAGCCGTTATGTTAGCGATGGCTGGTGGCTACCCACCCGGGTCGGCAGGCAAAACCCGAACCAGGGTTAAGCCCGGGGCGGTGTCCGGATCAGCGAGGCGAGGGTGGGCTTCGCTCGAAGGCGGCCCCAGCGGGCCGCTTAAAAGCGAACCCAAAGAAAGTGGAGTAGCGAGGACAGGTGGAGGCCGGTGGATTAGCGGTTGAAGGATTGGTATTGGCCGAACATTTGGATGTTCCATACCAGGCAACGTAGAATCGGAGGAAAATTTCTGAATTTTGGCGTCCTTGGGCTCGAGGGGAAGCAAATGTTGAAACCTGCAATGTCGGGGATTGAAGCTCGAGATGATGCATTGATTACTTGTTGCAAAGCATAGCACACTACGGAATGCCTAAAGGAGCATGGCTGGGAGATCCGCAGACTATGTGAAGATTGCTCTTAAATTTTTGATTTAGAAGGGGAAGAGGGAGCCGTTACGAGCATGTGATTCTTCCCTTTTTGGCCTTGTAGCTAGGCCTTCCTTAAGGCTGGCGAAAACTTATAACTCTGTTAGGCTGAAGAAATCTCTTTTGTTTATGCTCAAAATACTCGCATTTTTCAGCGGTAGCTTTCAAAGGTGCCCAATTTTTATGCAAAGCGGGGTTTTTCTTCCGCAGTTGGCACCCACAATGCACATTCAAATCTGCTTGAGAACATGAAGCTACACAACTCAAAGAGACGGAATGTCACATACCTTTCGGTTTAACAATTATTTTAAGCATTTCTATGCGAACCAAGCGTAAGCGAGCTCTGGCATCGATTCTTTTAATCACCTTTATGCATGGGCTGCCAAAATTCATCCTTTTCCTCAAAAACCACAACCCGGGCATTAAAAGCCAACAAATACCACGACCCCAAAAGACCCTTAAACTAAAAGCAATTTATCGCCTGCGATTGCGTACTCTGAGTTGGGTTTTACAGCGGTATTAACCCCAGGCGTCACTCGAGATGCGGCGATGGCTGAAAAAGGCGGTTGAAACTAGTCTTAGGAATCACGGAGGATGAATTGAAGACAAAGGAGGACATGAATTGATCATGAGAAAAATGGCATCGAATCAATCAAGACCTTGCATTTCTACCCCACGACATTGCGGCTTTTCGGCCTGCGGTATTTTGGAGTTTGCTTAAAAGCGAACCGGTAATTCGTTAGACCAGCGCTTCGCGATGGCCCGAACTTTATACCCGGCGTTCATGCGCCTCGGCAACAGTTCGGGTTGGCAGAACCGATTGAATAACGCCACCTCGGCCCGTCAGCATAACCAGTTCGCTGAAGAGTGGAGTTAAACTTAGCGAATTTTAAGGATTTACCGGCAAATGAACCGGTAACTCGAACTCAATTTCCGAGGGCCGTCCAGCATACCGATGGCTATGCCCTCGTGCCTCTTCTCCTGCAGTTTATCGGCCTTGGTCGGCGTTTTTATTTCGGCGTACATGCTGCGTGGCAAGGGGCCCGACTATGCTTCTATCGTTGCTTCTTCCCCTCTTTAGTTTCACGGCTTCTACGGTGTTGTGTCCCGGTTCTCACAGCAGCGGAGATATATGTCACACCTTACTTTGTTTTGTTTTATTGGGTTTTGGAGTTGAAGAGCCTACCTTGCTGTTTGTTTTCGGTTGTTTTGTTTTCGGTATTTGGGTTTTCCTGATTCCAAAGTGAGAAGATCTTCGAGGAACAAATGCTCTCACATTGCCACTCCATTGAGAAGAATGAGGGGCATAAATATGAGCATGTTCACGAGCTAGTAAAACAAATGCCCACCGCTTTTCTTCTTTGGTTTCTAGATTAAATCTTCAGATTACCAGATAGAATCCTTTGGGACATGGAAATCTATGTCCTAAAAGTTCATATATTAACTCTGTATTTTTAGCGCGCCACGGCCTCGGTCCGTCTATATGGGGTTATGGGAAGAGTTAGCGGATGCGTTCTTGGACTATTCTTATTCTCGCACATAAAGCTAAAGGAGTTGAATGGAGCGAAAAAACGGGCAGTACATCTTGAATCGATGGCGGTCTGTTTATGTTCCTTTACTTTATCTTTTGTGTTTTAGGTTTCCGATAACCTGAAATTGTTTACATTACGTCACGGTACATTAAAGGAACCAAGAAGAAATTAGTGGTATGAAGGATCCTTAGAAGAGTACGATTTGATTGCTTGCTTGAGCAAGCTTTAAGCGAGCAAGCAGCCAATCAACTGCTTGGTAAGTAAAACACCCACCCGCAATTCGTCTGCACAAAATAAACTGCCAAGCCAATTAGCTGTATTTCTTTGTGCTCGCTTCACGGAAGCTTTTTCGCGAGGAAGCTCTACATAAGCCTAGCACCACCGCGGTCGGTGGCAGGCTAGAAAAACCACAGGTGAGTTCCTATCTCTGTAATATCTAAGACAATAAGGCCTGACATCGAGTTCTCTGTCTTTAGCAAGCATGAGGCCAACTAATTCTGGGCCATTTTGAATCTAATTCTAGAGAATATGGCAAGAGATAGCACAAAAATCAAATTTGTTTTGGTATAAACGAAAATCAGATGGTCTTCCCTTTTCCTTGAATTTGTCGAGGTATCTCTCCATTGGTTGCCATGCCGCTCAATTTATACCGAGGCCATGCCCTTCCGATACATTCTGAGAGGCGGCAGTGAAGATGAGCTGTGCTAAGATGTTTTCGGCGGATGGAATATATATTCAATTTATGAAGAAAAATACATTATCTGAAGAAGCAACTGGGTGCATATGTAAGATATTTATCTCTTTAATTTTCCAGCTCGTTGTCAAATGGTACTTACCCTGCCTAGCTGAATTACAGCAAAATGTTGAATGGATTCTATATGTGCAAAGTGGGGCTTGCACTTGAACAAGCTCTTATGGAACAGGCTAAATAGTGTCTAGCCCATGGATGTGAATACATCGTTGAGTTCTTTCCAGAAGGTGGTCCCTATGAATTGTTTGCAAATGTTCTCAGAAGCTTTTGTGTTTACCTTGTGGTTTCCCATTTTGCAAGGCGCCATCTCTATGTGAATTTTGGATTCAGTGGGCGGATCATTTCTTCTGGAACACAGGCTTAACTTGGAAGAATTTATGGGCTCCATGGATGAAATATGATCTCCTGGTGAAGGTCAAGAAGATCCGCAATGGCAATGCAACCGATTAGTTGCAGTTGCAGCTTCACATGCTCTCTTTCTTTGTTGCATGAATAATCGATCCAGGTAAAAATATTTTTGCTAGTCAAGTACCCACTTATTTGTTCTGCACTGTGAATAACCATGCTTTATGCTTCAGTGTGGCAAATGGGTTGAGATTAGGAATTACCAAAAATCATTAAAGGTCACTATTTTATGCATGCAGGCATTTTTGAAAATTATGCTTCTGCCTCAGTTGTTGGCAATCCGGCATCTGTTGTGGTTGGTACAGAGCCTTTGTTGATTCAAAGCTTTTATTATACAGATTCTTCGCGTTTAGCTGCAAGAATAAAGAATATTGTAATAAACTTTCTGAAAATTTGGATATAAGTCAGGTCAGCATATGGGCTCCGTAGATACAAAATGCCTAGTTATTTCCCAGCTTGAAACATTGTCTATTAATTTGTCGGCAAGGTCATACATTTTGCAACTGGCAAAGAAGATACATATGCTTCTGGAGATGGTATGCAAGGGGTTGATATGATATTGAAAGGGGTTGGTGTGCATTTTAAGATGTACCTCAAAGCTGAACAAGGGACCCGAAAACTTATTTCTGAGAAACCCATCAATTGGGATAAGTTTCATATATGAGAAACCGACTGTTTTTGCTTAGAAACCCATGAATTTGGAGATGTTTTTGTGCTTTAAGAGCGTTGTATAAACATTGCATTGGAAAGCTTGCTTTTGAGCAAACATGTGCCTATTCCACAGAGGTAATAAACAGCAGCTGCACACTTGCATTCATGCAAGCAATATTGTGTGCAAAATTCGTGAGGATAAAATAGAATCTGCAAATTGCTATGGAACTTTGCATGACATAGGGAAATGATGCTGAGCTTTTTTGAAGGTATTTTTTTGTTGAAATTCTTAGTTCTCTCTTCTTTCTCCAATCTCAGCGAAAATATCTGCGGATCTACCAAAGCAACTAGAAATGAATGGAGCTTGAATCAAGACATAATTTATTGCATTAAGGTGCGGAGTTCAAATGCAAATTAATACATATGATGAGATGCATTTTAATGAGATGGAAGTGGAGTTCATGGCTAGAATAAAGCAATAATGGCTATGCATTATAGGATATTTATCTCTTGCATAATTAACCACTTCTATAGTTTGGAAATATATAAGATAACACCTTCTTAACACTTGTAACACCAACGTTGTTCTTAGGAGGACTTGAGCTCAAAATCAATGGTTTATTAATACGACCTTATCTAATGAACCATTGCCAATGCATTATTCAACTTAAATCTTTTTATCTTTCTTATCTCAATTTTTTGGTTCTTTATAGTCAACCACTCCGCCGTCCTTTTTAATTACTTTTTTTTTCCTCTTCTTTTCAAGCTGATAGCAGCGAACCGCGGCGTTAGGAGTATGGCGAATGGCAAACAAGGCTGGATCTAGCCCGATTTAGGGTGTCCAGATCTCTTGCGGTAGCTCTTCTTCCGGCTATGGCTCGGCTCATGCTGGTGACAAGATATCGATGTGGATGAGATGGCGTAGTGGCGAAATTTGGGCAAAAGCGGCTATAAGCGAGCATAAGATGGATCGGCGACTCTTGAATAGCGGTATGGAGAAATAAAGCAAAGGTAAAGGCGGTTTTTGGGCTGCTTAATAGAGTATATTAGGCTTCAATTCTTCTTTGTTTTGCAGCCATGGCATATTAAGATAATCAAAGGCGGATGGAGCAGATAAAAGCGAGAGATATGATAAGGTTTTGAAGAGCTTTGAAATGAGTATCTGAGGGGTGAAGCTATGGCAGCAAAGCATTTTCTGAACCAGTAGCATTGAATATTCTGAGGATAACTTTAGAGAAAGGATAATGGCAAGCGGTAGACACAAGCAAATTTTCTTTGTTGTTAAGAACATGGCCCGGACATTCCATCGGATAGAAGCATGGTAAAATTGTCTATGATAGAAGCTACAATATCTTCCTTCTTTTTTTCTTTACTATCAGGACAAGCAAATATTTTTGACATTCCATCCAATTTTTCTTGGCGGGGCAAAGGAGGAAACCGAAGCCATATATTTATTTGAATTTACAAGAATCTGCGAATACTTCATTTATAGCGGAAAGGATGGACCATACCTCTTAATCTGCTTCATAATGATTTGGAAGAAGAAATAAGTCTGCAAATCCGCTACTTACATTCCTTATGCTGCTATATATGGTTGAAGTTATCATCACTTAAAAATCATGCTAATAGAATCTTTCCTGCAATGCCCCAAAATATTTAGCATCTTCCTCACAGCACCCAAAGAGGCCCGGAAGAACAAGCTAACGCTACAACAACCAAGCAAATCTCAAGGTGTATGAGATAGGCTGAGGCCTCACTCGGCATCATAAATCCTCAACATAATCATTCTTACACAGATCTTTTGAGATTATAGAAATAGAGATAACAAATGGGAGAATCACATAATCATAATCAAAATATCATGCTTCAACATAATAATGTTCAAGTGATCAAGAAACATCTCACACTTGAGAACTTTGCCCAAATGTCATCTTCCAAATTTGGGCGCCCTTCTACACGAATTTTTGGCTATCTTATAGAAAGCTGCGCTTGATCCTAGCTAGCCACTAGATCTAGGCAAATCACAACCTTAGATCAAATTCTAACTACCATCAAGTTCACTAGATTTTGCCACCTCAACTTCAAATCTAGGTCATCCAAACTTCTTTGCAACTACCATGGCTGATTCATGACACATCATCAAATTATCAACCATTGAAAATATTTCTTAAGGACTTTAATACTCCTTCCCGATTATAGGTTCCACTTGATTACATCATAAATGGCTGCTCACGTATTTCACATTTTTTTACATTTCTCCACATTACCCATATAATTCTTCATTTATGCATACATTTCATAAATTTAAGCTCATTATGCAAAAATAGTCAAGGAATAAAACACACAACGGATGGAAGTTCGCTGGCTAGGGCCGAAGCAGCCATGGCTATGCAATTTTAGCGAGATGAGATAGATGGGACATGTCATTCTCAATGCCCTTCTTACCCGGAGGTTTCGAAAATAGTGGCCTAGATGACTATAGAAATACCTCCCTCAATTTACCTTAGCAGGATTTTTTATCATGTAAGCGGCAAATCCTTTTTCCTAAGAATCTTAAATTTTTGCCTCTAAAAAAAACTACAAAAGAGCAACACCAATTTTAAAATCATTGTAACACATCCAGTGACATCAAATTTTGCGCAAAGATAAATAGAACATTAAAGCATACACGAAATGGCAAATCTTTCATGTGAGTGCGAAAGCTGCGTCATCTTCTTTATCGTATCGCATCCATGACCATATGTTAGCCATTTATATTGGGGAAATGTTAACTTGGGTTCTTCTTTCATAGTTGCGTCTTCATCACATTCACCCTCACTTCCATCTTCATTAACTCCTTCATTATTGTCATTTAGCTGCTTGCCCATTTTGCTCTTTTAAACATGTCAAATTTGTGCCACAGGATCCCTGTGGTCTTCGCTTCCCTAAATCTTCTTTTCATCTTTGCTCAATGCGCACATAAAGATGTGTGGCCATAAAGATGTGCATCTTTGCCTTATCTTCCCAAAACGAATCTACCAAATAAATCTTGAGAAACATATCAATACTAGCAAGTCGCACCTAACTCAAATGCACCTATCTAAAGCAGATTTATGAATTACTCTGAAACCCGCAATTACCATTTCCATATTGCCGACCAAGTTGCCTGAGGGCCCAAATGCGGCATTCATAAGCACATGTTCTCAAGCTGTTATTCATTTTTCATAGATCCAATGAAGCTTCACAAAACATAGAGGCATTCTGTTCTAAAATCCACTGCATTTTAAGCATGATACCTGTTTTTCATCAAAATCCACATCCTTAGACATAATATCCACGCAAGACATATCATTTTCTTTCTCTCACCACTAGCAATGCCAACCACTTAACGGTTATAAATTATCGGACCATTCCTAAATTATCGGACCATTTCTAAAGCCGTAATGCATGCAAAGGTCCGCGAACTAGCATTTTTGGAGACTAAATTACATGTGACAAAAATGCTTACACTGCTTCCTTGATTACCTTAAACACCAAGAAAGATTAAATTAAGATTAATTGATAAATGCAAACAAAATACTTCCTTTGTGATAAGTTTTTTGAATCGCACATCCTTATCAAGCGGTTTAGGCGTCATGTTCATCGGTATCAGATCCACAATAGTTTAAGAGCTGTTCATCCCACGAGGAATGCGCTATACGCTCATCTGCTCTATGCTAAAGACTCTAGTTGCAATAATAGCTCCTAGAATCATTAGCAAAATGGGAAAAGGCTGTCTTCGAATCGAGGCCGAGGATCACGCTGCCAGCGAGTAGTCTTTGAAAGAACATGCTGCTGCCTGGCGCTGCCGCTGGTACTCAATGCAAAGAAATCGAAATGAAAAAAAAATATGTATAAGCCCGTCTCAATTATATGAAAGAGCGAAACCCTAGAAATAAAAAATTAACATAACCTAAAAAAATCCGTCCATGAAATTTGCTTCGGGATATTCCCCTTACCTTATATAAATTGCCCTTTTTTTTTCCTTTACTTGCTTTTTGCGGAAGTGCATAAGCGGACATCATTTAATCGGTAGGATAATTTTTTCCGTTGGCGGATTTTTGAGTGAACCCTATTTTCGAACCATGCTTCTTACAATGCATTAATGGAGCAACCTTGCTCAATAGCTTCTCTCATGGCACATGCTTTAGAATAGCAATGTGAATTTTATTCCAATTCATAAATGATGGCTGCATTACTGTCAAATAAATTCCCGATTCTGTTGCCATCGTGAAATTGCATTCTTGAGATAATTCCTGATCCACTTAAAGTAGACTAAAGTTAGCAAATCTAAAATACTCAGCGTTTGCTGCCCAAAGCTCTTGCAATAGATAAAACTTGAGGCGAAGTTATCTTTAAATAGCCTTTTGTCTAAGCGTTGATTGATTAGAGAAGTTCGTGGAAATTTGACCATTGGTCAATGCAGTTGGCCTAGGAATTTGACGGGCGTTCCATCACAAGTTTGACAAAGAGCTTCACGGGAACTAAAGCGAGCTTGCGACGTTGATCAAGAATATTCTAGCGACCCACAAATAGCTTACCTTCATAAGCGAATTAGAGCTAGCTTCAAGGAGAATATAGCATGCAAGTGGAATCACGGCAAAGGAAAAAGCAACCAAGATGTATCCAGGATCAAAATTTTCACCCCTTATATATCTTAACACATGCACCGCCGTGCTCTCTCTGCAGCCCAGGAATTATAGAAGCCAAACCCCATGCGCTAAGTCTGTATTCATATATATAGAAGGAATATAGAAGGATAACCAACCCGATTGAATGGTGATGTTGGCATGAGCTTTGTCGTCACTTTTGACAATAATTCCTCTGTGTTAACTCTAATCACGAGGTCACGGAGATATGCCATTAGCGACTACAATCTCGCCCTGGCGTGACATGCAGCGGAGATATTGCACCTTATCTATCATTGACAACAGAATTGTTAGCAATTAGAAGCAAAGGCGACAGCAGGCGAACCATGGAGCGAACAAGAACCTCAAATTGTAAGCTCTATCAATAGCATAGGTGCTATAGCATGACCTAGCGAGAGGATCAAAGGCAACACAAATTTTTGCTTCAAAGTCTCCATGGCTTCTTGACTCCAAAGCGGTTCCATGTATTTATAACGTGGAGGTAGTGTCAAAGTGAAACGGCTTGTCATTTGGATTCATTGTATCATTTAGCGAAGATGGTGGCGGGGTTAAAGTTGTAGTTCGCAATTGGATTTAGTTCACTAAAGGCGACACTTAATCGGTGGCGAGTAGAGACCAATTCAACAGACCCAAATTCGTTTACATGAGATCTTGATATTTTGAAAGGCCCCAAATGAGAATCTTTGAAACCCAAATTAGGTGCCTTTTTGGCCCGAAAGTGGACCATCGAGGGCGGTGAGAATTAAGCAAAGCCCGGTGTGTGGTCGCTTAAGCAAATTTCACAAGGGGAATATTCTTTGAAGGTCAAGTTTTATGGAATTGGCTTAAGCTAATTCCCGGAAAACGTCGTAGGAAAAATTTTATCGGTCTGTCGATTAAGGTCGAATTGCGCTGCTTGGCCAGGTGGTTTTAAAAAAAGCGAACCCAAAAATTCGGCAAATGAATTTTGGTTTTAAATCCCCTGAAATGAGTCGCAGGCCAATTTTTAATGAGGCAAAATTTTTTTTAAAAGCCAAAATTAAACTTAAAGCGAATTTGGGGAAGTTGACTAAATTTTTTGACCAAGTTCTTAAATTACGGCAAAAGCGAATTCGGAGTTCTCTATAAAGAGCATCTCTGGTCTTTCAAATGCATCAGCGGCCTCAGCGGTCGGTCTTCGTAGTTTCAGTTGCCTTGCATAGTGTAGCTTGTTTATTTGATAGGGTTTGTTGTTAGAATGGTTAGTTATGAGGATGGGGAATTACATGGCGAGCTTTTCGGATGATGATGGCAATAAGCGACTATTGGCCGGGATTCATCGATCAATGGAATGCGATAGCTCTACATCGTCCGTTACCCACAAGCGCTGGTATTTGGTGGTTCTAATGTATGCGTCGCGGGAGGTGGATTCGGATGTATCGTCCGAATGCGCTGGCTTAAATGAGGAGCAGACCGAGGAGTTAGTGTCCATGGCTATGTCTTCTTGAAAGAGACATATGATCTTATGATTGCTTAGTCAATGAGGGTAGGCCTCCCTACCCTTGCGCGACATCGGGATGTGAACCAGTTTTCCTTCAACTTTCCACGGGGGCGAGGTAGGGGCGAGGTTATTTAAATTAGGCTGAATATTATATGTGGGCATCGTGGTGATGTTTCCCTATTTTGCATAAAAGGTGGGATCGCCATCCACATAAAGCGTGTGCCTTGGGTGGAGGATTGGAACAATGTGGCGCTGCCGCGTGCCAATGGCCAGCACTTGTCGAGAAGCCCAGCGGACCACTGGCCCGGAAATAAGATCAGGTGGGAGATGAGCCGCGATGGCGCTGTGGGATCCGGAATGTGAACCCGGTGCTGGCGGGTGTGCAGTTGCAAGGTTACGCATGATCATGAAAAGGGCCGGTGACTTCCCTCAACATGAGACTAACCTTTGTCGGCCCAGTTGACATCGGCGAGTGGGAGAGGTCGCGGTCGCGGGGACGCGTCGTCTTATGCACACCCTGCGCATTAGGGTGAAGTGGCGGTCGGCGGATGGTGGGCGACTGCTGCCACGGTGGAGAACTTGAAGCGGGCCACAACCACGGCGGGTCGCGGAGGAGTCATGACGTGGTGCGCACATATGGAAAAACCATACCGTGCGGTAGAGATAGCCATCACCGAAGAACGTCTGTTGACACGGATATTTCTTGTGACTGTGCATTAAGACGCGATCCTTTCAAAGCGCCATAGGTATGGTCTCTACCGGTTCACCTAATCGATAGAAAGAGGCATGCGGTTAATGAGGAGCGTGAACATCACAAGGTTGTGGGACATATGGCGAAGCTGATGGGTCCCATCTTTCGGGGAGACATGATTGGTAGCGTCACATATCGGTTTGACATGAGCGAGGGAGGATGTGGCGTCCTGCGCAACAAGTATCGAATGTTGGTGAGCACATGTCAATGTCTAAGTTCTTGTATTATGCTTGCCAAATGTCGCGCGCTCACTTGCCTTGGCGCCGAGCGTGACTATCGATGTTTGGTGGTAAACATGGCAGTAGGGGCGCCAGGGAAGAGCGAGATTGTGTAACTACTCCAGCGCGTCCTGGACCGATACGTGCAGCGAAATTACGCCACCTGACCATGTGTGGGAGGAGAGAGTCGACCTGGCGTCGGCTTAGATTTGGCCGATGTGGCGTGATATGCGTCTTTCCGAGTTAAAATCTTTGTAGTATTTGGTTCAGTGATGACCCGGTCGGTTCATGCAAGATGAACTAAATAATTCAGCGAAAGTGGGACTTGAAAGGCTGCATTTAAATCATGACAATGTACATATTAGGGAAAGAAATGCATAGATAGAAAATGTCGCGGTTATAGAAAATAAATGTCTCTCTGACCCCGCGCCTCGGTATTTGATGGATTGAACCAATATGCGCTGCGTCACGGGCGCAATGATCGTGAAGAAGTTCAGGCCAGACGTGTCACATCTTCGCACCATTATGCATGTTAGGGCATACGCAAAGTGGAAGATGCAGGATGTCATCATGGGGAATATGTCAAAGCGGATGGCTGGTGGGGAAGGATAGTCTCTAACACGCAAGTCTAATACGTCTCGGCCATAGGGAAGCCTCATCTTGGGATGCTTAGACAAACTTTGTACCCCAAAATTGCTTCTTATTCCGGATGGGGCAACTTCGAGCTTGGGCCTCTGCCCGCTTGCAGCTGTGTATACGTATTGCGTAGCTCATCTTCTGAATAGTTGGTTGATGTTGGTAATACATCTACTTTTATATAATATCTTTGCCACATCGACGGTATCTCCACTGGCATATGATTGTAGTTCATTGCCTCTCGTGGAATCTTCGGTAGAGTGTAGTCGATGAGGTCTTCTAACGCCCTTCTACAATCCAACCCCAAGACATCATCAATCCAATGCCCTTCCTCTAAGAAGTATAGTAGGTGGAAAGATGTCGTTGGGGAAGAGGTATTCTCCCCTTACCGATAACCAGGGGACAAGGTAGTGATGCCTATGGGTGGTTAGTTGGCTCTTCTAACATCTTCGTTGTGCCTTTTCGATCGCCTTCTCATCCTTTTTGGTAGCTTGCTCTCCTCTTCGATCTTCATCCTCCTCTTCTTAGTAGTCTTTCTCAGCACGAGGTGCTCAGAAGATGTCGTAATTAGGCGTATTTGATGGTGTCGAGCTGGCGGATGGAAGCTCGAGTCAAGTCTTAGGTGGGTTACGAGAGTCAAGAACCAGATTTGGGACGAGATGAGGAACATATGCGGATTCTACGGACCCATAGGCACAAATATCTCTCGGCCTGCGGCTTAGCCATATTCATGCACTCCAGCGGTATCAGCGAATCTTCCCATCTTGAAGCGTACATGATCGGCAACATTCTATGCATGGCGATTCCATGATTACCTCGAGGTAATATTTAGAAGTTAATTATTACAATCACATCTCTTAGTTCATAACTTGTTATAATTAAGGTAATTTCTCAACCCTTACATAAAATTAACCTTAATGTCTACAAAAGTTTTATAATTTTTTCACACTTAAAATTTACAGATTTTTAAAAATTTTATAATTTAAAGGTCCATTTCATCTCCTTGCAACACATTATGACAAAATTTGTGTTGCAAGTCTTCGCGATCGCGACCCTCTGCCGTCCTAGATCCTTCTGTGCCTGTGAGATCAACACTCACGTTAGTACACACATTTTATTTATTATAAAGTTGGTTATTAGGGAACCACCCATTTTAATTACAATTAATTTAACTAAATGTGGATGCAAGACCCAATCTCCGAACATAGAGGATGCTGCTTCCATCGTTCTATAATGCCCGGGATGACCACTAATGCCTACGCTTTAAATTAGCCCTTGGCGTTGGAGGATGGTAGCTATAGTAAGGAAAATTGACTTAGGGTGCTTTTCCTATCAACGCATGTATTAAATGATTTCTTATCTCTCAATTCTGTCTACTTCCATAGCGACGAAAGTAGACTTCTCAATCTACCTCCTACTCACCTATCGGTTCGGTATCGACTACTGCAGTGGCGAGTCGACCTTTGCATTGCTCCATAGATAGAGGGTATTTCCTCTCCAAATCTGGTTGAAGAGCCCATGTAGTGTCTTCCACAGGTAAGTGTGTCCATTTCTCTAGGTATTGGAGAAATTGGGGTCTTCTTGTCTCCTTATAAGACCTGTCAGAAGAACCACTGGGACAATCTTGAGTTGATCGTCCATCATTTCCAGCGACTCTGTTGTCTCCAACACTTCCTCTGGATTAGGAGTGTGCCTCTTCAGGAGATCTTCAGGTGTGCTGGCAGGTCCAACTTGTAGCATTTGTTACCTACTCTTTTGGTTACCTTGAACGGTCCAGCCCACCTTGGAGCTAGCTTCTTGCAATTGCCGATGCGGAGGTTCGCTTGTTTGGCGTTGATCTTCAGCCAAAATTTGTCCCCTACTTGAAACTCTCTTACTGATCTGTGCTTATCCGCTATGATCTTCTCGGCTCCTTGCTGCAAGAAGATATCCTCGGACTTCCTCCACCAACTATTGCATGTCGGCTAGCATCTGCTGGAATACTTCTATCTTTTACACGGGATTGTGCCAAGTGTCTGGAGTCAAGCATCGGTAGCCGTAGTTGATCATGAATGGCGACATTTGAGATGACTCCTGCTTGGTGTTATTGTATGCAAACGCCACTAAGTGAACGTAGTTGTCCCACTTTGATTGCTTGTTCCAGACGTAGCTTCTCAACATGTCTTCAAGTATCCAATTCTTACGCTCCGCCTGCCCATCTGTCTGAGGATGATATGTCGCGCTCATCGATAGCTTCGTCTAGATGGTGGTGAAGAGATCTTGCCAAAATGCACTCATGAACTTCAAATCCCTATTCGAGATTATCTCCCTTGGCATCCCATGGGCTCCTCACTCTATGCACGGCTGACATGCGGCTCTCATTGCAATATGGACAAATCTACAACTTGTTGCTTCCTGTGTTCTTATCACTCTCAACTACATGCACCTCTTTCCACCAATCAGTCGGCCTTGGCCCTTTTGCAGCTTCTCCTATCTTCATCTTCTTCGGCATGAACATCACGCCACTAGGCAGCATCCAACTGGACATGTGACCACACACCACACTACATTGCTTGGTTGGGCCCTGCCCCCAACCACTTTACATTGCGTCTGTGGGTTTTGAAAGTAAACAAACTTGCATTACATGTCAATCAAAAAAAAAAAAATTCAATCAAGAGAAGCAACTGGAAAACCTGATATATCAGCATAAATCGTTAAATCAATTCCGTGTGGTTTTGTATCGTTCTCTTAATGTAAATAAAGTCTATTTTTATTCTTCAAAAAAAGAAGGGGGTTCTTGGTGTTGGCACACAAAAAACTCTACAAGAGAGAGTTTTTACAAAAGATTGAGTGGAAAAAAATCAAAACTTATATCTTAACTCATGCTGTTACTTACAAAAATATAAACTGATAAGTGATCACTTTGTGTTTGTCCACAACATCTATTGAAAAACCATTTTGCTAACATCATTGTAGATGTAATCCTTTTATGTAATACATAGCTCCCGTGGACGTAAAAGTTCATCTTATCTTATCTTATCTTATCTTATCTTATCTTATCTTATCTTATCTTATCTTATCTTATCTTATCTTATAGCATGCAACTTTGTAACCAAAATAGTAGAATGAGAATGTACAGACTTAAACAACCAATAAATAAAATCCCTACTATTCCCATATTGTATCTTACCTCATAGAATTATAAATTACATTCTTTACAGCACTTGATGTAATCTTGTATGTCGCCAATCACGGGTGTTGATGAAGGGAATATGCCATGTCAAATTCCTCTCGAAGCAGCTACAACCATTGAACAAAAATCAAGATGGGGAGTCAAATCAAAATTTCACCTCGGCATATGGTTGTCAAAACCATAAAGGGGGAAGTCAATGTATGCTATACAATACATACATGAATAATTGTTTGACAACTATGCGGATCTACTAAGAACCTTGAGAATTGCAAAAAGCAATACAAGCAATGGCCGAGAAACACATTATAAACAAATCCTGCCCGAGATCTCACAACATGGTAGTGCTGCGTTACTGTGGTTCACAACCACTAACAAGGAGATCATATAATCTCAACATATCCAGAAGTCAATACAATGCAACCTTTTGAGAATTTACAGCAAAATGCCTTAGGAAGGGAAGCAAGAGGGTTTTATCCACCCACTTAAGTAAAATCCAAATCCACAAAAGGAAAGAAATAGTGCAAGCAAGCAACACAAAGATTAAAACAAAATGCAAGCAAGCAACAAACAAAGCAAATAAGGCATCATAAATGCGGGTTTTAAGCGCTACTAATTAATGGTGAAGGCTGAAAAACACACACCTTGCGTAGCCACGCCCTATGAAAGCGAGAGATAAATGCATGCGAGAAAAATGTAAGTCATTGATTAATAACAAGAGCATCACGACAAACAAATCCTATAATTACTTAGGATATTGGAATTAAATAGGATTCTGAGAATAACCATCCCTACAAGAATGCGTATTTTGAAAGCATGAAAGAAATCATCCTCCTGCTCTGCCTTGCGCCTTGCCTGCGGCCACGCGTGGCGTTTTTCCTGCCGGCACCATCGCTTTCGCCCACGTCGCCTGCGCCATCTCGAGGTAGGCACATACTGCCAAAGAAAATGGTGGCTTTCTGCCAAGCATAAAATATAGGAAACAAACGGCAAGACATTAGAAGCAAAAATCATACGTGTTTAGCATACCAATAGCACGGAAATCATAAAAGTAGATCTTATGTACCTTGCCTATTCTCACAATTTCGAAGATAATTACCAATGGTAAAACACATCGATTGGCAACAACTATTGTTTCTCTATGAGACTACTCGTGAATGGAGTTGTGAATATTATTCCACCTTTAGTTTGTTCCACGTTGCCAACATTATTAAAGTACATAGAGTTCCAATCGTCTTGAGCACAAGAGAATTGCATCATGATAAGTACCAACCTATAAAAGCTAGCCACCTCTCCTTCTCTCGGTATTCCGGTGCTATGGAATCTTTCGAATTGAGAATAAGGGCGATGAATTCTAATTTAGAATCGAATACTGACTCGCAGCTCTTTCACAATACGAGTGAAGCCGGAAGCATTCCACAATTGTTGACAACAATTACGACCAGGAAGGCGGGGCTTTGCGGCAGCGAACTCTATTGCCTGTAGATGGTCAATAGGCTGCCGATGGTGTAGCTGTCTTCAGCGTAAACTTTATCCGATTCACCGTTACCATATGCCGCGACAAGGGACACATGGTAGAGCGCCTGCGTCGAGGCCATACTTGGTCGGGGCGTGCACATAGCATTGTCTACGGGTCAAAGGTGGCATGCCACGGGAGCCAAAGATGGCATGCCACCGAGCGTCATGGCGTGAGGCGAAGTTTAGAAGGTGCTCAGAGGGCGGTCGCGATAGGGAGGCGACCATACCTAACACATAACAAAATTAGGCCAGTACTATATTGTATTGTAACGTAGTGATACCACAGCTTTTAAAGGTGCCTATAGCAGAGTTGTACTATACCATCATTGACCCACGTACGAAATTCTACATATATATTCTATTTAATACAAGGTTAGACTCATTTTTCTCCTGCATCATTTAATTGTGGATTGTATTCATGAAAAAATATCATTCTATTGCTAGATGTACAAGTAAGTAGTATGCTTGCCCTCTCAACTCTTTCTAGAAGTTAAGACTTCATATTCTTTGGCATTTACCACATTTTAATGTCTACTTTTTCATTTCTAAACTACAAATGCTAAACTTTTCCTAGTAGACTCAAGGGACTAACACTACATTTTCTATTTTCAATGTCAACCTAGGCCTAACACTTTGGGAGATCTGCAGGAGGTGGAGGAAGGATAGGTGAATTTCCATTCTTAACAACAAACACAGTTTCCATTCCCCAAGAGACATGTCCCTCGTAGTGGCAATGCATAAGCCAAACACCTGCATCACAATTTCACCAAAAAAAAATCGGTTGTTAAAATACAAGAAGTGTTAAAATACTTGGCATGAAATTAAGGAAAGCCATAAGGGCGGACCTGGGTTTTCTGCTTTCCATCTCAGCCCTTGATCGACCTTTTAGGCGGCAACATGCTTGATGTTTCTTCTCATGGGATCTACAAAGGTTAAAATACAGGATCGATCTTTGGGGTTTGCATTTTCCTTCTCCATAGCCAACCACAGAAGTGATTTTATGCAGTGGAAGGGTGAGCTTCATCACGCACATTTAGGGTTCCTTGAAGAACCGAGGTGAACCGGCCATACTCTATCTCGGTAACCTTGGTACCCTTGTTTGTAAGATTAATTCGTGATCCTTAAATTTTGGTGAGAGTAATCATATGGCAATGTGGTGGTTTGGAAGGAAAATGCGTGAAGATTGTAAATTCCATCAATTTTGTTGTAATAGCCTCGCGAAGATCCATATGTGGTTCTTGAGGTATTGTTAATGGAGCTTGCCAAGCTTGTATCTCCCTCCACGATAAAGGACTTGCTCGCCAGGTAGTTTGTTTTATAGAGACTATATCTGAGATCTAAATCCACATTTTTTTGGAACACTAGCGGGATAAGCAGTGAGTTCGGACTCTTAACGCACCTTACGAGTTCAAACCATGTTGCAAAATGCGCCTTGTCGGGGCATATGGCTTGGAAAAATAGAGAGAAGATGAGGATCCATTGTATCTCGGAATAATAATCTGGTATTTCTTGCGCCTTTCTTGGATCTTTGGAAAGGTGAAACAACTATGTAGTATTGGCCCTCTTGCTTGATTTAGCGGTGATGAGGAAATTATATGTCACGGCTGGATGGATCGAGAAATGAGTGGAAATGCTTGGTGTAAGATGCATCGGTTTCTGGCTGGCAAATGTGATCGTATTGTGATGAAGAGATCCGTTTGGGGCATTGTTGATAACTCTAGAAGGTGCTTGTTTTATTACGCTCCACATCTACAATGTGTGTTGGCAGGTAGGGAACAATTCAAAAACTAGCACAACACAAAGCTGTAAGCTAACAATTCTCCAAGTTATGTAGTTACCATCGAGAACAATTGTTCGCGGGGGACACGGTAGCTGGCCATTGAGTTAGATATGCATGTCGGTTCTCGAGGGGCCTTTTCGATCTTCGAGGCATGCTTTCAATTTCTTCAAGATCACGCGTGCCACCATTCCACAGCGGGCGCTATGCTATCCGCAGTTATGCGCGATCGCGGTGGGACATGTTCAAATGATAAATAAGGTCCATTGATTTTTACCCTTGGCGAGGGGTCATACAAAGAGCCAAAATACGATTACGGCGTCTATTACGGCGATCCGGGCGTCGTTTACTGCGTCGATGGTCGGCGTCGAAGCGTCGATAAAAGCGGCGATCTCTATTCCGGCCGTCCGGGCGTCGATATCTGACGTTTATCGTCGTATCTGGCGTCATAGCTGCGGCGATCTTCAGCGGCGACATGGCCGTCGTTCAACGTCGTTCGCATTACCGTGGGTCAATACTGGCCGGTAGCTGCTGCGGAGTGACCGGCGGTAGCGGTAATTTGGCGTGTGAATGACGGCGTCGTTCAGCGGCGAAAAGTACCGTCATCATGTCAGATCGATGAAGGATTGCCGGTAGTAATGGCGGCCATTAATTGCTTAAGCGTGTGAAGCGTCGTTCAACGTTGCTCAATAAATTAGAAGGAAGAAGGATGCTTTCCACTTCATTCCATAACCTTATTTCGCCGGTGACATCCCATGTTGCCCCAATCTCTCGTTGTCAACCTTTTGGGAGGCTCTTCGGTGCAATGTTTTTCTCTTGGACCTCGTGTCAGTGGATTTTCCGTTGGCGGATATCTCTTGAAGTTTTGCATGGGCATTTTTGTGCAATGCGTTGGGCCGTGAGAGTTCAGAGAAATTTGATTCCAAACCACACAAAGTGACATGCAGCATATCGGACGCGGAGTCGGAAGAGTTCATACAAACCCGAATGATAAACCGTTGTCACATTAAGATTGCTCTCAAAGGTAAATCTTAGTTCGGCCGCGAAGTTCTCTTGAGACATCGTAAACTTCAATACCTTCACTCCTGATGTCAAAGCTCATCAATAACTATTTTTCGGATATGGATCCCTAGACTTTTCAGAGCTAGCCGGTCCACCGGAACTAATAGTACTACCATTAAATGGCTAGTCTTCATGAGTAACCGATTGGTAAATTATGGATTGATCAACACTCTTACGGCCAAGTTGACCGCGAGCTGATTAGCGTCCATAAGGATTAACACCATCGTTGTAACCCTAATCGAGATTTAGGTGGCTCTTCAAATTCGGCCATGTTTCATCAATAATGTTTGTTGCATGCGATCCACTAACCTTGTGAGATTACGGTGTCACTCGGTAGCATTAGCGACACATAACCCATGAGAAACAGAGATTCACATCAGAAACAATAGCGGGATCAATGGAAAGTAGCGAACCACCGCCTTCATCGGGGCCGGTCTTTCCCTTGGCATCCATTGTGCCTAGAGGCACCACATTTAGGGCATGTTCATCGTTCTTGTAGATGTCATCGGATAATATTGATGTTTGGATATTGGTGCTAGCTAGTAGCCTAAACCCGATTTGCCAATATATTTTTTTATTTGGTCGACTTTTGGGCATAGTGTTCCCTTGTGTGGAATTATTTTCTCTTGCAACTTTTAGTATAAGCGGACCTTTAAACGCCATTCAACTTCACCAAATTCAATAAGTCAGAGAGTGATTGCGAATTGTACTTACTCTAATAACAAAGCCGTAACAGCGTGCTCCATTTGAATTTGAAGGTTTAATATCAATAAAGATGTAGATCAATCTAGATATGCTTGCACGGATATAATGCTTTATCGCCTCCTCGATAAAGCGTGATCTTCATGACCATCGTTAGAATATTTATATCGTCATCTAGGTACGGGTGGCCGAAGATTGGGCCAAATGCATCAACATGTATAGAGCTATGGGTTCTTTAAACTGCATGAAGTGCGTCCATAGGGGGGCATTGTCATCATCTTCATCCATCAGTCTGTTCATCTTCATCATTATCTTCATTATCGCGTTGTGCCCATGTTTGTACCATACTTTATCAATGTATTCCTAATTACGCTATCATAATGACTTTGATGTAGCCCAATTGATGCAGCTTGGATGGCGGTCGTACATCCACTTGCGCGTCAGTTAAGCGAAATATATCGTGATTGATACATACATTGAGAGCCGTGTTTGTTGTTTTAAGCATTTTAATAGCGAGCCGAGGAAATGCAAAGGTACATGTGTAATCAAAGCATATATTGAAGATATAATACACATTTATCTTCAATATGTGCAATCTCATTCAAGAGAAGAAGAAGAAGAAGAATTCGAAGAAGAAGAAGAAAAATGGTGCATTAGACAAAATTATATGAGCCATTTGGTACGTAAATCGGACCTCGGGTATTGGTCTACATTATTCATATTCAATGAACAATTCATCACCAATACACAAAGTTTTATAGCATAAACCGTGATATATCTCGAATCAATTTTACGGCTAAAAATCTTCTTAGTCTTTGTTTGCCTCAAACCGGTCACAATTGGTAGCCGAGTTCGATAGAATATTAATAAAAGCGACAAGGTTTTCCATGCAAGCCCGAGGAGACGACCATCAATAATAATGAAGCTTGTGTCGCGGAAAGCCTTGGATATTGTTCGTGCATTTGAATTTAGGCCATAGATGAGCATGTGCGGTAGCACTCAATTTATGCCAAATTAATGCGAGTTATATTCCGGGACCTACATATGGCATTAAAGACGATCATTACCATCTTTGACTTTCACACTAGTCATAATATATAATCGAGGGCCGATAGGGACCGACTATTGCAATCATATGCGCCTACCCCAATATGTAAATTGCTCCATAAATGTTGAAACGCCACAGGCCATGCATTGAATTTCTTCACGATCTTTATCACGTAAAGGGGTTTGGACCAAATGGACTAGTGAAGGTGGAAGATTATTTTCTTGACATGATCCTAGTACATTCAATTTTGATGAACATCATTCCCTCAATCTTGGCAGCGGCCATTTGCGGCGAGTTCTATCCGCGTAATGGGATACTCTTTGAGGAAGTTGATGGCTTTTCTTTTTGTAGGGTTTTCTATGAGGCATTCATAGTATCAACATCATCTACTTCCAATGACAACATAACCCCAAAATCTATATCTTTGCCGAGCTCACTTCATTCCTCCGAATTTCTTCCTAACAAAATACAAACAAGCTAAGTTAAGACATGGTTCAAGTACATGAGAGTAGTTGATTATCGTTCATAAGATTAAATATTATACCTCGTTGGAATACCCACGTAATAGATCGAGAGCCTTTGGATTTGTCGGGCATTCACCACTTATTTCTCAACATGGTGGGGAGGGGCCGGTCTTTTTCTCATCCGTTTTATTTGTCCTTTGCACATCGAACAATTTGCAATATAGCAGCTCACGTCGAGTACAACTGCAAAAAAAAAAGTAACATCAAGATATAAAGTTAACTAATCATTGACATGTTTATGGTACACATACATGTGACATTCATTTCATGCACACCACCCGACCTCTAGGAAGACTAAAGGTCCCACTTTGGGTCCTAGTGGACTATTTGTGGCAATTGTTGGGGAGTAACATTCTTGCATAAATTAAGCCATGTAACTTTCTCAAAGCACTACGTCTTCACGTTCAAATTCCTTACAGTTAGTCCATGTTGTTTTTCTAGTAAACAATAAAAATATTAATAAAAAACCATGTAATAATATAATAATTATAAATATCCATGTTTTCATGATTTTATCAAATGTTTATTCTTAAGATTGATTCATACGTTTATGATATTTAAAAGCATTTGATTGAAGGGTCTTTGAGCAGATACATCTAGTCCTCTCCATTTTGAAATGGAATGGAAGGCCGATACCTTATATTCAACCTTTCAAATCTTTTGTAATCTATGAAGATTGAAACTGTTCGAGGGTGCATAAACTTGGAATACATTTAGTCTTCTCCATTCGGGATGGAACCGACCCGATTACCTTGATCATGCATCCCTCAAGTTTTTTAACATACTTTTTAAAGATTCAATCTTCTAATCTATTAGCATTTGGAGTGTTTAACTCCTAACACAAAGATTAAAGCAGAGATCTTACCTTATGAAGACCCGCGAGCAAAAAATCACGAAACAAGCGAGTGAAAATAACAAGTAAATAACGGCGGCGGGTTCCGCCATATGTGGCGTCGTTTATCGGCGATACGTGTGGCGTCGTTTAAACGGCGCCAAAGCTGGCGTCGACTGCCACCTAGGCATGCCACATCAGCTTGCTTTGGCCGTCGATGCCCCTCGCTATGCCGTCGGATGATCATGGCAGCGTCGTTTAACGGCGTCAAATGATCGCGTCGTTAAGCGACCAAGCGTGATTGTTTAACATAGCGAGAAACAACATACAATACAAATAACACAAATAAATAAAAATCGCGGTGTTCCCATTCATAAAATAAGCTTATACAAGCAATGACACAAATAGATAAAAAACTTGTGTTTCCATTCATAAAAAACATACATTACTTATGTCCATCACGAGGGCGTGGCAGTTTGATGCAACCATTTGCATCATTATACACCATTAATGTCGTTTTCTCTTTGTTTGGCTCGGTGAGCCATTCTACCGGTCGTTCCCGCGTGGAGCGCCCGGATATTCAGATGCTGTCGGAAGCTCCTTTTCACTCATCTTTGCCACGATGGTGAAGGGAGGGTTCTCAATGAGGAGAAGCGGGGGTTCGTTTGGAGTTGTCTTCCCTTGGAGGAGGAGGTCTTGCTAGAAGGAACATATCAGCTGAAGGTGGTCTTCAGCTGCCCAGGACCATTATAGCAAGATAGGGAAGAACACTCAAAAAGAGCGCAGAATACTTGGCATTTCTTGATGGATCCACTTATAGCGTGGATGTAGGGTTAGGGTTAGGGTTAGGGTTTTATTTGGCAAAAAAAATTCTGGCGTGGCGTCGTTAAAAGCGGCGTTTAAGGTGGCGATGTCTTGACAGCGAGCGGGCTTGACTTGGCACCGGCACCATGCCTTGTGACGGCGTGACGCGTCGGTTATGCGGCGTCGTTCAACGGCGGCGGCGATCTTGACCATGTTTGCCCGGCAAGCGAAACTGCCCATTTCCGCATGTGGCGGTAGCGGCGTGGCTCGTAAAAGCGTCGTTGAAACGGCGTTTAGGCGGCGTGTTTACCTGGCCCCTTTGCCCGGCTTGGCGGCGGTACCCATACCGCCTTGGTAGGGGCGACCGTCGTGCGATGGCCAGATGGATTGAGCGGCGTGAAGCAACGTTAATGGAAATGCGTTGAACGGCGATGTCGTTGATCAACGGCGAGCGTCGGCGTTCATCGACGGCCAGCGGCGTCGTTGGACGTCGGCCGATCCCCTTAGCCAATTGGGTGTGTTCTCCATCGGGGAGTTGGATATGGTGGTTTTCTTTGCATGAGGCGGGATCTATAATAAAGCGTCCATAGGCATTGCCCTAAGCCGTATATGAGCATGCGAGCGAGAGTCCTTCTTGATGCAGGAGTGAAGTGCTTAATATGTAAAGGATTGGCATTACGATGGGATGGCGAGTAATATAAAGCGAGTCCATCGCCCCATCGATAGCATTTGATGTATTCCATGCGAAGATTGAAACACAAAAATGGATATCATTTTGTTATATATCAGCTGCAGTATATACTAATATAACCAACGGTGAATGGTGATGTTGGCATGAGCTTTGTCGTCCGCGGTAATAATTCTATCTCGTGTTAACTTTCGGTGGGGTCACGGAGATATGCCATTCGCGGCTAATCTCCTTCTTTGTGACATTACAGCAGAATATTGCACCTTATCTATCGGCATTGACAGCGAGAATTGTTAGCGAGGCAAAGCAAAGGCGGCCAGTGAGAGCGAACCATGGAGCAGAACAAGAACCTCAATTGTAAAGCTCTATCAATAGCATAGGTGCTATAAAGCTGACTATAGGGGATCAAAGGCGACACTGTTTTTGCTTTAGAATCTCCATAGCTTCTTGACTCCAGCGGTTTCCATGTATTTATAGCAGTGGAGGTAGTGTCAAAGTGAACACAAAGTATGCATTTGGATTCATTTATGTCATTTAAAGCGAAGATGGTGGCGGGGTTCAAGTTGCGGTGGTTAGTTCACTAAAGTGACGCAAATCAGTGGCGGGGCGAGGGCCAATTAAATAAGACCCAAATTTTACGTTTACATGAGATCTTGATATTCCTGAAAGCAGCCCCAAATAGAATGCTGAAACCCAAATTCCGTTGCAGCCCGTTTGATTTCCTGGAATTGGAATTGGCTATAATGCCGACGTCCGACATTTACCGCGATGGTGCAGTAGTGCACCCACCTCGATAAGGCTAGTGGGTTCACATGCACCATCACACCCGGCACGAGCACCATCGTGTAAAATGTCTCGCACTTTTACGCCCACCGTTACTGACCATCATAAAATTAGCACAAGGTATAACAGGGTCTAAAATTTGCACAAGGTATAACAGGGCCCTTCTCCCGCACAAGGTATAAACCGCCCTGTCTATGCCAGTTTGAACCCAGTTACTGCCATGGAATGACCACCGGTGGAATTTTCTGTGTTTTACCTATTATTTTTATTTTGAGGAACCTTGATTCCTAAATGTTCAGGCGGCGCCGCCATAGCACCGCCATTGTTCTTCGCCACAGTAGAACGCCCTCTCTTCCCTTTTGAAACTCCAAGCAGGTAGCATGTTTTTGCTTCAAATCAGGCCTTATATCCACTTTCAGAGCTCGAAGCCGGATCTAGCATATCCAAGCCGGTTTGTGCTTCAAATTAAGCCATGTTTCTCTTCCCATGTTTTACCACTTTCTTCCCTTTTGGAGATCGGAGCAAGCATCTATTAGATCTGGTAAACAGGTCTTTGCTTCAAATCCAGCCTTAAATCCCCTATTTTACCTCCTATTCTTACCCTCCATGGAAGAATTGGCCTCCGGATTATGCCTTTACGCCAGAATATATCACCGTTCTTTTGCGCATTGACGCTTTAGGTATTATTAAATCTTGTTTGTTGAGTCCAGAGGTTTCTACATTTGCGGGAACGATACAGGCTTACGAAAACTATCAACCTTTGCTTTTTGCATCGGCTGCTGAATCACGGCAGCGAACAAGAAGATCCACAAAAAACATTAACCTGAAACGAGAACAAATGAATCCAACAACTCCATTCCTCCAAGAATCGGCCTTGCAAGGAGAAGAAACAGGGGAAAAAACAAGAACGAAAATTCCACCTATCGATGGATCATGGTAACATTTTCCCCTCGTGAATTAGTGCTGCTTACCCGTGGGTTCTCTGGCACAAAATGACATCCACCAAGGATTATCAATCGACAAAGGGCTACAGTGGCGCCATATACAATCCATCATTTACACGGAGAATTGAAACCCCCACACTCCCCGTCAATTTGGCATCGGAGGCCTAAGAATGAAGATGCCTTAAGAAAGAAGCGAGAACCTTCTCACACACAAATAAATAAAACTACAAACCCTGCGCCGCTTTTGACCCTAGTTTTGGAAAAGGAGTGCAATCTTTGCAAAAGCGTTGAATGGACTCCATCTTAGGCCCCTATCCTTGCCCGACAATACGCAGAAGTAGCTACAAACCTTACACAATCTGAGCCGACCAATGCGCAAGTAGCTACGAAAGAAACACACAAATAACTAAAACTACAAACCCTACAAACACCGCGAATAACTAAAAACTGAGCCCGCTTCCCGCCTGGCCGTGTTCGAAGGAGTGCAATCTGCGCAAAAGTGGTGAGTGGACTCCATCTTCGACTCATCGTTGGCATACGCCTTTTGAGCCGACAATTTGCAAGCAGCTCACGGCTGAGTAGGGCTTCATGCCGAGCAAGCGCCCGAGCGCCTCTGTTCGCGGGTGCTTTTCTAAATGTGGCCTTCTTAAGTGAGTGCCGAATTTCTTTCTAAATCGGCGACGGAACTTCCTATCACCGGGCATCAGCGGAAAATGCCAATACAACTTCTTGCCAAAGCCAGTTGACATCATCCACTCTACTTATTTTTCATCACGAATCACGGCGTAAAAGCCTTCGGGAATCATATGTAAAACGGTTTTTCATTGTGCAAACTATATGAGAGTCCCTTCAGCCCAGCAGCTATCCGTAGAACCAAGCTCTAAATGTCGGGGACATTGCCATGTTCAAAGCCGGCTTAAATGTAATTTTTTCCTAAAATTGCGAAAGTAATTAACATCGTCATGTTTAAACCAAATTAATTTTGTTAAGTTCTACAAAAATATCTTGTATCTTTAGCAGGGTTGCCGAACCCGAGGTGCACGATTTCTAACGATTCTAGCTGATACACGTGTATGCCACATATCCAACGTGTATGCCATGTCATTTAAAATTGTTTTAGGCCATCTCAAACTTGTGGGTGCATTCTTCAGGGGGATCGCCCGAAGGAAACAGAAGTCGCGATGCGGCGTGATTAAAGAGGCGAGGTGGCAGCTCACGTCAAGAACAACCCGGAACCGGCTATGGCGGTGGTACCCTGGATTCGGTAAGCTCCAGCCCCTTTTGCCTTGCCTCTTGGATATTTATGTCAGAAAACCGGAACCTTTGCCTCGCCTCTTGGATATCATGGTGCGTCACCCTCCATGGAATCGTCATATCTGCTTGGCAGACCTCTTTTTTTAGCAGGCTTGCCCAAAAATTACAAAATAAACTTTCCTGGGAAGATCTTTCCTTTTTCTTTAGTGATTTGGCTATGGGAAGATCTCTCCTTTTTCCTTAGCAATTTTGGAACATGACTAGTTAGGGCCACTGGATGGTTCTATCTTATTTCATTTATGTTTTTACACAAGATTGAGTGCACCATTTGTGTCTCCCATCGGTTTCCTTGTGCAAATCTTGTCCAGGAAGGTTCTAGATTTGCATCCTTTCAATCTGTTAGTGCATGATTATATGTTGCAGTTTAAAATAAAGGCTAGAATTATATGGATAAACCTCTCTCTACATTGGCTTTTGCCTTGCTACCTGTAGTGAATTTTCATTACAAAATAGACATCACTAGAAACCTCTGTTTTTGGTAAGATATAGTTTGCTCCATGATAGTTGAAACAATTTTTTTCAAGCCATACTTTACAGATATCCTCTGCCCTCTCATTAGTTAAGAGTGTGAGAATATATAGTAGCATAAGTTCAGTCTCTTATAATTCTTCCCATATGCTTCAAACTTCACTATTCATAGTATGTTTATTTCTTAAAAATTCTGAATGCTCCAATTCAATCATTAGTCAACCGCATATTATGTATCAGTTATTGTTTGTTACCTTAGCAGGTAATTCCATGACATAACTATTTCAATATTTGTGTGGGAAATTTACCTCTTCATTTATTAAAATTTTATCTTGCAGGGATATGAAATGATAGAAGCATAGCTTACGTGAGAACATATAGAATAGCATAAGTTTCAGTCTTTTATAATTCTTCCCATATGCTTCAAACTTCATCGTGAACAATATGTTTATTTCAAGGAAATTCTGAAATCTCCAATTCAATCATTACTCAACCTCACCTTCTGCAGCAAGTGGTTAACATCTTATTTTACTTGCAGCCTTTTCTTCATTTTCATATGAAACTTATATAGTTCCATTCTAATTTCCTGAGGCTCAATCCTTTTCTGCCTTTGCTACCTATCCATGCATGTTTTACTTAACATCTTAGAAACTTCAGCTGCAAGTTTTTTGCATATAATCCTATGGTAGCGGTAAGATAAGATCTTCATTTGCATGATGTACATAAGATCCTCATGGTCATATAACATCCAAAATTTTCTTGCAATATAGTTCTTTCTTAAAAGCTGAGATCACCTATCGACCTACAATTGTTATATAATGATACCTATCCAAAGGACTAAATACTTTTCGAACAAATGTTTTTCCAAGAATGACATAATCATGTCGTGGCAATCAAAATACCTCTCTACTTTTAATCATGGTGTCTTAAAGCAGTTCAAGTTTGATCTTTAGATATAAAAGTGGGTCTTGAGTTTGAACTTACCAAAGTGCATTAACTTAAGGTGACTGGGATGTATTTTCACATCCCATTACTTAGCCATCTCTCCTCATCATCAAATCATCTCTTAGAACTTTTCTATCCCCTTATCATGCTCCAAAGGTGTATACTTGACATTTCATGGGCGTGGGGCCGCCAACATGTATACTGAATGTTTTGCTCATCTCCTTAGTGGAACTCTCCATCTTTGCCTTGCTCGACCTCTTTCCATCTTTTCTTCTATTATTTTGTTATTCTCTTCCTTCTTTCCCCAGTGTCATTGTTTATTTATTTGTTGTAGTTTACTAATTTCCATCCAGCTATGTAGCGGCTGTGCACATCAGCACCGAAATACACTACCAGTATCATGAGCTATCGCCGCCTTAGCGAAATTCACACCCGCCCTGTAGCCCCACCTATTACCCCAACCACATTTACGGCGAGGCAAACCCTTGGGAGGTGGGGCAGTACGGTATGTATTGACCCCGATGTAAAACTTGATGGCCAATGCGTTTGGGCGGCCCAATTTGAAAATATTTTGCTTTAGGCGGCACAGCCGGTATTTTCGCGAGATGATGTTAGGGTGCCATCTGAACATCTATTAGCAAAACTTGGGTTTTTTTTTTACACTAGAGCAATTGTGGCATTGGGAGCAGTTTGGCGTTCTGCTGCATCTTTGTGTAAGCCAGTTGTCATGTGCCTCTGCTAGACACGCCCATTTGCAAGCCAATAATCATCGAGAACAGGGACACCAATCAGGGCCACAATGCCCGATATTCGTAGCCATGTTTCATCGAGGCTCCAAACTCCAGGCCGGATTGTTCCTGCCTCTCTCGACGACCCTAGACAAAGGTATCCTTCTCTGGGCATACCAGGCTCAAGTCAAGACTTCGGCAAAATTAGCGCTTTAATGAATCAGCTTGGCAAGGCGATTATCATTGCCTCTTGGTCCACCAAAGAAGAAGAAAAAGAAGATGCCTCAAAATCTCCCAACTCATTGATCTTGAAGGGTTTGGAAGGTTATGAGCGAGAGTAAAGCATATGCCTGGGAAAAGATATAGCACTCAAAGTATGTGCCAAGTCCTTATTCTACTATTCGTTTTTTGTTATAGATATTTGCATTGTGCTCTTAGTTCGTTTTAGTATTCTGTAGATAATCATTAGTCTTTTATAAAGAGTGGGCAACGCACAGTGCGATAGCACATTATCATTTTTTTTATTTAAACTGTAGTTTGAACATGCCATTGGAGCGAATATACCACATATAGCTCCAAAGGTTAGAACGAATGTGTTCGATATTAGCAAGGAGTATATGGCAACTTGGGGTTCACAAAAGTACACAAGTCTCATGCATATTTGCTATTGTAACTACATGTGCTAATAATGACATGGCATTTACCAAATCATAATGTGACAATATGGCAAGTGGTTCATTTGGGGTTCACAAAGGTACACAAGTCTCATGCCTATTTGCAACTGTAACTCCATGTGCTAATAATGATGGCATTTACCAAATCATAATGTGACAAAACATATCTACCATACCATCACATCACATAGCGCACGAAACATCTACTTGGAGCAATGTAATCCAAGCCATTGAAATCACTCCTTTTCTCTCCCATTTTGGAATTAGAAATCCATCCTCTTCCATACATCCAAGACATTTTTCCTTGTATTATATGATTTCCATATTACCTTATCTTTTGTGGTAAGACCTTAAACTCTCATATCCAAGGTCAACGGTTCAATCCTCATTGTAAAAGTGGCCATGTGTCGTTATAAAGTTGGTGGGGGAAGGACCGTTATAAAGTTGGTGGGGGAAGGACCCACTTCAGGCATGTATAGTGGTAGGGGTAGGACCCATCTGATTACATGCTTCGCCTTCTCATTGATGTTAAAATTCCATCATATCATCATAGAGTATAATTCTAAGTGCATTATCACTTTTACCAACACTAAAGATTATTCATTGCTAGAATCATCATTCTTCAAGGCTTTATTCAACTTTAGAATAACAAATTAAGTTGTTTTTAAGACCTTGTGTCCTTTTAGGATTGTCTTCTGTTAAGGGGCAATTTGTTAAAGGGGAGGTGGGTTTACTTGGGGAACCAGGGCATGGCAGAATTAGGCATTATTGTGCTTTGATTGTTTACAGCGTTGAGTGACATCATTTTGGGAATGCAGGCCGGGGTTTTGGCTTTTTGGGGCCTTAAAATTTTACTCTAACAATTCTTTTTTCATTTTTTTCTTTTCTTTTTTTTTCCTTTTTTTTTCCCTTTTTTTCACTTTAGGTTTTTTAGACAATTGATTTCTCTAGTTTTTTAAGAATGAGAGTTTTCGAGTTTGGCGGTTTTCTTTGATATGATTTGAGTAAGTCTGACTTGCTTCTTTTGGTTAGATCCCTCTGGGAAAAGGTCCTTCAGCCATCTGTAAGTTTTAAATTTTAGCTCCGTAAAAGCTGGTTGATTTACGTCGACTATAGAAGTTATGCATTGGCTTCATGATTGCGGGCCCGAGAGGTGGCCAGTTGAAGCTTGTGTTTTATCCATACCCATGCTAAATACTTGTGGCATTGAATGTATATATGGATGCTATGCAGGGCAGAATGTTTCTACATGTGTCAATTTCAACTCATCATTGATCCTGCTTCCCCTTTAAGAAAGAGCAATGGATTCCAGATATCCCAGCTTGAGATATTACCGTTCTTACAAGTTTCTTTCGTTTTGTTGTGTGCCAATGCATTACCGAGGATGTTGAACCACAAGTGGTTCAACATGTTTTTGTAGGCCAACAAGTACAAATCTTCGAGGCTTGGCGTTACGAATCTTTGCCGGTCGATATTATAATGGCATTAGAAGTTGAATGCGTTACATTAGTACATCACTTACCATATTAGAAGTCGCAGAGTGCCTTCCCTGCTCCAATGTTTGATGGAACAAAAAAATCCCCAAGATTTCATCACCCAATTTGGTGGTTCGAACAATATGGAAAGAAGAAAAGGCGGTCACGGTATTGTGAAATCATTTTAGGTGCATGAGAGAATGCTAAACAATGGTATAGCTATCGAGGGTAAGCTATGGCGATTGCCCATGGAACACTCTTATCACCGAGGGAAGTTTTGAATGATTTGGGTTACATCTTAAGCGTACATTAATTGAGGGGGAGTTACACTATGATCATACGAAGGGAGAAAGTATGTCTTCCTTTGTGGAGGCGGTTTCACATCTAGCGAGCTGTCAACAAATGGAAGTGCAAGCTCCTACAGTTATGTGGTGGAGTTTTTGTGCTTCAGTTTGAAACCATTGTACAAGGTCTACAAAAAATTATACAAGCTTCAATGCGGAGACGGCTAGATTCCTTCCATAAGGCATCCTCTGCTCGCCATAGAAATATCTAAGGCGATAGCTTTGATGCAGGAAGATAATGATAAAGTTTATACTCATCAACATCTTACCCATGAATGGGAAAATGAAAAGAGAAGGAGAAATATATCTTTGTACACACAATGAAAGAAAGACAAGAAGGTTCAGCTGAAGAAGAAATCAAGATGGAGGTGGCAAAAGCTACGGATGGACTTGAAGCGGGCATGCGGGCATTATTAGAAATATCAAAGCAACCTGCTTGAAGCTTTAAAAGTGCAAGCAACAAATCGCAATTAATTCGTTATGCGTTTTGCCAAAGGTTGGGACATCTTGAAGCTACATGTTTTCAAGACCTTACTTTAAAATATATATAGCGTAAGAGGCCATTATGGAAAAAGAATGCGGGTTTATTGCATTTGCAAAGAAATAGGATGCAAGGTAAAAGCGGTATTTATCGCGGGGATCCGGGGAAAAGAAAAAACAAAGGTGCAAGCACAAGTTCAAATTTTTTAAAATATCAATCGATAGAACAAAATGTGGAAGATGAATAAGGAGATAAAGTCTTCAATGTACTTACAAGGCAAGAAAGTCGCTTTCGGCATTTGTGAAATGTCACGATCATCGCGGCGACCTGGTGAGAAAATAATGTACTGCATAAAGCATCTTTTGAGATTTTTAAGCCCTAAGGTGATGCGAAAATGTCGATTCACTTGGAGCATTGGTTAGGTCACCTAAGAACTAACACCTGTGCGAAGAAAGCGAGAAGAAGCGAAGAGGCCACATGATTTGGAAAGATTGTTAAAGGGTTCAAATTAATGCGGATGGATCTGCTAACCTTCTTGAAAGTCGCCCTGCATGCAAATAGAAATTGCTAGACTTAATGGAGCGAGTCGTGAGAGTTATTATGCTTGTAATGAGTATTGATGAGAATGTAGTGAGTGCTATAATAGTGAGCGAAGGCTACTTGAAGACCCGTGTTTTCAGTGTGAAGGTACACAAAGGAAACATTTGGAAGGTTGTAGGCGGAGGATACGGGTCACAATGTCATGCCATATAATGTGATGATCGGCTTGGATTAAAAGTGAATAAACTATCACGGTCACCCGAACCTTTTCCGGTCATAAAAGTGAAGCCCATTAGGTGCCAGATGTCAGTGATAGTCGAGGAGATACTTGAAGTGGTAGCAAACTTTGTTGTTGTACCATCCTGACCCGATCAAGTAAGCCCACAAGCTACGATTTATTGTTGGGTAGAAGATGGATGAAATACGGTGATGCTGGAGCGATTATGGAGTGGAGGCTATTCTGATTATCTCCAAGCTGGAAGAAATTAATCACATATTTTTAGCAGAGAGGGTAAGATAAAAGTGATGAAAGAGAATAATGGGGGAATGTTTTTATAGAGCGAGGAAGGATATGATATCTTATGAAGGGATGGGCAATTTTGTCATCAACAAAAGTGCTCGAGGTGAGGTCTAGTAATACTCATGATCACTTGCTAGTAAACCAAATTCACGATGAAGTAAGGAGGATGGAGCTGAAAAACATGCATAGTTATGGTTCGGCGGCGAGGTTTCGAGATTACATTGACTTGCATAGAGGATTGTATTAAAAATGAGAAGATGGAAGTGCTACATAAAGAAGGAGATATCTTCCATGGTACGCGTCAATGTAGCGAGTATAGAAGCGTTATTAGGTACGGTCGCTTGATTGCACAAGAATGTGGCATCACACATCTCCATGTCGAGGCGATTCCGCGGCTAGTTTGCAATCAAGTCCTTGGAGATTATAGAGTTAGAAATGAGAACATCTATTGCAATTGTGTAATGAAGTCCATGCTAAACTAAGGATTTTGCTGGGGAAATAAGTCATGTGCCCGCATAAAGAAAATCAGAGGCTGATGCATTGTAAAGGGGCGCTTTTATTCGATCATCTTTGTCGAGGGCGATTAAAGAGGAGGAAGAAAGGTTAGCAAATTGCATCAATACTGGATTTGTTGAGTATTTGCAAGTGAAGAGCACATTTTTGACATCACTATTATGAAGAATGGTCAAAGAAAGGAAACTAGCTTTGGGGTTGCTTAGCTAATGCCGCACGCACGGGGAAAAGAACTGACCTTGCTCAATTGTTCCAGAATATTGAGGAGGTGTTTGCTTATGATTATTGAGAAATGAAAGGTGTGTCAAAAGGATATATATGGTGAAATTAAAAGCCCAGGAGGCCAAGCCAATCTTGCAGAGAGGTGAAGAATAAATCCGGCTTTGCTAATCTTTGGTGCAAGAGATTGAGAAAATGTTGAAAGCGAGGGGCTTGATTTGCATGAAATCAGAATCCACCTTATGGGTATCATGCATAGTGCCCGATTACTAAAAAAAGGAAAGCGAGAATCTGCATTGACTATGAGTTAAATAAGGCCACACTTAAAATTTGTTACCAGGTACCATTTGTTTAGAATATACTTCCTGCTTGTGGCGGGAGTAAAAGGAAGCCTATTCATTTAGCGGGCTACCGAGGATTCAATCAAGTCTGCAAAGGAAGAGGATCATGAAAACCTCCTTCACTTAACCCGGCGGGGAACATCATAATGAGGAGGATGCCTTTGGCCTTATGAGCCTTGTGCCTTTCAACGAGTTATGTCTTGAGGAGTTTTCGGGACATGTGGATTTTCTTAGGATATTCTTGGGCCGATTTTATGCTTGGCAGCGTCTAAGTCCCAACATTTTGGAGCAACTTCTGACGCGATGGTGTAAACTATGCAAAAATTTGAGGTATGTTTAAATCCTTGCAATGTGTTTTAAGCTGTGGAAGGTGTTTTATTGGAGTCATGAAGTGTCGAGAAAAGGGCATCGCATTGCGAGAGGAACAAATGAAAAGTACTCAAGTCATGGCCACCACCTAAAACCTTGAAGCGGTCCGGATGCTGTTGGAATTGTGAGCTTTTGAAGATGTATATTCGAACATGTCTCACATATTAAGCCCTATTGCAAAGTTAACAAGGCGAACATACCAAAGGGTAGAAGCAAGTTTGTGGAGATAGAATGGACAAAGGAATCACGATGATGCATGGTCGAAATCAAAAATTATGTTAAACAAGCGGCTATTAGTTCTGACCTTTGGATCACCCATTTCTGCTTATATCCACTTGATCACAAGATGTCCGGGATAGCTTTATGTCGGCCGAGTGGTGTGGTTATGTATCACCGGAAACAATGGTCACTTATGCGAAATTACCCAAAGCTGGCGGAGAAATATCACGAGGTACTTTTAAAATCCACAGTGGATAAATGTGGCCACTATTTTTTCCAACTCAAAATTACGATTGTACATGAAACAAAGCCATTACCACTTCTTTATAGCAAGAGCCACAAGAAAGCAAAGTTGCGCCAGTGGGCTGTTATCCTCACGAGGGAATATTGCTTAGAAGTGAAGCTTCTGTGGTGTCACGAGACCCAAGTGAGAGTACTTACCATGCAGCATTCTATAATTTTGATTTAGAACAAAGGAAGACAGAACAAGTGCAAAAGCGGGTTTAGGGATAGTATAGAGTCATATGTCCATTTTTGATCAACTTTGGATAGAACAAATCAGTTGGAACTATTTCTTGGATGCACAAGGTCATGGATACCGCGAGATCATAATATATTTGAGGATCAAGAGCAGCTAAAGATAAAATCTCCTATCGACAGTTTAGAATTGAATTGCCTATCTTTTTGTTTTAGTCCGGAGATATCTTGTGTCGGCGTTAGATATTGCCCCGGTGTCTAGATGAAGAAGAAGCGAGGGTGTAGCAATGGCTCATTGCCATGAAGGTATGGAGGCCATATGGCGGGAAGAATGACAACAAAAGTGCTTAGGGCTGGTGCCGGCCAACTTTACATCAAGATTGCCAAGAATCGTTAAGCATTGCCATGCATGCCAAGCTTTTCGCGGTAGCAAAGTTTCATCAGGGTGAATTCAGTCCTATAGAAGCAGTGGGCCATTTCAAATGTAGGGGTTGGACTATATAGGACCTATTGACCCACATTGTTCGGTATAACATGAATCTCGTTTTGGTGGCCCGATCTATTATTTACCAAGTGGTGAGGCGAGTTCCCTCGGGAGGCTACGGGAAGAATCTGGCCGGATTCATCTTTACACATCTTTCGCTGCGCGGGTTTGGCATGCAGGAAAATTTTGGCGGATAGGGGTACATTTTATAAAAGCGGTGTAATTCACGGAACTGAGTGAAGTTGCATATAAAGCATCTTCTCCTCTACTATCAGGAAGGTAATGCGTGAGCCAGTCTAGTAGTAACAAAATATTGAATACGAATATTGAAGCGATTGAATGAGAGGCCCAGGGAGAGTGGCATATCAAATTAAAAGTAGCATTATGGGCATATAGGGCTGCTTGGAAGTGTGAGGCTATTCTCCTTTTAATCATTATCTGAACGGAAACGTACTCCCCAATTGATATTGAGTTGCCTACCTTAAAAACATGCTATGGAGATGGAAATAGGCGAACATGATCCTCTCGAAAGCTAGATTAAGAGCACATCCGTAATGCAACTTCGAGGAGGATAGATGGATGGCAGAAATGAACATGCAAATTAAGGGGCAAAGGACAGGTCTATTTCCGGAGGAAAAAGCTTCTGCAGTGGATTTGAGGTAGTTGGTATGAAGTGGAATAGGGCAAAAGTATCTTTGATCATGGGGTACAAAAAGCGGCCCGGCACTTGGTCGGCACCTGCACCTACTATTCTATAGTAGTATTCCACTTGTCATTCCATTGGAGTACATTGATTTCTGATTACCTAATTACCATGTGCTAGTACCGGTAACACCCTAAACAAGCTACCATCACGAGTGCTATATAGTCTTTGTTAGCATGTGTCAGGATGCACACTTTTTGTACCCCACCGGCATACTTTGCTTGTGGAGAAACATGTCAAGAAGTTTCAGCCATGTTGGGAAGGCCCATATATGATAGTAAAAAGGGGCTGGTGTGAACTCATAGTGGTTACACCTTGAATGGACTGGGCTACTTCTAATACTACCAACTACAGAGAAATACCTTAAAAGTCTTGTATAGGGATTCAAGGCAAAGCTCCATTTGGGGCATATAGTAGGCTTAGGATTTAGTTAAGATGGTCTAGTATGGTCTATGGTTAAGTTTAGATTTCAAAAGTTTGAGTGGCTTCTCTCTACGAGGTTAGTATCTACACCTTGCGTTTTATTCTAGTCATGTAATTGTCACTATGTTATGTCCATAGAAGTTTGATCTCTATTTATCTAGAGTCTCAATAGTTGTGCTTGACGGATAGATATAGTAGATATATGGTGAGTGAAAAATCTTGGGTTTGAGGCAAATCTTTGTATAACTGCTCCCTAATCTTATATTATAATGTTATTATGTAAGTGGTGGACCCAGCCCTAATTTGGTAGGCCCCGATTTGATGAAATCAATGGAGGAGATGATGCCATGTAGGATTCTTGAAAAGAAATAACATGATTTTTGCTAGGGTTAGCGAGAAGTGGCTGATACTTTACCTTATTTCATAGCTCCTCCTCGAAACGCGTCTTGAAGAAACAATCTACGGGTTACCTATTCTTTCGATTGAATCTTGGAGTTAAACTCTCCTCGAACCACGGAACCAATCCTCACGGGTTACCTATTCTTTTCGGTGGGTTATAATATAAGATTACTGTCGTTGCAAAGGTTGTTATCACGGTGACTTTTCAGCCCATGTCTAAATCTGAGGCGGTAGGGGTGGGTTTGAAACATTAGAAAAAAATGGGTATTTGCCGAGATTGCATATCGCGAGGTCATCTGTGAGTGTGCCTCGAGAGATGAAGATGGAAACCACGGGTTGGAGAATCGGGGGCATGAAAGCGAAAGGTATTTTTATCATAAAATATATGTATCGTTGTTTAGTATTTAGAGGCTCATGTCTTTGAGGAGCAAATCCATATCCACCATCGATGAAACAAAGCTTATTGAGCAAGGTAAGATTTTGAGCATGTTTGAGTTCCTTTAGTTTTCATGGTTGGTTGTATATGAAAAGCCACAAGCAAGCTGCATTTTCTTAGGGCAAAGGTAGAAATAGTTTTGGGACATCCTTTAGACAAGATTGAAATATAAATGGTGTGAATTTTTCTTTACGAGGCAGATCAGAATTTTTGACGCATTTTCCATAAAACCATCGCATTAGATTCCTTTAATCGCCATATTCTCTTTCATTTTTCTTCTTTATGCATCACCTTCATGCAAGTCTTGATGCTAGAGCCTCATAATCTAATGAAGCAATGAAGGTAGACCTAATTAAATAAATAGCACAATAATCAAATTTATCCGATTATAAATGCTGTATGGAAGCTTTATATTATGTGTGCTTGGCCTTATAGATCCGTGGATTTAAAGGAACCTCGATGTCGCTTTTGGGAGTTTATGGACCAACCATGTTTGAAGTACGCTTGAACTATTTACGCCTTCTTCCATGTATAGTCATATTTCGTGAAGGACATCCGTGCATTCGAGGATAACTTCACTAAAACTATAAGCACTTCTGGTGGTAAGGCTTCATCTTCGCCAAGCTTGTTGTTTGCTTTGGTGCATGAAATGGATGAAGATGTTGCGGTGTCCTCGTCTCCAAGTACTCAAAGATGCACATCTCCATTATTTTCGTTGGCTGATGAGTCTAATATTGTGAATAATTACTTTACATTGCAACGCAGCATAAATGATTAAGCAGAGTTGGCATATGGCCCAAAAGCTTGGTCAATTGTGAAGCTTATCGACCGAGCACAAAAAGAAGCATAATGTACAAAAAGGTCAATTTCATTATCTCTACTTTATAAGTTTTATTTATCCAACTCCTTGCTGCATGTAGAAAACAATATTTCCTGAGTTGTAAAAAGTTCCCTTTACTCCAAAGCTTTATGGTTCATGTATTGAAAGCGAGGTTTGATGGCTAATAGATATGATTCCACATCTAAAGTATACTGCATTTGTCTCATCTCTTGCTTACCAAATGTGCAGATCACATGATGCTACTTCTTAAATCTGGAACATCAATTGATCCATTATAGTTTAGAGCTGGCTTGATACGATCAGAGGCATAAGAGCCATGTCGAAGTCCTAAAGTCCTAAAAATGATCCTACGAAGGTAAATCATTGGCATACTACCTATAGTCTGAAATTAAATGTAAGATACAGTAAAGTTGTCCTTTGTCACACTTTGAAGAAGATTGAGATCAACCAGATATTATTTACTCTAAAGGGCAAATAGATGCACAATTTTTGTTACATATATTTTTCTTGACAATCAGATATTTGTTGCACAATGCACTTGCTGGGCTTCTTATGTGTGATGCAACGATTCAAATGATGTTGAAGTGTGCTTGGTGTGACAATATCTTCCATCTTTTAATAAAGTATTCTTGTGAACAATATCTATTAGTTTCTCATACATTAAATATGGCTTTAGGTCATGGCCATAATTATTATTTGCTGTAAAGACACTGGAAATAGATGCATAATTTTTGTTGGATGTGTTTTTCTTGACAGTTAGATATTTGTTGCAGAATGCAATTTGCTGGGCTTCTTTTGTGATGCAACGATTCAAGCACTGTTGAAATGTGTTTGGTGCGGCAATATGTTCTATCTTTCAGTAAAGTATCATTGTGACCAACATCTATTTTGTTATATTGAATATGGCTTTAAGTCATGGCCAATTAGATCGTACCCCAAGCTTGCTGTCATTTGAGTCTTTGTTTCACCCCAAGCTTGCTGTCATTTGAGTCTTTGTTTTACGGCTGACATTGTACTTGCAAATGCTCCCATACCATGCTGTCATTGTTGTCTTGAACTACAGTATGGTGCAGCAAGTCTGGCATTAACTATGAGTCCCACGATCTAGACAAGGAACACAGCCATTTTACCTTTGATGCAAGTGGCTAAGCACTAGATGTTATAAAAGTGGCCAAGGCATGCCCTTCAGTTTATACTTCTGCGTTGTCTGATGGACGAAAAGAAGCTCTATTCTATTCACTATGGCAATTCTTCAGCCTTCAACAATGGACTATAAGCAAATGATAGAGAACACGCAGGGAATTAAATGCTACATGGATTATTTTGATCTTGAATTTAAATCTATGTTTGCAGCAAATGCAACATGGATTATGTATTTTTAATATGCCATTGTTGCTTTTGTCGCATTTATTATTGCTATATGATGTAAGAATCATATTTA
Source organism: Isoetes taiwanensis (assembly GCA_021234155.1). Lineage (NCBI taxonomy): Eukaryota > Viridiplantae > Streptophyta > Lycopodiopsida > Isoetales > Isoetaceae > Isoetes > Isoetes taiwanensis. The sequence continues at coordinate 19,437,906 of JAJEKV010000001.1, read as the reverse complement.
TAGGAAGATAGACTGACCAAGGCCTTTATGTATATTGGAAGTATGCTCGATAGGCTATCAATATTTGTGCTTCTGTTTATCAAATTTGTACCAAAGCCACAAATCTATCTGTCAATTTGGTACAAGAGCAAGAAACCACCAAGTCTTAACATCAGACAAACAACACTACAAATAATCAGATGCATCTAAACATCAGGTGGTTGGTACTGAACATCAGATAAGCAACACCACAAATAATTGTCTGTCCATTGTGTCCACTGTCACCAGTATGTTAGAGATGCATATTTGAGAGAGCATTATCCGCCTTGCCAATGTAAATTGTGTCCTATGGTTCAGAGAAAGCATTGATCATATAAGATAATTGGTACTGCACAATTTGTGATAATCAATTCAAATCACAACCTATGGTAGGTAAGACTCAGATGTGCCCCAATGCATCTTGGTAGGATATTGTATGAGTTCCTCGCCTTTTCTTCTGCCTCATTAGTCTTGACGTAGCATTTTCAATGCATTGTAATGATCCAGTTGAATATAAGACCAACTATATAATTTTGTTGTGGAACTGCTAAATGTCTACTTGAAGCTTTCAATTAAGTTCCAACTTTTAGTAGGGCTAGATGAAACTGCTTAGAAAATGGCCTTCAAACCTAATAAAATACAAGGGAAATGACCTCAATTTATTTTAATTAGAAGAAATTCCTCAGGTGCACCATAAAAATTTTCCGATACAATGACTACTTGAAACATTTTAACGCTGGCTTGTGAGTGTGTTTAAACCTATCCATATAATGCACTTCTTCCATGCACCATTGCTACATAAGCTTTAATTATTATATATTAACAACTACGGTCAACCACCTTCTAGCCTAAGAATTACGCTCACCTCAGCCAATTCAACTAATCTTTATAGCCCGAACGCCATCACTTAAGAATAAACATGTTCTTGCTTTACAATAATAAGCAATAACATGCCCAATACCACCAAGAAGTAAACTCTTTCCTACATAATGTTCCATCCGAATATTTGGTAACTACATTAGTGTGTATACTTAAGGTTTGACATTTTGGCAGAGTTGGAACAAAGGGTTAACAGATGAGCAATTGGAATCATAGGTCATTTTAATATGGACTTGCTCGCATGCAAGTCTTCCTCGCTCATTAACATTATAATCGGCTTGTATACCAAATCATTACACCAATTGTTTACATTGCGCTTCATCATCCCGACGTGATACAAGACGACATTTCACCGCATGCCCGCTAGTTTACATATTTGCCCATCATATTGATCCGCCTACCAATTTGCTCCTTGCCATTTCTCAGACATACGCTACAAACATGCACACAAGTTCTATTATATCCCCATATCATGTTGGTCTTTGCGTCATATGCTGGTACTCAATGTTCTAACATGCACTCGACTCGAACAATGTCATTTGCAGGATCTCGAAAGCAAAAGTGGAGAAATTGGGCTTTAAATGTAATTTAATGAACTTGCCCCCGCATGTAAGCATCGCTTCATACATCTACACCGGGTCTCCGCGATACCGTTACATGAATTTGCCTCAGATGCATGTTTTCGCTTCATACACCATATCGGCCCGCATACCGCCACGGGTATTTTCATCTCGGCCGGTTCCGCGACACAAAGACATGGTTTTGCCATTGTCTTGCCACAAAGAACCTTGGTTAAGTGTTGGTCAACGATCACAATACAATGTAATCCAATATATACATCACTTTCTCATCTTCCCATCAAGCTCGTGCTTATACTCAACAGTTTTGCATGTCACTCCATTTTTTATCATGTCGGGCCGATGGGACCAACCCTATCACTTGTCATCCTTTCACTTGTTGGCGTAGATCAATGCTTTGATGTAAATCTACTTCACTCGTGACGGACAAACCGCTCCTAAAGCCCTAATGTTCTATTTTAATGTCTCATATTATTATCAACATGTATCTTGCAGTATTGATGGGACCAACCCTATCTTGTTAGCATAATGTTGACGCTTCGGCCAACATAGTCTTCATCTTTGCAACTTTACTATCCCACGTAACACATCGCATCATAGGTGCAAATAACATTTACAAATTTCCATTCCGTGGTAAAACAATGGCTTTTCGAGGTTCAAGATGTAATGGATGTTATAATGAAGCAAACAACAAATCAAGAAGTGTTATTGAACACCAGATGGAGTTTGTGAACATATAGAAGTTGTGGGCATGTTCACCGACAATGGCGGCGCTTGTGCGTTGAAGATACACCAAGTTCAAGGTTAAAGGGATGCCAAGTTGAGGTAACTATCTGATCATAATATGGAGCAAGAGTGATTAACAAAATGAAGTTGTAGATTCACTTGCTGATCCATGCCGAATAGATTTTCTTGATTTCTTTCCTATAGCATGTTTGTTTTGTCTTGACATTTTGCCATAGCCCTCCATGCCAAAATTCCCAAGTATGCCTCAAATGGAATTGTGAATGGCAAGATATCTTTACGCTTCCAATTCTTGTTTTCTTCGCCTTAATTGTCCGCCTAGACCGCTAACATGAGTGCTTGTCCACTGCTATCAATCGGGCGTGCCCACTCCGAAAAAAAGAAAAATAGATTGAGATACTATGACCTCTTGGCCGCTGCAAACATTTTGGGGCACAATCTCTATTCATTTCAAATGTATCACTATTCAATGGATCAATCCCTCAAAAGCTTGATGGGCAAATGTGATGATCCGACAACTTGGGGCAAAGCCTATTTCTTCCTCAAAAGACATATATATCTGAGGTAAGATATTCCCTTATCCGTCAACCTATATTTCGAGGCAATTCCTATGAGATTCACCAGATTTCCCATAGGCTTCTATTTTCCAATGCTTTCCTTCCAAATTCCTCATTGCTCCAAATGCCCTTTTACCCTCTTAGCCTTGTTTTTCAATTCATTACCCTTGCTTTTTTCCTTAGCTTTTTCCTCCTAGTCTATTCCGCATGGATCGTGGAGTGAACTATGACCTATTTTGTTGCCGCCGGGCTTCGGGTATGGCAAAACGCCCACAATAGCATGCCAAGATTCATACGGTGGTCTTTAGAGGTGGATGGTAACCAACGATGCCGGGCAGTACCGCTTCTAACATTCTCAAGCGATGCCTTCCAAGGACTGGAGGATCAAAACGAAAATGGCATCAAAAGATGCATGGTCTGTGAAGAAAAATCAATTCCGTTGAGTGCAAATATTATTTGAAACTAATTCTATTCTTTGTGCGTATATCGATTTTAAACCGATATACAAATGATCGTCATTTGAAATCTTGAATGCTTAGTTGAAGGAGATCACAAGAGTTTGGTGTATTTGAGGCATTATTTGGAGCACTTATGCTTTGGTCATAATGAGCATGATTATGATTATGTAATGTAATTTGATATGCTGCCTTATTTGGTACAAAAGAAAGTTAATTAGTTGAGTCTGGGCTAAAAGTTGATATCGTGGAGGAGCCAAAGATATGCATTTATAATATTCGATGCAATATTGAATGTAAGAACGCTAACCCGGGTTGACACGTTAAAGATGCATGCGCTGCAGCCTACAGATTTGTTGGAATGTGGAACGATATTGTTGCAAGATTTATTTGAACATCTATTATTGTGAAATTATCATATGAATGAGAAAGCCCCATTCGGTTTGAAGTTCATAAATTGTAGCCCCTTGATTCGCTTTGTTTGTATTTTAGTCTTTAGTGAAGTAAGAGGAAGGAAGCTATCGTGATCAAGGTTAAATCTCCCTCAATAAAAAATAGTTAAGACTTAGGTAGAATGATCAAGCATAAGTATCTAGTGGTTGCTTTAATTATGTTGCCGCGGCGCATGCTATAAACTATAAACTCTCATACACAGCCGACAATAAGTAGTTTGACAAGATCATCTAAGTCTTCGTGATGCATAGATTTCTTATTGTTTCCATCCGATTATAAATCGTTTTGTGGATTGTATCAGTCATGAGCATTACATTGTTGTTGCAACACAAGTAACAAGTGGTTTCTAAAATGTGAGGTCATGGTATGCTATAAATTATAAGTTCTAGAAGGCTTCATTAAAATGGGCAGAATATAATTGGATCAAGCAGCTTTCATCAACATTGTTTAGATTACTATTGCACTAAGTTCGAAGGTATATGTGCTGGGCAGCACATAATTGACTACTACTCGCGATCACCACGTGATATCATCATCCGACGATTGCAAACAAGTTAATATTGTTTAGATTGTTGGTGTATTGCTCCACATACATCAACATCTTTTGAACAAGAACCATGGGGTGCCCCAAAATAATAGGCTATAGGCAATGGTTGTGGAAAATAGAATAATAAATGTGCAAGGATAAAGAAATATTTAGGGTTAAGGCAAGAAAGAATAGGCAAAGATAAAGCAACTACATGAGATTCTCGCCGGGCCGCTCAAAACAACACGCTTACAAAATAGCAGGAATTGGGAAAGATCCGAGGTGAGCTCAAGGTGGCATATTCCGGATGCAACATAGAATTAGGTGCAAACAATTGTCGGCCAGATGTAAATCCTTTCGGACGCTGGAAGGCGTGGATGCGTAAACAATGAATTGTAGGCAGGATTTGCAATAATCATGCAAATGTAAGGCATTGAAGCAAAAAGGCAATTTCCTGCCTCCGCATAGAAGGCGTGAGGGTCCGGGCGTAAAAATCCGCGACATAGTGAAGATGGGCTTGTGGCTATGGCGTTTATGCAAGGAATCATTGTGAGCAGATGTGGAAAGGTAAAACATGCAAAAGATATGGCAAGATTTCGCAAGATATGTCCGCATATTAGGATCCCAAACTTTAGATAAGACTTTGCGGTCATTACACTACAAGAGAATGACCGCTTATTGTCAAAGCCGACCGTCTAGGAGATATTTTGCTCGACGCTATTCCGACGCATCAACCGACGATATTTTCTCGACGCTTTTTCTCGACGCATTTTACGCCGTATATTTCGTCTCGATTAAGCCGTAGCATAATGCGAAGTTATGCCATAAATCACCGTAAAATGTAACGGGCCGTAAAAGCCGCCGACAAAGCGCCTTAATAGGCTTAAAGAGCACTTAAAAGCCAGAAAAAGCTACGTTATTAATAACGCCGATGTTTGCTAGGATCTTGTGTCGATTTAGCATCGAAAAGTACGATCATTGGTCAAAAATAGCACTATTACAATTTTAGTCATAACATTTCATCCAAGAGTATAGTTTTAGATGGAATTTGATGTTTTGAAAAAGCATTCTCTAAAACTTGTTGATCCTTAACTCAATCTATAACTTCCATCTCTAGCTAGTATTGTAGGTTTGAGTTGTGACACACAAGGGCTAGATATAGCACCTTTGTGAAGCCTTATGCTGTTATGAGGTCTAGAACTCCCATATCACATGCTCAAAATACTAGAGTTACATTTTCTCGAGCTCTTTGCATAGCTCTCGTGAATCCCACCGAGCCAAACATGTACCAAAAACTACACACATGATTTTATAATTCTAAGTAATTTATTTTCTCTCAAGTTTGTGGGAAGCCAATGAGTGGGTACCTATATAAAGTTTAAAATGGTGATATGCCTAAAAACTAAATATTGGGTGCATAATTTGCCTAATATGCAAATGGCTATAATGTCTTGTTTGATGGGCTTGACTTTGAGAAAAAATGATAAGATTCTGAAAAGGATAATGGCATGCTCCAAATCAAGGCCAATTTATGCCATTGTGCTACATGGTGGCATCCATGTTCTTAGATTGCCTAAAATGTGGCAAAATTCTCGCTACCATGCCGGGTCCGCTTCAACACAATAACCAGCCTGCACTCGCTGCTTGCCCTGCGGCCTCTCTCCTCCGCGTCTCTTGCTAAAAAGAAGGGGAGTCTCCTCTTCTTCATCCACGCCTAAAACTTCCAATTTTTTAAACTACCGAGGTCACTTAAAAAGCACAAACGATCACCCAAATAGAAACTGACTCCCCCGCAGAATAAATAAGCAGCTCTCTCCACCGCATTAAACATACCATTTTGAATAATACAATACAATACCGTAATCTTAGTCACCATTGCCAGATTACCTCCCAAATACCAAACCATCTGGGCAACATTAATCCACTATGATTCAAGATTTTTAGACTTTAGAATGCATTTGGACTTAGGCATTAACGTAAACCCTACGATTTGAGGACAAGGAGGCTCTCGCCAAACAAAGATGTCCGGGCAGATAGGAAGGCCAGAACAGATGTCGTGGAAAGACGATTATGGCTCATGTGGCCAAAATCAAATTTTAAGTCCTAATCTTGCAACCGAATCCAACAAGTTACGATGGTAATCTACTATTCTATCATAGTATCTCCACTTGTCATTCATTGAGCCGGGCATAGATTTTATTGATTACCTAATTACTATGTAAGCAGTACCTAGTAACACTTAAACAAGCTTACCATACGGTGCTATATGAGTGTCGTTTAGCATGTGTCCTGATGTCTGCTTGTACCCTTACCAAGATACTTTTGCCCAATAGGGAGAAACATGTCAAGAAGTTTTACCATGTTGGGAAGGCCTATATATGATAGTAAAGGCTGGTGAACACTCATAGTGGTTAAATCTAATGGGATTCCGAGCTATTTCTAATACTACGAACCTGAAATACTCAAAAAAGTACTGGATCCCTACTAACCCTCCATACCTATAGTTCAGTTTAGATTTCAAAAGTTTATCGCCGCCGTAGTTAGTATCTACCCCGCGACGCTTTTATTCTAGTCGTAATTGTCACTATTAGCTATGTCCATAGGATTTGATTCATTTATTCAGGGTCTCAATAGCGCTAGCTTGATGCATAGATATAGTAGATATGGTGAGTGAAAAAATCTTGGGTTTGAGGCAAATCTTTGTATAAACGCTTCTAATGTATACTTAAGGTTTGACATTTTGCAGTGAGTTGGAACAAAGGGTTAACAGATGAGCAATTGGAATCATAGGGTTTTAATATGGACTTGCCTCGCATGCAAGTCTTCTCGTTTCACAATATTATAATCGGGTTTGCATACCATCATTACACCAATTGTTTGCATTGCAAGCCATCATCCCGGACGATACAAGACGCATTGTTTTCTACCGCAGGCATGCCTCGCTAGTTTACATTTGCCCATCATATTGATCTCACTTACCAATTTGCCTTGCCATTTTCCTTCACAGACACAAGGCCAAACATGCAATACGTTCTATTATGCATCCTCATATCATGTTGGTCTTTATGTCATATGTCGGTACCAATGTTCTAACATGCACTCGACTGAATGTCATTTGCGGATCTCGAAAGCAAAAAGTGGAGAAATTGGGTTTTAAAATGTAATTTAATGTGAACTCTGCCTCGCGATGCAAGTTACCGCTCATACACTATAATTGGTCTCAACAGATACCAAATCATTACATGAAATTTGCTCGTGATGTATTGTTTCGTTTCATACACCATAATCGGTCTCCATACCAGCTTTGTCGGGCATTATCTCCTCGGTTCCGTGATACCTCACATGGTTTTGCCATTGCCTTGCCACAACAACCTTGTCATGTTGGTTTGCCCATCACAATACATACATAATGTATCCAAATATATACATCACTTTCATCTTCCATCAAGCCTCGTGGCTTATACCAGCTGCAGTTTTGCATCCCACTCCATTTTTTATCATAGCCGGGCTCAGATATCAACATATAATTCATTGTCATCCTTTCACTTGTTATGGTGATCAATGCTTCGATAAATCTACTTCACTGCATTTCCATTAAACCGCTCCTAAAGCCCTAATGTTCTATTTTAATTCGCTCCTGCTATTATTATCAATATTGTATCTTTGGTGCAGGCTGATGGACTAACCCTATCTTGTTAGTATACCGTTGACTTCAAAGGGGTCAACATAGCTCATCTCTTGCAACTTTATCATCCGTAACATCGTAATTATAGGTGCAACAACATTTACAAATTCCCCATTCCGTAAACAATGGCTTTTCGAGGTCTAAGATGCAATGGATGTTATAAATGAAGAACAACAACTGGCTTAGTGTTATTGAACACCAACAGATGGAGCTTGTGAACATATAGAAGTTGTGGGTACACCATACCGGGATACGATGGCGCTTGTGTTGAAGATACACCAAGTTCAAGCATTAAAGGGATGCCAAGTTATTGAGGTAACTATCTAGTGATTAACAAAACGAAGTTGTAGATTCACTTTGTTGATCCATGCTGAATAGATTTTCTTGATTTCTTCCTATAGCCATGTTTGTTTTGCCTTGACATTTCATAGCCTCTCCATGCCAAAATTCCCAAGTATGCCCTTAAATGGAATTGTGAATACAAAGATATCTTTTGCTCTTAAATTCTTGTTTTCTACTCCATCAAAACCTTGCCTAGATCAGGCTAACATGAGTGCTTGTCCACTGTTATCAATCATGTGCCCAATTCAAAAAAAAAGAAAAATAGATTGAGATATCATGACCTCGGGTAAACATTTTGGGGCAATAACTTCATTCATTTCAAATGTATCACTATTCAATGGATCCATTAGGATTTTGAGATCATAAAAGGGCCTCTAAGAATCACGATTAAGTTATAGAGAATTACTAATCAAAATATCATCCAAGCCAAGTTAGTAGTAGACTATCTCAGCCGATGACATTTTCTAAGATAGTGCTGATAGTAGGCAAACCAAATGAGAGCCTATTAGATAGATCTCATTGAGATCTTTTCCAACCTTGGGTGGTTTTGCATATCTTTAACCCTATAGGATAGTAAAAATGGTAAAAACCATATTTTTGGAGTTTTGACACTCATAAGTGGTTAAAATATGTGCAAAGCACCTAAGGTTGGAAAGATTCTAACGAGATCTATCTATTGCACTAAACGAGCTTCATTTGGACTTTCTATCAATAGTTATGCTAGAAAATGTGATCCAGTTGAGTTAGTTATAATGTTTCTTTGGCCGGACCGGACCCTCGGGCCGCCTCGGGATTTTGATTGGTAGTTTATTTATCTTCATTTCATTTAGTTGGCATGTTTTGAAGGCCCTTTTTAACTTCAAAACCTCTAATGAATCCCCTCAAAAGCTTGATGGGCAACAAAAGATGATCCGACAACTTGGGGCAAAGCTCATTTCTTCAAAAGACATATATCTCAGGCAAGATATTCCTTATCCGTCAACCTATATTTCCCGAGGCACCCTATGAGATCGATTCCGTGATTTCATATTTCCATTTTCCAATGCTTTCCTTCCAAATCTCGCTCCAAATGCCCTTTCCTTAGCCTTGTTTTTCAATCTATTTACCCTTGCTTTTTTCCTTAGCTTTTTTTCCTAGTCTATTCGCATGGATCGAGAACTATGACCTATTTTGTTGCCGGCCAAGTATGGCAAAAACGCCCACAATAGCACATGCCGTAAGATTCATACCTGGTCTTAGAGGTGGAGGAAAATCAACGCGCCGCGCAAAGACCGCTTCTAACATTCCCGCATTCCAAGGACTGAGGATCAAACGAAAATGGCATCAAAAGATGCATGGCTCCAGAAGAAAAAATCGCAACGCAAAGGAGTGCGCCATTATTTGAAACTAATTCTATTCTTTGTGCGGCATTGATTTTAAACTGATATACAAAATGATCAGCCATTTGGAAATCTTGAATGCTTAGTTGAAGGAGATCACAGAAGTTTGGTGTATTTGAGGCATTATATTTGGAGCACTTATGCTTTGGTCATAATGAGTTACGATTATGATTATGTAACGTAATTTTGATATGTCAGCCATTTGGCAGTACAAAAGAAAGTTAATTAGTTGAGCTCCAAGGTGTTGATATCGTGGAGGAGCCAAAGATATGCATTTATAATATCTGATGCAATATTGAATGTAAGAACGCCAACCCTGTTGACACACAGTGATTTAAGGCAAGCAAGTAAAATACAGATTTGCTTTGAATGTGAAACGATATTGTTGCAAGATTTATTTGAATATCTATTATTGTGAAATTATCATATGAATGAGAAAAGCCCCGCCTCGTTTGAAGTTCATAAATTAGCCTTGATTCGCTTTGTTTGTATTTTAGTCTTTAGTGAAGTAAGAGGAAGGAAGCTATTACCGTGATCAAGGGTTAAATCTCCTCAACAAAATAGTTAAGACTTAGGTAGAATGATCAAAGTACAAGCATCTAGTGGTTGCTTTAATTATGTTGCCGCGGCGATGCTATAAACTATAAACTCTCATGTATACACAGCCGACAATAAGTGTTTGATGCGATCATCTAAGTCTTGCATGCATAGATTTCTTATTGTCGACCGACATAAACGCTTTGTGGATTGTATCATCATGACACTAAGCATTGTTGCTTTGCAAATACAAGTAACAAGTGGTTTCTTAAAATGTGAGGCTGTGGTATTATAAATTATAAGTTCCGAAGGTTTTACAGTCAAGTAGAAATATAATTGATCGCTGCTTATCAACATTGTTTAGATTGGCTTACGTACTAAGTTCGAAGGTATATACAAATGTACCGGGCGCATTATAATTCGACTACTACTTCGTGATCACTACGATATCATCCGGACGATTAAAACAAGTTAATATTGTTTAGATTTTCGTTGGGTGCATTGCTCCACATACATCAACATCTTTGAACAAGAACCATGGGGTGCCCTGCAAAATAACAGGGCTATGGGCAATGGCTAGAAAATAGAATAATAAATAAAAGGATAAAGAAATATTTAGGGTTAAGGCAAGAAAGAATAGGGCAAAAAGATAAAGCAACTAAGCATGAGATTTCTCACCGCTCAAACACGTACTCTACAAAATAGCGTGAATCTGGGAAAGATCCGGAGGTAGAGCCTGGGCGTGGCATATCTCCGGGATGCAACATAGAATTAGGTGCAAAACAATTGTCGCCAGATGCTAAATCCTTTCACGCTGAAGGCGTTGATGCGTAAACGTAATGAATTGTGGCAGGATTTGCAATAATCATGCAAACGTAAGGCATTGAAGCAAAGGCAATTCTGCCTCAAAAGCGCAGATAGAAGGTGAGGGTCCGGGCGTAAAAAATCCCGCGACATAGTGAAGATGGGCTTGTATTATGGCGGTTTATTATGCAAAGGAATTGCAGATGTGGAAAGTTGCGCCGATGCAAAAGAGATATGGCAAAGATTTCGGCAAAGTATATCCGCATATTAGATCTCAAACTTAGATAAGACTTGCAGGGTCATTACACTACAAGAGAATGATCAAGTATTGTCAAAAAAGCCGCCTGTAGATCAAGTCAGAGAGATTTTTGCTCGACGCTTATTCACTTAATTAAACTGACATTATTTTCTCGACGCTTTTCGACGATTTTGATGCCGGATATTTCGCCCGATTGCCGAAAGTATACATCGCGGGTTGCGCGTCATAACCGGCTTCTAAATGTAACGCCGTAAAAAGCGCCAAACAAAGCCGTATCAGGAAGGCCGTAAAGAGCATCAGAAAAGCGCCGAAAAGCGCCAAAGAATAACGCTGCCATGTTTCTGCTAGGACTGCGTCATTTAGCATCGGCGCCGCATCATTGGTCAGAAAATAGCACTATTACAATTTTAGTCATAACATTTCATCTAAGAGTATGTTTTAGATGGAACTCTGGATGCTTTTGAAAAGCCATTCCCTCTAAAACTTGTTGATCCTTAATCAATCTATAAATTTCATCTCTAGCTGGGTGACAGTTTCGAGGCGCATTAACAAGGGCTAGGATAGTGAAGCACGGTGGGCTCATGCTGTTAAGTGAGAGGTCTAGAACTCCTGCTATCACATGCTCAAATACTAGAGCATATTTTCCGGAGCCTGCATAGCCTCGAACCTAATCGAGCTAAAACACGTACCTCAAAACTACACATGATTCTTATAATCTCTAAGGGGTTCTTATTTTCCTCAAGTTTGTGGAAGCCAATGAGGGCACATATAAAGTTTAAAATGGTGATATGCCTAAAAAACTAAATATTGGGTGCATAATTTGCCTAAATATGAAATGGCTATAATGTCTTGTTTGGATGGGCTTGACTTGAGAAAATGATAAGACTTGAGGCGATAACAATGGCATGCTCCAAATCGCCACTGATGCCATTGTGCCATGGTGGCATCCATGTTCTTAGATTGCCTAAAATGCGTGGTACCGTTGCTCATGCCGCCCGCCAACACACAATAACCAGCCCAGACTCCTCCCCTCAAGGCTTTGCCCTCAGGCTCCTCATTCACCGCCTTCTTGTGCTCTGCTGGAGCCACCTTCATCCATCACTTAAAATCGCATTTCTCCAATTTTTTTAAACTAATCGAGCTCACTTTAAAAAAAGCACAAACGCATCACCCAAATAGAAACTTGACCCTCAAGAACAAATAAGCAAATTTCACCCAGACAACATACCATTTTGAATATAAATAAGCAAATACAATACCAGAATCTTAGTCACCATTGCTGCATCACTCCTCCCCAAAATACCAAACTAATTAAAACATAAATCCACTATGATTCAAGAATTTTTTAGACTTTGTGAATGCATTTGGACTTAGGCATTAACGTGTAAAACCCTACGATTTGAGGACAGGAGCTCGGGCGCCAACAAAGATGTCTCAAGTATAGAATGTATGTCGCGGAAAGACGATTATGGCCTGCGTGGTTTAAACTGAAATTTTGGAAGTCCTAATCTTGCGCTCAACCAACAAGTTGATGGAGACCTCAAACTACCGGGCATTATTTCTATTCGGCCGTGCTGCATCATGACAAAATTTAGAAGCTTGGAGCAAAACCAAAGGAGTCTTTATGGTTATACAATTTACATTTGAGAAAATGCATGATATAGAATGTGAAGCCTTTGCAAGATTATGTGCTTCATTGGAAAAAGAGATAAGGTTTTTGAAAGATGCTCAAAATGATCTTATATGCTCATAAATGGGCTGAACAGATATCCAAAATGGCCTCAGCCAACCAAATGATTCCATAGTCGCGGGCAAATTGAGTTGGCCTCTTTTCTGGACGTAGTCCTCATATAACCTCCTAGCAGGATTTCAATGGCAAGAATATTAATAATTATTGTGGAGCGATATATTCAGTTAGCCCAGGTAATGACCCGGCCGTCTCGCTCAACACAACCAGCCTGCACCTCCTGCTGCCCCAGGCTCGCCTCCGCCTACAAAAAGAAGGGAGCCGCCCTTCTCATCCACACCCTAAAACGCCCAATTTTTAAACCACCGAGCTGGAGGTTTTAGCTTGGCTTGGGCTTAAAAGATATAAGTTCGCCCAAGCGCAGGCTTTAGGGCGCCAAACAAGTCTGAGAGCACTCAAAGGGATGACTCCCCAGCCATGGCGCTCATTAACCACAATCTAGCAAAGGGTGTCATCCACGAGGTAAGCCATCGGCATCAAAATAATAATCCTGCCTAAATTCAGCATACTATGAGTTCAAAAATTGGCAAGAACACTCTTCAATGTGATGAGAACCACATTTATCATGGGCTGCTGCTGCAAAGCTTTGTCTCTAGATGACCTTCCTCGGTACGGTGTTCACACTCAATCTTCGAACAATCCGATCAAGAACATCAATCTAATCCTCTTTGCTATCTCATCCAAGGAATCGCTGCGGCGTGGATAGTGGCCTTGCCCACTCTAAAGGACATATGGAACTCCGACACACAAAGATGGTATGGGTATGGTCAACAATAAAGACAATCATTAAGAGCAATGGCGCAGTGATAGACCGATCTACAACAAAACTTAGGAATGGATGTTATCTCTGGAACAAGGCACTTTAAATTGGTTATTATGGGATGCGCTAAAGAGGCACAAAAATCGAGGCTACAGCGTCGTTTGTTTATGCCGTCGCTCTTCCGAGCACCTTTCAAAAGTCGGGTGAAAACCGGGAATGGATGACAACACTTTTCCGCTACACCGGGTTAGCCGTTGGAAGCTCGTGCTCTGTGAAGATCTAAACCTTCTCGCTGGATGACTTGGCAAGGCAAGATTTACCTCTCTCCAGATTTCTCGATAGAAAATGGTGGTGTTGCATTGTCCACTAGGCCGCCCACTGAGGAAAGCACGCCCATAGCTGTTCTTCCGTCCCAAAAATCAAAATGGGGCTTTGGCGGGTGGCAGCCACGAGCCTGGGCATATCCTACGAGGATCTAAATTGGCTACAAATTAGTATGGTACAGGCTACTGTTACCAGAGATCTCTTATAGCCATAGCCTTGGAGCTGCCTGAGCCACCGTGCCAAGCAGCTCTTGAGGAAAGGAAGATTGTGACGGAATTATGATGTGTTTAACAAACGGTTAAATTTATTAGCTATCTCACCGTTAAAGATGGTGACAACACGAAGAGAATTTGACCAGCCGCAGAAGATGAAAGGGTTTGGTGAGTTCTTCATCAACTCATGGGGCCGAGAAGGGTTTGGAGTCGTGGAGTTATTCCATGGGTCATCCTCAGTGATGGACGTTTATTTTTATTTTTACTTTATTTCAATGTTTCATGGATATCTACCCATTATAGCTTCCTGAAAATTTACTTTACCTTCAGAAAAATAAAATATCTTGCATTTAAAACTAATGAGCTCACTTTAAAAAAGCACAAACGATCACCCAAATAATAGAAACTGACTTGGAATAAAATAAGCAGCTCCTTAATTCGTAATAAACATGCACATTTTGAATAATACAATACTGCATCTTAGTCACCATAAACGAATTGGGCAAACATAATCCACTATGATTCAAGAATTTAGACTTTATAGAATGCACGTTGACTAGGCATTAACGTGTGCAAACCCTACGATTTGAGGATGAGTTCGCTTCACCAGCATGTCCGCGTATAGAAGGCCGAACAGATGTGGAGTTACTTTTATTATGGCTCATGTGGTCGAAATCGCAAATTTTAAGTCCGTGAATTCAAAGTTCTAAAACTAACAAGTTGTGGATGGAGACTGCTAACCAACAAGCACAGCTTTCTATCATTCACGTGCTGCATCAAGCACGTAAAAATTTTAGAAGCTTGAGCAAAAACTAGTTATCTCAGTGGTTATGCTAATGAGAAATGACAGATATAGAATGGAAGCTGAAGATTAAGTGTGCTTCATTGGAAAAAGAGATAAGGTTTTTGTTACGTTCAAAAAATGATCCTTATATGCTCAAATGGGCCGAACAGAGCATTCAAAATGGCCCCGCCAACCAAAATGATTCCATAGTTGGCAAATTGAGTTATCGACTTAGTCCTCCTCACAACTCTGTGGACGAATGAAGTGCTATTTATTAATAATTATTGTGGAGTTTATATATTCAGTTAAAGGGCCCGTAATGTTTAGTTCCCGCCATGTAAACGAAGCAGACCCAGCTGGTTAAATCCACAACATGCATGTCCTTGACATGAGGCAAGAATGTCATGTTTCTATTCAAAGTTGAAAAATGTTTAACTTCATGGTACAATTTGAAATATACTTGGAAGACATTAGAATGGTTTTGATTATCATGGATAGAATTCATGGAATGTAAAGATAACAGAAATACCTTATGGTTTCAAAGCAATGCATAATGGTAAATGGACCGGTGCCCGCTAGACGTGATTTGCAGAATTACTAAGTAACTAGCTGCTTAGTAATTTGGAAAGCCAAAGTGCCACAGAGCCTGGATCATTACAACTAAGAGCAAATTTGGAAAGCTAAGTCCCCATTTCTTTCCATTCGCTGGAAGTGAGGTAGTACTACATATCTGAATTTAATTGCGAAACAGAAACAACATAGGGCCTGAATTGTTAATGAGGGTCGTAAAGCACAGAGCACAAATGATTGAGACCGGATTTGTCGATAGAATAAAACTTATATATATTACCTATTGTGGCTGTGCTCATAATATATGGTTTTTCCTCAGGCAATGGTAAATGCATGCATTTTCCCTCGCCTGTGTAAACTGCTCAGCTACATGTGGATTTTTCAGTCGTTGTAGATATGTATAAAAGTATGGACATTTCGCCTCAATTTCGAATTGCAAAATGATCATGGGGTGCGCCGATCGTATGAATGATTCATATTGAAAACATCAAATGGTGTACTTGCCTTAGTCCCGTGAGTTTATTTTGGTCAGAAGCAAATGCCGAGACACTTGACCCACGAATAAGAGAACCTTTGTGTTGTAATGTTCACCGATGATTTACAATCATCCATTCCTGGCACAATTTCATGCATCAAATTCCTTCAACAAACAGCAAGCTGGGATGTCCAAGTTTGAACAAAGACTGTATCTGTGATATTTCAAAATATTCTCCCACTCTGGTTATTTCAGCAGTGGATTCATAATTTCATTGCAGATTTCGTCCACGGTGGTGCTAATTTTGCAAATGGAACCCTTCAATCAAGATGGTGTTTTACGGTGAATTTCATGACGATTGATTCTTTGTACATGGAAAACTTCAGGTCCGAAAGAAGGTGTTGTGTGTTGTGTTTCACTTTGTGCCTTCTTATAATAAATGCTTCAGTTGGGATCCCATAATAATAGTTATTATAATTTTAACCCTTATTACACAAAGATATATATCCTTGAAGGAAAGTTCTGATTGTATTTCTAGAACTGCGGAAGTTTCCATGGGAAAATGTTTGGCGTAGTCTCTGAAATTCTCCGCCTCGCGTACACATCGCCGTGGATTTATTGAGGGAGGAGCTCTTTTGATTTGTTCTCAGCCGCCCCAAGAAGGATCAAAACAAAATAGAATCACTTTTATCACATTTAATCTCTATATTGTTTAGTGATTACGAAATTTACTTTTCTAAATCTCCACGTTGTCCATCTTTTGACATTGCATTCCTCTCAAATATATTTCATAGCGATGATGTGCCTTTTGTGATGTCTTAAAGGCTAGCTCATCAAAGCTGTGGAATCCGCTCTTCCTCCTCTTACCTCCACGTTAAATGGTGATTGTTTTCTATTTTGAATTTGAAAATTTGTAGGCTACTTACTAATTATATTGGCTGCGTACGGTGCTTTCTGAATTCTATGTACAAAGCTGGCATATGTTTGAGTCCTTGTTGCAATCCCTTTGGTGGCATTTCTTAATGTCGAGCAATGTAAAAGTCCCGGTTCCTCTGGTGGCATTTTTAAAGATTGTGCATGCTTTGACGTTTTGACATGTACGCTTATTTACTTGAATAAAGGATCTCAAATTTTTCATACTTTGTCTATGAATTTGTAAAAATATATTCATGCAAATTTAAGCATCATCATATTCTAAGAATGCAGTCTGTGAATGCAAATCTGCTAGATTCGATTAAGAGTGCAAGTAAACCAAAAAGAATATATGTGATCAATAACCTGACAAAATGCTAGCAAAAATATTTGACGTAGTCTTTGACGAAAATGATGACAAAAAATTTGACGACTTTACGACATTTTTCGACGCTCGACGCTTTTCCTACGCTTTTCCGACACTTAATCGCCGAAGAATCGCACGCCGGATACCGCCAGAGGAACGGACGCTCGACACTTGCCGGAAGAACTCACCGCTTTTTCCTCGACGCGCACTTGACACCCGCAACGAGAGTCGCTTCTGATGTGGGCATATTTGCCATTTATTCCAAGATCTGAATCAGACATAATCAATCCTCGCCAGGGGTATGTATGTACAAGTTTTTGTATAATCGATATTAAGGTTTCGGTAAAAATACTATAAGGTTTTGTGAGAGAATGTACTTAATGGAAAAGTAATTTTGTACATGTATTATAACTATATTCTGGGGCCTCGCCTCCCACGATGGTTTATAGTTAATAATGTTAATGGTAGTTGGGGTATTTGTTATATTGTAATTTTGGTTCCTTGGCCCTAATTAAAGCAAACATAGGTAAACTTTATGGCCTGCTTATGTAAATATTGAAGTGCCAAGAAATATATAATTATAGAGATTATTTATGTAAAGTACATAAGTGCTAAAAATAAAACAAATGTAAGAATATGGTGATTTGCCAGTTTTAAATAAAGATAAATGGTGACAAAGAACAACATATGGAAACAATCAAGGGAACCATGGGCTATGGTTTCATGTGGATGTATTAGGGAAACATTATCTCAGTAACGTGGTTACACTCTTCTTCTGTATGTAGAACCATAATAATAGATCTCGACAATATACAATATAAACAAAAGTAGAGGACACAATTAATAAAGTTTTTCTGACCTTTGGACAGGCCTTCACATGTGGGATGCTAGATTTGCTCTTTAAATGTAGCCAAATTGAATAATAATAAAATATTTGATGAAAAACTATCACGTGAATCGCAGGAGTTGTACAGTAACATTGTTCCAATAATTTAATCTCTTTCATGTAGACATAAATGGCAGTACCTTACAAGCAATACACAGAGATTTTCATTTGTACCAAAACGAATCCTTATTGATATTAGAATCCATCTCCCAAAAATCAAATCTTCAACTTTGCTTATATCTATGAAAAATGAAAAACTCCATCTGTAAAAACTGGCTATAGTAACATTATAGAGCAAGAGCTTACTACATTGGTAACTACAGATACATTTCCGACTTTAAAGCAAGAGTATTTCTAACTAAGTATACAAAGAATTGAAGATCATAAAGGAGCGATTACCTGAATCAGACAAAGACAAATTGAAATGGCAACACCGATGCACAAAAACAGTTAACCAAAAGCACTTAATCAAAAGTACTTAGCTAGTGAGGACAATCACGAGCAATGTATGTGGTATCGCAGAATCAAGTTACATTGACTATATTTATACAAATCCCAAGATGTCCTCATCACGAGTTATTATACGCCTTTCATTAGGCAATGTACGTAGATATGGCTGCCTGGAGAAAGCAATTATTACAAAGGGAGAGACTTTGGTGCCTGGGCCTTCCTCAGACAGACACCCTTTGCAAGGTGTCCAGACTTGTCAAAGTAGACAAGTTACAAAACAGTTCATTTATACATAAACTAGCAACATGATCAGTTTCACACCATGGCATAATGGTTCCTCAGAGGGCAATCATAAAGAAGGTGGCCGTCCACAAAACCAAAGAGATTTAGTGACTTCATTAAGAACTCATTGGAAGATGCATAATGAATCATACAGAAAAATACCCTTGAAACCCCGCCAAAATTATTGCATGGCCAACTCGCTTGTACAACTCGCTTTTGTCTCGCTTGAAGAAAAGGCGCAGGGCGCAGATTGTAACCAGTTGTAAATCTATGGATGCCGAGTTATCATCCTTTGTCTCAATTCGTGGAAACTAAGGAAATGGGTGATGAAGATAGTAATACGTAACTGAACGAAGTACAACAA